>CANNZV010000053.1:252884-834388 GCA_947561585.1 Caprella mutica
GTTTACATATATATTTATTAGAACACACGTGTACGCTTTCATTTATTAGAACACATGTGTACGCTTTCATTTATTAGAACACACGTGTACGCTTTCATTTATTAGAACACATGTGTACGCTTTCATTTACTAGAACACACGTGTACGCTTTCATTTACTAGAACACATGTGTACGCTTTCATTTATAAGAATACACGTGTACGCTTTCATTTATTAGAACACACGTGTTCGCTTTCATTTACTAGAACACACGTGTACGCTTTCATTTATTAGAACACACGTGTTCGCTTTCATTTATTAGAACACACGTGTTCGCTTTGATTTATTAGAACACATGTGTACGCTTGCATTTATTAGAATACACGTGTACGCTTTCATTTATTAGAACACATGTATACGCTTTCATTTACTAGAACACACGTGTACGCTTTCATTTACTAGAACACACGTGTACGCTTTCATTTACTAGAACACATGTGTACGCTTTCCTTTATTAGAATACACGTGTACGCTTTCATTTATTAGAACACACGTGTTCGCTTTCATTTACTAGAACACACGTGTACGCTTTCATTTATTAGAACACACGTGTTCGCATTCATTTATTAGAACACACGTGTTCGCTTTGATTTATTAGAACACATGTGTACGCTTGCATTTATTAGAATACACGTGTACGCTTTCATTTATTAGAACACATGTGTACGCTTTCATTTACTAGAACACACGTGTACGCTTTCATTTACTAGAACACATGTGTACGCTTTCATTTATTAGAATACACGTGTACGCTTTCATTTATTAGAACACACGTGTTCGCTTTCATTTACTAGAACACACGTGTACGCTTTCATTTATTAGAACACATGTGTACGCTTTCATTTACTAGAACACACGTGTACGCTTTCATTTATTAGAACACATGTGTACGCTTTCATTTATTAGAACACATGTGTTCGCTTTCATTTACTAGAACACATGTGTACGCTTTCATTTATTAGAACACATGTGTACGCTTTCATTTACTAGAACACACGTGTACGCTTTCATTTATTAGAACACATGTGTACGCTTTCATTTATTAGAACACATGTGTACGCTTTCATTTATTAGAACACACGTGTACGCTTTCATTTATTAGAACACATGTGTACGCTTTCATTTACTAGAACACACGTGTACGCTTTCATTTACTAGAACACATGTGTACGTTTCATTTATTAGAATACACGTGTACGCTTTCATTTATTAGAACACACGTGTTCGCTTTCATTTACTAGAACACACGTGTACGCTTTCATTTATTAGAACACACGTGTTCGCTTTCATTTATTAGAACACACGTGTTCGCTTTCATTTATTAGAACACATGTGTACGCTTGCATTTATTAGAATACACGTGTACGCTTTCATTTATTAGAACACATGTGTACGCTTTCATTTACTAGAACACACGTGTACGCTTTCATTTACTAGAACACATGTGTACGCTTTCATTTATTAGAATACACGTGTACGCTTTCATTTATTAGAACACACGTGTTCGCTTTCATTTACTAGAACACACGTGTACGCTTTCATTTATTAGAACACATGTGTACGCTTTCATTTACTAGAACACACGTGTACGCTTTCATTTATTAGAACACATGTGTACGCTTTCATTTATTAGAACACACGTGTACGCTTTCATTTATTAGAACACATGTGTACGCTTTCATTTATTAGAACACATGTGTTCGCTTTCATTTACTAGAACACATGTGTACGCTTTCATTTATTAGAACACATGTGTACGCTTTCATTTATTAGAACACATGTGTACTCTTTCATTTATTAGAACACATGTGTACGCTTTCATTTATTAGAACACATGTGTACTCTTTCATTTATTAGAACACATGTGTACTCTTTCATTTATTAGAACACATGTGTACGCTTTCATTTATTAGAACACACGTGTACGCTTTCATTTATCAGAACACATGTGTACTCTTTCATTTATTAGAACACATGTGTTCGCTTTCATTTATTAGAACACACGTGTTCGCTTTGATTTATTAGAACACATGTGTACGCTTGCATTTATTAGAATACACGTGCACGCTTTCATTTATTAGAACACACGTGTTCGCTTTCATTTACTAGAACACACGTGTACGCTTTCATTTATTAGAACACATGTGTACGCTTTCATTTACTAGAACACACGTGTACGCTTTCATTTATTAGAACACATGTGTACGCTTTCATTTATTAGAACACATGTGTACTCTTTCATTTATTAGAACACATGTGTACTCTTTCATTTATTAGAACACATGTGTACGCTTTCATTTATTAGAACACACGTGTACGCTTTCATTTATTAGAACACATGTGTACTCTTTCATTTATTAGAACACATGTGTTCGCTTTCATTTATTAGAACACACGTGTTCGCTTTGATTTATTAGAACACATGTGTACGCTTGCATTTATTAGAATACACGTGTACGCTTTCATTTATTAGAACACATGTGTACGCTTTCATTTACTAGATCACACGTGTACGCTTTCATTTACTAGAACACATGTGTACGCTTTCATTTATTAGAATACACGTGTATGCTTTCATTTATTAGAACACACGTGTTCGCTTTCATTTACTAGAACACACGTGTACGCTTTCATTTATTAGAACACATGTTTACGCTTTCATTTACTAGAACACACGTGTACGCTTTCATTTATTAGAACACATGTGTACGTTTTCATTTATTAGAACACATGTGTTCGCTTTCATTTACTAGAACACATGTGTACGCTTTCATTTATTAGAACACATGTGTACGCTTTCATTTACTAGAACACACGTGTACGCTTTCATTTATTAGAACACATGTGTACGCTTTCATTTATTAGAACACATGTGTACGCTTTCATTTATTAGAACACACGTGTACGCTTTCATTTATTAGAACACATGTGTACGCTTTCATTTACTAGAACACACGTGTACGCTTTCATTTACTAGAACACATGTGTACGCTTTCATTTATTAGAATACACGTGTACGCTTTCATTTATTAGAACACACGTGTTCGCTTTCATTTACTAGAACACACGTGTACGCTTTCATTTATTAGAACACACGTGTTCGCTTTCATCTATTAGAACACACGTGTTCGCTTTGATTTATTAGAACACATGTGTACGCTTGCATTTATTAGAATACACGTGTACGCTTTCATTTATTAGAACACATGTGTACGCTTTCATTTACTAGAACACACGTGTACACTTTCATTTACTAGAACACATGTGTACGCTTTCATTTATTAGAATACACGTGTACGCTTTCATTTATTAGAACACACGTGTTCGCTTTCATTTACTAGAACACACGTGTACGCTTTCATTTATTAGAACACATGTGTACGCTTTCATTTACTAGAACACACGTGTACGCTTTCATTTATTAGAACACATGTGTACGCTTTCATTTATTAGAACACATGTGTTCGCTTTCAATTACTAGAACAAATGTGTACGCTTTCATTTATTAGAACACATGTGTACGCTTTCATTTACTAGAACACACGTGTACGCTTTCATTTATTAGAACACATGTGTTCGCTTTCATTTATTAGAACACACGTGTTCGCTTTGATTTATTAGAACACATGTGTACGCTTGCATTTATTAGAATACACGTGCACGCTTTCATTTATTAGAACACACGTGTTCGCTTTCATTTACTAGAACACACGTGTACGCTTTCATTTATTAGAACACATGTGTACGCTTTCATTTACTAGAACCCACGTGTACGCTTTCATTTATTAGAACACATGTGTACGCTTTCATTTATTAGAACACATGTGTACTCTTTCATTTATTAGAACACATGTGTACTCTTTCATTTATTAGAACACATGTGTACGCTTTCATTTATTAGAACACACGTGTACGCTTTCATTTATTAGAACACATGTGTACTCTTTCATTTATTAGAACACATGTGTTCGCTTTCATTTATTAGAACACACGTGTTCGCTTTCATCTATTAGAACACACGTGTTCGCTTTGATTTATTAGAACACATGTGTACGCTTGCATTTATTAGAATACACGTGTACGCTTTCATTTATTAGAACACATGTGTACGCTTTCATTTACTAGAACACACGTGTACGCTTTCATTTACTAGAACACATGTGTACGCTTTCATTTATTAGAATACACGTGTACGCTTTCATTTATTAGAACACACGTGTTCGCTTTCATTTACTAGAACATACGTGTACGCTTTCATTTATTAGAACACATGTGTACGCTTTCATTTACTAGAACACACGTGTACGCTTTCATTTATTAGAACACATGTGTACGCTTTCATTTATTAGAACACATGTGTTCGCTTTCATTTACTAGAACAAATGTGTACGCTTTCATTTATTAGAACACATGTGTACGCTTTCATTTACTAGAACACACGTGTACGCTTTCATTTATTAGAACACATGTGTACGCTTTCATTTATTAGAACACATGTGTACTCTTTCATTTATTAGAACACATGTGTACGCTTTCATTTATTAGAACACATGTGTACTCTTTCATTTATTAGAACACATGTGTACTCTTTCATTTATTAGAACACATGTGTACGCTTTCATTTATTAGAACACATGTGTACTCTTTCATTTATTAGAACACACGTGTACGCTTTCATTTATTAGAACACATGTGTACTCTTTCATTTATTAGAACACATGTGTACTCTTTCATTTATTAGAACACATGTGTACGCTTTCATTTATTAGAACACATGTGTACGCTTTCATTTATTAGAACACACGTGTACGCTTTCATTTATTAGAACACATGTGTACGCTTTCATTTATTAGAACACATGTGTACTCTTTCATTTATTAGAACACATGTGTACGCTTTCATTCATTAGAACACATGTGTACTCTTTCATTTATTAGAACACATGTGTACTCTTTCATTGATTAGAACACATGTGTACGCTTTCATTTATTAGAACACATGTGTACTCTTTCATTTATTAGAACACACGTGTACGCTTTCATTTATTAGAACACATGTGTACTCTTTCATTTATTAGAACACATGTGTACTCTTTCATTTATTAGAACACACGTGTACGCTTTCATTTATTAGAACACATGTGTACTCTTTCATTTATTAGAACACATGTGTACTCTTTCATTTATTAGAACACACGTGTACGCTTTCATTTATTAGAACACATGTGTACTCTTTCATTTATTAGAACACACGTGTACGCTTTCATTTATTAGAACACACGTGTTCGCTTTAGTCAAGTACTATTGAGACTTATTTGTCCTCTAACAAATAATGCAATGTTCAACATGTTTACTTTGCCTGTATATTACAATGAAAGTATCAAAATATTGTTTTTTATTTCACGTCTAAATTAAGTCGGGGCATAAAAGGTCAACTAAACTTGCGTTCATAATTTTGTGTTTTGTTGTAAAAGAACAACAACAAGTAAAAAAAAATTGGAAAGCTGTTCACTGATCTTTATTTATGTTATTGAATTTTAATATCTTTGTAGAAATAGTTTGGAAAATATCAGTTATCACAATTGTTTAAATTATGTAATTACAATTTATTTTTAATGTGTGAAGTTCATACGTTTGTAATTACATATTTAATACAAAATTTAAAGCTTATTAGCTTATTTTTAACATATTATTTACCTTTCATCATGCTAGATGCATTTTAAGTTTCCGTTGTGCAGATTTGCTTTCACTTTGTAAACAATTAACCTCTCGATTAAATTTATTGCCATTTTAAGTATTTTATTGATTGGAAGGAAATTAGATTGAAAGTCACCAAGTTGAAAGGTTTTAATGCAAACCCCCTCCCTCCTGATGTGCCAAAGAGTGTCAATATTAGCGGAGCAATCGTTCGTATGAGGCAGGGGAGAGTTGAGCATCAAATCAATCGCTACATCAAAGAAATTTATGTAAATCCACCACCTTTAAAGCGATCCATTTCCGTCTTCAATTTTTAGCAAATCGGTAATTACCGGAATACAGGATTTACTAAATCCTGTCAAACCCTGTTTCTTTGCGGTAGGATTTACGATGTTTCCTATCTGTCTACAAGCTGGTTTTAGGATTTAACTGCCTATTTATGTACAATAATTTATCACTATAACCAAGTCGTTTGAAAAGCAATAGAAAATGTCTACAGAAATAACCAAAGAAATGCAAAAAAAGTGAATAAATTGTTCACGATCCCAAAGCTCGTTATCAAAATTTGCCGCGAAATAATGCAAATTGCTGTCATTTATTCACGAAAATAAAATATGCTCAACGTGTAGTGGAGGAGTTCATTCTGGAGCCAAAATCTACGGACTTCACTCCTAACTTTAGCAGAAAAGTGAAACGAATTGCGGTGCATTTGGAGGATATTTTGAAGGAGTTTTGTAGTCATGAAAGGAATATCAAAGGAGGCAAAGGAATAAATCACATCTGGATAAACAGTTAGATATGGAGAACATTACATCTGACTGATTTTATGCTCACAGAGCTATATTAAACATCGACACGCTGCCAAATGATTCATAGCGGCTAGATATTACTCTACCACCTTCTGCCATCCATCGGTAATAAAAATAATATTACGTATCTAGTTCCTTTGTCATGAATTTAGAGTAGGTATGTCATATGAATGAACATTATATATCACATGATATTACTTTCTGCGTGTCCTTTTTAGGAATTATTGTATTATGTTGGAGAAAATATACCTAGTGAAATTGATTAAAGTTTTGTGTTATTCTAAACTAGGGCGTGGATTCTAGCAATAAGATTTCAATTTAGGTTAATAGTTGTTATGCTTCAGTTCTTATTCATAACTTAAATGTGAGAGAAATTAGAGTGGAAAGTTGACAAGCGATTTCTACAGAGTCACGGCGTATCCACCTACCAGACACATTACAAACCAAACTTCTTAAGAGCTTGTCAAATTTTTTACTGAACTTTACCAACGACTATCGGAAGTGCTCAACAATTGACAAGTTACCTGCTTTCCAAATTTCTCTGACTTTCAATAAAAAATAAACTAAATGAATGGCTATTGTCAAGAAAATGAGACTATTACTTTTTGACATGTCGATCCTTTGCTACAACGTTGCCATAACTCAAAAAAAGGTGTTTTTGAGATATCCTTATAGACATCATTCATCTTCAAACAACGTTTTTCTTATTGAAAATTTCATAATTGTAGCTCAAAAATTGATCGCCAGAGAACAATGTCCTAACGACATAACATAAATTCTATTTTTGATTTAGTAAAGATATTATTATTTCTACTTCTATAATTTTAGAGACCCATTTGATGTTTCGGAATAAAGTGAGAGTTTTAAAAGGCCTCTCCTGAAAAGTAGATCTTTTGGAGTTATGACATGTTGTCACAAACGAGTGATAGGTGCATTAATGGAAATATTAGAAATGTTTACTAACTGCCCTCTGACTAGTTATGTGCTATTTTTGTAAATTATAAAAATAACATAAAATTAACAACTAATCATTTATATTTCAATTATTTTAGCATGAATCCATTTTATGCAATTACAAATAACTTGCGTCAGCAAACTATTCTATAGTTAGAGGTTTTTATGAAAGAATACTCTATATTTCGACACTGACTTCTATTTACACAGACTACTCTATATTTCGACACTGACTTCTATTTACACCGACTACTCTATATTTCGACACTGACTTCTATTTACACAGACTACTTCATAATTCGACACTGACTTCTATTTACACCGACTACTGTATATTTCGACACTGACTTCTATTTACACCGACTACTCTATATTTCGACAATGACTTCTATTTACACCGACTACTGTATATTTCGACACTGACTTCTATTTACACAGACTACTCTATATTTCGACACTGACTTCTATTTACACCGACTACTCTATATTTCGACACTGACTTCTATTTACACCGACTACTCTATATTTCGACACTGACTTCTATTTACACCGACTACTCTATATTTCGACACTGACTTCTATTTACACAGACTACTCTATATTTTGACACTGACTTCTATTTACACCGACTACTCTATATTTCGACACTGACTTCTATTTACACCGACTACTCTATATTTCGACACTGACTTCTATTTACACCGACTACTCTATATTTCGACACTGACTTCTATTTACACCGACTACTCTATATTTCGACACTGACTTCTATTTACACCGACTACTCTATATTTCGACACTGACTTCTATTTACACAGACTACTCTATATTTCGACACTGACTTCTATTTACACCGACTACTCTATATTTCGACACTGACTTCTATTTACACCGACTACTCTATATTTCGACACTGACTTCTATTTACACCGACTACTCTATATTTCGACACTGACTTCTATTTACACCGACTACTCTATATTTCGACACTGACTTCTATTTACACAGACTACTCTATATTTTGACACTGACTTCTATGTATTTACACCGACTACTCTATATTTCGACACTGACTTCTATTAACACAGACTACTCTATATTTCGACACTGACTTCTATTTACACAGACTACTCTATATTTCGACACTGACTTCTATTTACACAGACTACTCTATATTTCGACACTGACTTCTATTTACACCGACTACTCTATATTTCGACACTGACTTCTATTTACACCGACTACTCTATATTTCGACACTGACTTCTATTTACACCGACTACTCTATATTTCGACACTGACTTCTATTTACACAGACTACTCTATATTTTGACACTGACTTCTATTTACACCGACTACTCTATATTTCGACACTGACTTCTATTTACACCGACTACTCTATATTTCGACACTGACTTCTATTTACACCGACTACTCTATATTTCGACACTGACTTCTATTTACACCGACTACTCTATATTTCGACACTGACTTCTATTTACACCGACTACTCTATATTTCGACACTGACTTCTATTTACACAGACTACTCTATATTTCGACACTGACTTCTATTTACACCGACTACTCTATATTTCGACACTGACTTCTATTTACACCGACTACTCTATATTTCGACACTGACTTCTATTTACACCGACTACTCTATATTTCGACACTGACTTCTATTTACACCGACTACTCTATATTTCGACACTGACTTCTATTTACACAGACTACTCTATATTTTGACACTGACTTCTATGTATTTACACCGACTACTCTATATTTCGACACTGACTTCTATTAACACAGACTACTCTATATTTCGACACTGACTTCTATTTACACAGACTACTCTATATTTCGACACTGACTTCTATTTACACAGACTACTCTATGTTTCGACACTGACTTCTATTTACACAGACTACTCTATATTTCGACACTGACTTCTATTTACACCGACTACTCTATATTTCGACACTGACTTCTATTTACACCGAATACTCTATATTTCGACACTGACTTCTATTTACACAGACTACTCTATATTTCGACACTGACTTCTATTTACACCGACTACTCTATATTTCGACACAGACTTCTATTTACACAGACTACTCTTTATTTAGACACAGACTTCTATTTACACAGACTACTCTATATTTAGACGCAGACTTCTATTTACACAGACTACTCTACATTTAGACACTGAATTCTATTTACACAAACTTATCTATATTTAGAGGAATAGAAAAGACTGTACTTGCTTTCAATGACGTAATTTTATTCCACCTTGTTTTTTTAAATATTAACTAAAAACAGAAGCTTTTAACCTTTACCATCCATTTCACCGCCTCTACATTTTTCTACCAATGCGAAAATGATCAGAATTCAATAACAGATTAATTCCGTACAAAAGTGAGTAGCACATAAAAAGAAAGACAAAAAGGCAAGAATATTGAAAAAACATAATTCCTATTTGATATTTTTATATTACTACTCCTGTTTCATTCCTTGTAGTTAATAATTATAATACAGTGTATTAAGGTCCAGTAGTTTTAGATTTCTTGTTGTTTTGAGAAATTATTAATGATAATTATGGAAGAATAATTATTGTCTATTGTTCTTTCTTTGTCTGCTTCAGAATAGTAATAATTGGATCTGAAATAATAAAGATACTAGCTACAAAAATATTTTATTTTACAGTGTTTCCGATTAGAAGATTTCCATAAAAAATAAATAAATGAAATGGAAATAAATGGAATCAGTACAATTTTGCGTCCAATTTTCACTGAAAAGACATCCATTACATCGCATCAAATCATTCCATTTACATCATTCTCTATTTGATGAAGTTTCACATTATCTATTTTAGTTTCCAATAAGATATTCAAGTCCATGAATTTAATCTTGGTGATTTAAGTTATCCGAAAGGTGTTATTTTCACGTGAGTGAGCACCAGTTGGCCCGGTCCCCCTACTGCACGGGACAGCTCTATCCATTCACCTACTGATTTAAAAAGAAATCTCACAATTGAATTATTTATTTCGGAATATCTCATGCATTATCTTTTGTGAAGAAAAACCAATGTGGATAGCTTGACGCTTAGTAATGTCATATATATACATATATACGTCAAATAACAATATTAGGAGGTTTTAAAAGATTTCAAGTCAGAATACAACGAAGGAAGATTATAAATCATTGTCTTATTTATGTACAAGAAAGCAAATCTCAATATTAAGTTCTATTAAATTAATTAGTTTCACTGCTGTAAGATGAATTATTTATTGCTAGTATTGATAATTATTTAATAATGAAATTGATTATTAATTATTTGTTGAGTATCAACCATGTATTTATTCTAAAGCATATTACATAATGCCATTCTATATATAGAGGGGCTGGACAAACGATTGAAACACCTAACGTTTCAACATCAAAATCTCTGTGAACATAGTATAGAGTAGCAAATTTTGAAATATTTTACTGTTGTGTGTTTATTTGAAAAGTTTACTATTTAATTGTTTACATATTGTATTTAAAACTGGCTCTAACCTTATGAACATTTTAGACAGCTCGTACTTTGGAAGAGGTCAAATTGTTGGTGTTCGAAAGACAGGCACTAGTGTAACAGAAACTGTCCGAATGCTTGCAGTTACAAGAGGTACTGTCTCAAAAGTTTTTACATCCTTTGAAAGAGAAGGAAAAACGTTAACAGCAAAGCACAGGGCTGACTGAAAATAAGATTCGTTTGAGAGAGACCGTCGGATTCTAAAAAGAATTCTTAGAGCAAATAAGAAGACCATGGCTCCTAAAATCACTGCAGAGATCAATGAACACCTACAGAACTCAGTTTTACATAAAAACAGTTCGTTGTCAGCTGCCGAGCTTTATTCTCCTGAAGAACTGTAATGCATTTCCCTTTTTATATCTACCCAAGCATATACGTTAAATTAACTTTAATATAAATGAATAAAAGAATTGAAATCAGATTACTAAAAAAGAAGACCATCAATCATTAATGATATACTAGCAAAAAAATCTCATTATCAGGTCCTAAGCCTAGGTTCTTAAGTTTAATTTAACATATCGAAGGGAATCATAACTTCAATATTATTATTCACTGCCAAGGAATCGTTTGATGAATTATCAAATCAAAAATTGGCCTAACTACGAACCTGCTGAATGTATCACCAAGAAAGTGATACATTTGTTTTCGTTGACATAACTTAAAGGGATAATATTGAGTTACTTCGGATAGAATGTAATTCGGCAGGAATATTCGAATATAATAATGCAATATTGTTGTCAAGAAATTTTCCTATTGTTATTTCCTTACAATGAATGTGTGAGATCAAATTATTAATTAAATTGATTTTATTACTCTAATTCATTTCATAATATATATATTTCATCTCATCAAATTTTAAATCATGCAACATATATGAATAAGAATATTTGGATGTAAAATAGAATTTTTTTTCTTGAAATGCACGAGTAATTTGATAAAATCATGAATTATCTATTATAAGCATCAGAGGCTTACCTACATCCAGTCTTTGTTATCCAGATTATGCTGCCTATCACTTCAGTATCCATTCCTTTGTTCGTATCGTTATTTTGAGTTCGACGTCTTTAGGAATTGTTGAAACTGATGCAAAATCCTCTTATGTAATAACTAAATCCTTCCACTGGTTTGCATTTTATCTCGGCAGGCCACACGCGACCTAATGCAGTTCGCCTCCGAGTGTAATCCTCAGAGACAGAGCTGAGCGGAGTAATACAATCAGAGTATAGTACGCGGAGTAATACCTCGCAGAGAGATGATGGCGCAATAGCGTCATGCAGAGCTATTCTTTATGGCGTACTCAAAACAACCGAACAACGCCATTAAGGATATATAACGGGGCTATTCATTCATTTCAAAAATGATCCGATATCTTGATAAAATAAAATGTTCACTTTTTCCAAACTTCACGCTTTCTGATTAGTAATTGGAAATATCAAATAGGTATATCGTCACGTTGTTGCAATTAAATTAATTTCTATAGTTATAGCTATAACATAAATCCTTATATTTAAAGTAAATGATGAGATCCAAGTAAAGTATGCTATCATTTATCTAAAATTACCATCTCATCGTATAATTAATTTAAATTTCTAACATATTTGTTAATATAAATATCGAGATCATATCTACAAATCCTCTAAACCTGAACTCTATTCTTCCAGCTCCTATCTTTTCGCACACAATTCCGAATAGTGTCAGTAAGGATGCATCTCCAAACTCACTCATCTGGACCTGACCTCCACACGTTAATAATAACTTTTGTCATGTCCAGAAGTTGGCCCCGAGATCATAACACATACATGGATGGCAGACAGAGACTTCGCGATATATTGCAGCATCAGTACATAAAATGTGTGTGGTGTTGAATGTAGAAACGTTGAAATGGAATTCATCTCAACTTGGTAGGTACGCCTGGTTTTTGTGGAGTGTTCTATCGCTTCACATTTTCTAACCGTTCACACTGTGGGTATTTATAATTAAAATAAAATAGTAGTATGTAAAATCAGATGGCTCTTGCTCTAGACAATATATTCATTTAAATAAAATTATACCATACGGGAGAGAACCATGAACAATGCTCTACTCCTGTGCTATGATGAAGGAAGTACTGATATATAAAAACTATGAAGCTCTGAACAATAAAACTCCATTAACATAAAACTTCACAAATACGATATCTAGCTCTCAATGTTGCTATGGACTAATGGTACATTAAAACACTTTATTAAAACAGTTAAAAAAGAATGTTGTTCACCATACTAAGATCTTTATTAAAAACTATAGTGGACTCCTCTATAGTGAATTTAGAGTCCTGTGTAAGAGAAATATCCCACATAGTGAACAAATTTCTTTTAGTGAACAGTGTACATTATTTTTGAAAAGCTGTTGCCATTCACTATAGAGTAGTTCTTCTGTGTTAACAATGGTAATTACAACTCAAATTCTTTCACCATTTAACTATTTCTAATCAGATTAACAAACTCCATTACCGATCATTACACTATTACGACCACATTAACAATTACAACTACCATACGCAATACACTGTCACCAACCTCACTGATTTGAATTGTAGCTAATCACGCGGTGATTAACATTCTCCCGCCACTGTACAAGTTGTCCACTGTAGGTAACTTTTAACGAGCTAAGCTACTCTCTAATCTCCTCTCTAAGATAAAGCGGGAAAGAATCGTAGATAAAGTAGGGAATAATCAATTCACCAAGGTGAGCGGGAATAATTAAATAAGGAATTGCTTCATTCACCCACAAATTACGGTGGTTGGAAGGAAGCGAGCACCTGCTACCTGAAACTCTACTCAAGCCACTCTAATTAATAATAGGGTTGTGACTATATGTGTTTAAAATAATAGATCTTAGGAATATCATAGACAAAACAAAATATAATTGTTTTCGAACAATGTAATCACTGATTTAGAGCGATTCAATTCTGTTCAATTTTCTACAATATTTTCAGGATCTATGATTTCAAACGCATATCGTCACAACCCTACTAATTAAATACTATTCATAATGCCTTACATACTACCTATTTTTCACACTGTTACAACTTCCAATTGAACACCAATTTATTATACACCTCCCTCTGGTGGAGAAGTTTGGAAACTTAAATCATGAATTGCATTTAATAGAAATAAAGAAGCTTACATGTAGGAACTTTGTTAAATCTAAATTTAAGAAGTTGAGCACAGTATGATCTTTTATGTACAAATACTGTTTAATTGCGATAGCTTCAAATTAATTAAACTCTTCCGGTTAATGCAGATAAGAAATACAACAGCCTTCTATAATTTTAAAATGCAGGCATACCGCTTTTATTATCAAATCACGATTCAGTCTTATTACTAAGGCGTAATAAGACCGAGGTACGACACAAATAATTATATAATTGTTATTCCTTAATTAATCATTTTATTTTCTATGAATTATAAGAGACAATTTATTTTACAAACGTTGACTAATTGGCATTAAATTAAGAGATATATAACGAATTTTATTTCATTGAAGGGAGTTATACAAAGTCACTAATAGTGATGAAAATATAAATCCTTCAAGTGGCTATGGTCTGCCATTCCTTTTAAGTTTCTGCACACCCACAATACCTAGTTTGGCGGTTACCCAGGTAAAAGTGTTACTTTCGACAACATTGTCTCACTATTGTCACAATAACGGTCAATATTTATATTTTACAGTACAGTATATTTTCAATTTTCGGTGAAGTAATGATTTTAATTTCTAAGGTATTGCCGAGCTCTTCATTTCTGTATAGTATATAAAAAACAATGTGTATGTTTTAAATGATATTTATAGATTAATTATTCTAAGTTATACAAAATCAAAGAATTATCCTTATAAGGAAAGGTGGGTACGTACCATAATTTTAGACCCAGCATACTTACAGTTTGGTTCCTAAAGCTCTAATATGATTAAATTCTAATATTTCATGAGATTAAAATATTATTATATTATTATTAAATTACCCTTCACCAAAACCTCTAATTATTTCATTTCTTCAGACGATATTTTCCCATTAAAAAAAAGAAACAGAAATTACCTTTAGAACCTTGAGTGTTATATAACAATTAATAACTGAACAATATTATTACATAACAATTAATAACTGAACAATATTATTATATAAAAAGTTAATATTTAGATAATAATGGTGTTTTGTTTTCTATGTCAATCCATTTATGGTGAAAAGCTAATAAACTAGATACTCTTTCATAAATATTATTGCTTAACTTATTTATTAGATATTTTCATTTATTGCCAGGTAACAATAAATGGTTGAGATGTCAATTGTTATTTACGGTGATGTTGCAAACAATAAATAGCTATTAATGAAGATGCCTTTTGTTTCACAGGCCATGTATTGCATGTAAAGAAATATAGTCTAAATACTACAGCAATTAGAAAAGAGAACATGATGGATATTGAAGGTAGAAGAAGACATATTGTATATTGAAACAAAAAACATAAAAAATTGTGCTAGAGAATTGTGGTTCGATTCCTGATGAGAGAATTATTTATTTTTTATATTAAATTATGCTTTTTTAAATTAAGTTTTTCTGAAGTCTTTAATTTCTTTAATTTACTTAGATTTCCGTAACATATTTCCTCATATATCTCAATAAATGTAATTGAAAGGTAATTGTTTGGTAGTAAATCAAAACAATCTATATCATAATCTACGGAAAAATTAAAATGGAAATGCTTTCTTTTGGATCTTTTACATTTTGTTTCCTCCCAAACATTTCATTTTCACTTTTTCTAATAAATGGCGTATAATCGTACCAATTATCTTTTATTACAGCATAAATAGAGAACAATTAAATGCTCAATTATGGAATATCCTAGTTTGATCAAAGAAAAACAGATTCTTTCATCTCAATACAAATATGGCATAGAAACAATTAAACGAAATCGTGTCAATGTAGAGCTTTTTATGCTCGAGATTACATTGAACAGTCGGTCTGAATTTATTACTCTATATATATGTAAATTGAACAGGTACATGCATGAATAACTTTAACATATGTTCTTTGAGAGTGACGGCATAGTAAGACTTTGCATGTGTTGGTTCTAACCTCTAATCAAAATTAAATATATCAAAACTGTTATTTTTATAATTAGTTTGGCTAACTAAAAATGATCACTAGTTCGAGAAAGGGTTGAGATATGATTTATTAATCAAAATATGCATGAAAATATAATGATATCCGATGATTATAATTTGTATATTAGGTTTTCAATGATTTTGAACTCCTTCACCCCGCTAATTTGTATTACAATGATCAATTAAAACATGAGAAGTTTTTTAGTTAAAATGTAAATAGGCGCAAAACAACAACATCAAAGAAAATGTTTTCAAGTTCTCTTCAATCAATGAATAACAAATAGAAAAATCATTTAGCATTTTATAATTCATTGCTAGTGACAACACTAACTACTAACTAATTTTTAAAGTAAATATCGTATTAGAAATCTCAGGATATTTTTCAGCATTGAGTCTGACAAATGCTGAGGCGTCAAATCTTATGAATTATACAAACAGAGAATAAGTTTTAATCCGTAAAGAATGAATTGACTTCTCACAGTGAAATAATTGAAAAAAATAATCTCAGTTAAAGAGATCACGAATTCATGAAATACAAAAAAATAACATAAAATTTTAGCGAAGAGAAATGCTTCACAAAAATATATAAAAAGAAATGTATTTTGAAATATAGTATACAAACTCCTTTGTAATGAAATCCTGTATAGTGTATGAGAATCCTAAGTAAGGAAATATCCTCTATAGTAAACAAACTTTCTTCAGTCTGTCATAAATGGGCATTAATTTTCTAAAACTGAAGGCCATTCATGGCAGACTAAATAAATTTGTTCACTATATAGGCTGTTTCTTTACTGAAAACTCTACCTTCACTACATAGATGTCATTATGGAGGAGCTTTAGTGTGGATAATACTGCTCAATTTAATATATTTCAGATTTAATTCATTTATTAGAGGGCGATTTAATAATTACTTGATTTCAAAATTCAGTGAATTTGAAGAATAACCTGCGAAATAGAATCTGCTTTATATTTATTTTTCTATTCGGTTGTTAATACAAATTATTTTAAGTTGCAGTAGCAAGTTAAACGGTAAAAACATCTCTAACTGAAAACATTTACCCAAGTTCAATCTGCTGACATTTGATAACTGAAGTACCTAATAAAAGAATCACATTTACTAAACAATCTTCAGAAGTTGTAGTTACAATGTAGACATGTCTCCACATTACCTCGAATAACAATATGTGGAAGCTATTCACAGACAAGCACCCATTTTGGAAGAAAAAACGCGACACAATAATCTTAGAGTGTTCATAGTGTTGCAAACAATATTACAATAAAGAAAGCTAAGTAATCAGTGTTGCCGGCATAATTCAGTGTTGCTATGTAAAAAACCAGTAATATGTACAACCTGAAACATCAGTGTTGCCACCTAAAATTAAGTGTTGAAAGTTAGTGTTGCCGCCAGAATTTAAAATAACCGAAAAAAATAAGTATCAGTATTGCCAGATAAAATTAATTTTTCCCCCTTAAAATTCAGTGTTGCCAACTAAAGAATCTAGCCCGCTGAAATATCAATGATATCGGCAGATATATTTTTCATATATCGTATTTAGTTTGTCAACTAGAAGTTAAATGTTATGCCATAACAAATTTGCCATCAAATACAAGATGACTGCTAACAGATAGTATGAAGCCAATCCAACCGACTAATGGAGGATGACCGATAAATATATTTTATTCACAAACGTCGTTTCGCTTTAAAGCTGCCACCAATGCTTGCAATCATCCCTTAAAGTCTCCAGGATTAAACTGGATTATATGAGATTAATTGCTCCAACATGCAGGAAATTAAAATGAACAAGTCGAGAGTCGCTGTTTTCCACTCCTCCAAAATTATTGGCGAATTAACGTTCATTCTTGCTGCTATAAATCCATTAATAATGAACACTTATTAAAAATCGATTAGAATATATCCTACATATATAGTCTGTTAATATTGAAGCTTATATTATAAATAGTATAAATCAAACAGTTCTTAATGTATTCAATAATTAATAAAAGTTATAATAGCTAGCTTTCAAAACCATGTCAGTACACTATTAATTATATTCAATTCAAATTCTTAATGATATTTTGATATTAATTTTTCTATTGTTTATTAACTAATTATTTTGAAAATCAGTCTTAGAAATTATTTAATTATGAATAATATTTTATTATCAATTATTTATTGTTCAAAGTAAAATAATCTTCAAAATTCATGTTGCTATCCAATTCTTCATAAATCTTTTTGCGATTTTGAAAAAAAGAAGATATTATTTTGGTGTTTGTTTTGTACTTCAGTATAAATCATTTCTCGACAATCCGCCTCAGTTCTTCAATTCGTTACTTGTTTGAGCTCTCGAAAGACAAACTTAGGTTGCCAGTTGTTATTGTTTGTTAGATTCACTAACGACTCTAGTGTTTGAGATGCTCTCAAAATGTTTTGAGAGCATCTTACTTCCCGGGCTGGTCTGGACCTTTACCGTCTGGGTCTTGTTTAGTTTTAATTTTGTTCCTAATTGAACATTTACATACTTAATGGCTACTTCTATGGGAACATGTGCGAAAAATGAGCAAAAACATCGTTAATTTCTGTAATTGTTTCTATTTTTGATAGTTAAAGAGAAACGTATAATTTTAAATTGAAATCACTTAATTAATCTTACTGAAATATAATGGATAGATTTGATTCAATTTTGTCTTATCATAGTAAATAAAAAAAGATATCTGATATGTATACATACGAGATTTGAAAGTGACTGCAAATTTACTCAGATTTACATTGAAAAACAATTGTAATAACGTCTTTGTAATATAATTCATCTCACGATAAAATTAATAGCCGTTTGAGAAATTCCAAGAATACTTTATCAAACTCAAATACCTTCTCTAACAAGTTAAAATATGCTGTTGTTCTCTAACAATTGAAATTTGTGCAAACAAGTTCCAAGACGTTCTTAAAATTGAAAAATACAGGAACAAAATATATTACATTTATGCAATTACATTTCAAAAAATATCAAGAGTATAAAATATGAATTTCAATACTTAATATTTCATATGACTCTTTATCTGTAATTAAAAAGTGACTCTTTAGGGGTGGTTACACGAGTGTCTCTTGGACGCAACGTGTAATGAACCTTCGTCCAGAATTGTCCGTATTTTGACGGACGTTCAAAAAACGCTTGTGTGCCCACATTCTGGTGAGTTATTGATATTTTAGGGTCATGCGTCATTTTGACGTGCGTCAATTGACGCATGACATTAAAATATCAATAACTTTCTACTATGTGGGCACACGTGAGTCTCTAATCTAGATAAAAAAATCTGGTTATTTTTAAAATATCCAAAATTTAGAGTCCGTCATTCTTGACGGCTAACTCACTAGTTGTTATATAAATGTAAGCCTAATTAGTCCTATTTAAATGCCGGAAATAATTAGTTATCTACCAATTAGTATTAATTAGAGAATATTATAATTAGCTTTCAATTAAACTTAACTTGTTGCTAGAATTATGGAATATTATTTGAATGTTGTAATTGTTACAAAAAGCATTATTTGTAAAACAGCATTATTTGTAATCTATTGTAAAATTAATGGAAATGTATTATTTGGGAAAAAAACATGGATTCAAAATGTAATTATTCATACAAATTTTTTCGTGAAGTGTTTAGTAAATAATCATAATTATTAAACAATTAATAATGAATAATAAATTAATAAACTGCTCCAATACTTTAAAGTGATATATCACATACCAGAAATATTTCTAAATGTACTTAATTGCATTTGGAATTAATACAATACAAAATGTCTGCTATTTACGCTTGAAAACAAATACATTAAATTGTTGTCTATACGCAAAATTACTTTGTATCTATTTACATATAAATTTATTTACAATACAAGCAACATTCGTTTTTAAACTAAAGTTATTTTGCATGCAATTACAAATATACTGTATCCATTGGCACTGAGTTTAAGCACATATGCATAATAAAAAAACAACTCTTTAAGTTCTATTTCTTTAAATTATATTAATTTTATCAATTGATTCACTTTCCAACTCCCACAATTCATAGTTTATTTTGCGGTATTACTAGACTGGTAAATTAAAAACTCGTACCTACATTTTTGGCAATTGTTCTGTCTTTATAATGTACGACATCGTCCCTTACAAGCACGCAATTAACACCTTCCTAATCTCATTTAAATCCTTCCCCAGCAATAAAAACTTATCACTTTGCCTCATTGTTTTTATCCACTCAAAACAAACTCCTTTACGGAAACTGTTTTGCAAACACGAAAAAGTGAGAGAATAAAAAGAGGGACTTTAGCAACCGTATCATCTCTTTTAGTTCGTCTCTCCCTCTCCGTCCGCTTTTGTACATCAAATTTTTGATGACATTTTTTGATGCGGACGAAGAAGTGAAGGGAGACTTTTTAAGAGCTGTATTTCAAAACATGAAGACGGTATTTGAATACGAACTTACTACTCTGCTTTGCTACACTCTCAGAAATATCTTAACACGATTCACACAAGCATTGCAGTTAGAGTTTTAATGTGCAACATACAAAAAACATTATTTGTAAAAAAAGGAAATCCTGTCAGATTAAAAAGTTATTATGGAGGGAAGTTGGACAGATTATCGAATTATTTCGTATATTAATTGAAGTACAATAAATTTATTCAAAATAGTAATAATAGTTTTATACAGTTATGAATATTTGTGAAGAAAATATGTTGCATATCAAGTGAAGCTCTCTCACCAATTTGAAACAACCAAAGATGGTTCTGAATGATGTAAAAAATTTAGACATTAAAACTCTGGTCTATATTATTTATTTAGTAGAAAAATATCATTTCATTATGATAACATGTTGCATTCTTCAACCTAATTCTTTAATTTACTCATCTTTTACTTCATGTTGATGCATATACTCTATATTCAAACTCCAATAAAATTATCTTTTATATTTTAAATAGTGCTTTGAAAGCGAGTTTCAGAATATGTTCTTTCATTGTAGCATCGTTAATATTTTTTCTGAGCCTCAAAGGCAAATATAAACTCATTTCTATTCACAAGATGACCTGCCTGTGCAAGTACTGCTAAGGTCTCTTAACAGAGCTGGTGTAGTAGTCCAGTGCTTCTATTTCGTGACAAAGCAACACCAACATCTCTGCCACATGTTTGAGCCATGATGTTTCATTCATCTATCAGCAGGCTTATAGAAGAGCCAACAATGGGAGTCTGAAGTGCTTTCAGCAAGCCTTTCACAGAGTCTGAATAGTGAAACACCTAATGCGATTTAGTGAAGAACTCACAGGCCCATGATGGATACGAAGGTACTCCTGAAGTCAGTCTTCTTGGATTGCTTTGAAGTTCATTTTAAATATCGTTTTTCTATTATTTATATATTTTAAAGAAAGGTACCAATTGTGGAAAAGGTACAAATTGTGGAAAAGGCGCAAATTGTGGAAAAGGAACAAATTGTGGAGAAGGTACAAATTGTGGAAGAGGTACAAATTGTGAAAAAGGAACAAATTGTGGAAAAGGAATAAATTGTGGAAAAGGTACAAATTGTGGAAAAGGAACCAATTGTGGAAAAGGTACAAATTGTGGAAAAGGAACAAATTGTGGAAAAGGAACAAATTGTGGAAAAGGTACAAATTGTGGAAAAGGAATAAATTGTGGAAAAGGTACAAATTGTGGAAAAGTAACAAATTGTGGAAAAGGAACAAATTGTGGAGAAGGAACAAATTGTGGAGAAGGAACCAATTGTGGAAAAGGTACAAATTGTGGAAAAGGAACAAATTGTGGAAAAGGAACAAATTGTGGAAAAGGTACAAATTGTGGAAAAAGTAACAAATTGTGGAAAAGGTACAAATTGTGGAAAAGGAACAAATTGTGAAAAAGGAACCAATTGTGGAAAAGGAACAAGTTGTGGAAAAGGTACAAATTGTGGAAAAAGTACAAATTGTGGAAAGGAACAAATTGTGGAAAAGGAACAAATTGTGGAAAAGTAACAAATTGTGGAAAAGGAACAAATTGTGGAAAAGGAACAAATTGTGGAAAAGGAACAAATTGTGGAAAAATACGAATTGTGGAAAAGGTACAAATTGTGGAAAAGGTACAAATTGTGGAAAAGGACAAATTGTGGAAAAGGTACAAATTGTGGAAAAAGTAACAAATTTTGGAAAACGACAAATTGTGGAAAAGGTTCAAATTGTGGAAAAAGTAACAAATTGTGGAAAAGGTACAAATTGTGGAAAAGGAACAAATTGTGAAAAAGGAACCAATTGTGGAAAAGGAACAAGTTGTGGAAAAGGTACAAATTGTGGAAAAGGTACAAATTGTGGAAAGGAACAAATTGTGGAAAAGGAACAAATTGTGGAAAAGTAACAAATTGTGGAAAAGGAACAAATTGTGGAAAAGGAACAAATTGTGGAAAAGGAACAAATTGTGGAAAAATACGAATTGTGGAAAAGGTACAAATTGTGGAAAAGGTACAAATTGTGGAAAAGGACAAATTGTGGAAAAGGTACAAATTGTGGAAAAGGACAAATTGTGGAAAAGGTACAAATTGTGGAAAAAGTAACAAATTGTGGAAAAGGTACAAATTGTGGAAAAGATACAAATTGTGGAAAAAGTACGAATTGTGGAAAAGGTACAAATTTTGGAAAAGGAACAAATTGTGAAAAAGGAACAAATTGTGGAAAAGGAACAAATTGTGGAAAAGGACAAATTGTGGAAAAGGACAAATTGTGGAAAAATAACAAATTGTTGGAAAAGGTACGAATTGCGGAAAAGGACAAATTGTGGAAAAGTAACAAATTGTGGAAAAGGACAAATTGTGGAAAAGGACAAATTGTGGAAAAATAACAAATTGTGGAAAAGGACAAATTGTGGAAAAGGACAACTTGTGGAAAAATAACAAATTGTTGGAAAAGGTACAAATTGTGGAAAAGGACAAATTGTGGAAAAAGTAACAAATTGTGGAAAAGGACAAATTGTGGAAAAAGTAACAAATTGTGGAAAAGTAAAAAATTGTGGAAAAAGTAACAAATTGTAGAAAAGGTACAAATTGTGAAAAAAAAACAAATTGTGGAAAAGGTACAAATTGTGGAAAAGGTACAAATTGTGGAAAAGGTACAAATTGTGTAAAAGGTACAAATTGTAGAAAAGGTACAAATTGTGGAAAAGGTACAAATTGTGGAAAAGGTACAAATTGTGGAAAAAGTACGAATTGTGGAAAAGGTACAAATTGTGGAAAAGGTACAAATTGTGGAAAAGGTACAAATTGTGGAAAAAGTACGAATTGTGGAAAAGGTACAAATTGTGGAAAATGTACAAATTGTGGAAAAGGTACAAATTGTGGAAAAGGTACAAATTGTGGAAAAAGTAACAAATTGTGGAAAAAGTAACAAATTGTGGAAAAGGTACAAATTGTGGAAAAAGTAACAAATTATGGAAAAGGTACAAATTGTGGAAAAGGTACAAATTGTGGAAAACGTACAAATTGTGGAAAAGTAAAAAATTGTGGAAAAAGTAACAAATTGTCGAAAAGGTACAAATTGTGGAAAAAGTACAAATTGTGGAAAAGGTACAAATCGTGGAAAAATACGAATTGTGGAAAAGGTACAAATTGTGGAAAAGGTACAAATTGTGGAGAAGGACAAATTGTGGAAAAGGTACAAATTGTGGAAAAGGACAAATTGTGGAAAAGGTACAAATTGTGGAAAAAGTAACAAATTGTGGAAAAGGTACAAATTGTGGAAAAGATACAAATTGTGGAAAAAGTACGAATTGTGGAAAAGGTACAAATTTTGGAAAAGGAAAAAATTGTGAAAAAGGAACAAATTGTGGAAAAGGAACAAATTGTGGAAAAGGACAAATTGTGGAAAAGGACAAATTGTGGAAAAATAACAAATTGTTGGAAAAGGTACAAATTGTGGAAAAGGACAAATTGTGGAAAAGTAACAAATTGTGGAAAAGGACAAATTGTGAAAAAGGACAAATTGTGGAAAAATAACAAATTGTGGAAAAGGACAAATTGTGGAAAAGGACAAATTGTGGAAAAATAACATATTGTTGGAAAAGGTACAAATTGTGGAAAAGGACAAATTGTGGAAAAAGTAACAAATTGTGGAAAAGGACAAATTGTGGAAAAAGTAACAAATTGTGGAAAAGTAAAAAATTGTGGAAAAAGTAACAAATTGTAGAAAAGGTACAAATTGTGAAAAAAAAAACAAATTGTGGAAAAGGTACAAATTGTGGAAAAGGTACAAATTGTGGAAAAGGTACAAATTGTGTAAAAGGTACAAATTGTAGAAAAGGTACAAATTGTGGAAAAGGTACAAATTGTGGAAAAGGTACAAATTGTGGAAAAAGTACGAATTGTGGAAAAGGTACAAATTGTGGAAAAGGTACAAATTGTGGAAAAGGTACAAATTGTGGAAAAAGTACGAATTGTGGAAAAGGTACAAATTGTGGAAAATGTACAAATTGTGGAAAAGGTACAAATTGTGGAAAAGGACAAATTGTGGAAAAGGTACAAATTGTGGAAAAAGTAACAAATTGTGGAAAAAGTAACAAATTGTGGAAAAGGTACAAATTATGGAAAAAGTTACAAATTGTGGAAAAGGTACAAATTTTGGAAAAATACGAATTGTGGAAAAGGTACAAATTGTGGAAAAGGTACAAATTGTGGAAAAGGACAAATTATGGAAAAGGTACAAATTGTGGAAAAGGTACAAATTGTGGAAAACGTACAAATTGTGGAAAAGTAAAAAATTGTGGAAAAAGTAACAAATTGTCGAAAAGGTACAAATTGTGGAAAAAGTACAAATTGTGGAAAAGGTACAAATCGTGGAAAAATACGAATTGTGGAAAAGGTACAAATTGTGGAAAAGGTACAAATTGTGGAGAAGGACAAATTGTGGAAAAGGTACAAATTGTGGAAAAGGACAAATTGTGGAAAAGGTACAAATTGTGGAAAAAGTAACAAATTGTGGAAAAGGTACAAATTGTGGAAAAGATACAAATTGTGGAAAAAGTACGAATTGTGGAAAAGGTACAAATTTTGGAAAAGGAAAAAATTGTGAAAAAGGAACAAATTGTGGAAAAGGAACAAATTGTGGAAAAGGACAAATTGTGGAAAAGGACAAATTGTGGAAAAATAACAAATTGTTGGAAAAGGTACAAATTGTGGAAAAGGACAAATTGTGGAAAAGTAACAAATTGTGGAAAAGGACAAATTGTGAAAAAGGACAAATTGTGGAAAAATAACAAATTGTGGAAAAGGACAAATTGTGGAAAAGGACAAATTGTGGAAAAATAACATATTGTTGGAAAAGGTACAAATTGTGGAAAAGGACAAATTGTGGAAAAAGTAACAAATTGTGGAAAAGGACAAATTGTGGAAAAAGTAACAAATTGTGGAAAAGTAAAAAATTGTGGAAAAAGTAACAAATTGTAGAAAAGGTACAAATTGTGAAAAAAAAAACAAATTGTGGAAAAGGTACAAATTGTGGAAAAGGTACAAATTGTGGAAAAGGTACAAATTGTGTAAAAGGTACAAATTGTAGAAAAGGTACAAATTGTGGAAAAGGTACAAATTGTGGAAAAGGTACAAATTGTGGAAAAAGTACGAATTGTGGAAAAGGTACAAATTGTGGAAAAGGTACAAATTGTGGAAAAGGTACAAATTGTGGAAAAAGTACGAATTGTGGAAAAGGTACAAATTGTGGAAAATGTACAAATTGTGGAAAAGGTACAAATTGTGGAAAAGGACAAATTGTGGAAAAGGTACAAATTGTGGAAAAAGTAACAAATTGTGGAAAAAGTAACAAATTGTGGAAAAGGTACAAATTGTGGAAAAAGTTACAAATTGTGGAAAAGGTACAAATTTTGGAAAAATACGAATTGTGGAAAAGGTACAAATTGTGGAAAAGGTACAAATTGTGGAAAAGGACAAATTATGGAAAAGGTACAAATTGTGGAAAAGGTACAAATTGTGGAAAACGTACAAATTGTGGAAAAGTAAAAAATTGTGGAAAAAGTAACAAATTGTCGAAAAGGTACAAATTGTGGAAAAAGTACAAATTGTGGAAAAGGTACAAATCGTGGAAAAGGTACAAATTGTGGAAAAGGTATAAATTGTGGAAAAGGTACAAATTGTGGAAAAGGTACAAATTGTGGAAAAGGTACAAATTGTGGAAAAGGTTCAAATTGTGGAAAAGGAACAAATTGTGGAAAAGGTACAAATTGTGGAAAAGGTACAAATTGTGGAAAAGGAACAAATTGTGGAAAAAGTAAAATTTGTACAACATTTTCTTACAAAAAATTAAAGAAATACTTCATAAGACGACACGGAAATAAATTAAAATCTTAAAAAATATTATAATTTATATGTGTTATTTGTAACATATTTATAGTAAATTTAACGAATTATAGTATCTATAATTGATTTCGATGAAATCCGTTCAAGTTTTGTTATTATTTTAATATATCTCACATTTTCTATAGCGCCATCTAGTTACCAATTGTGAATATTTAAATTTTACAGCTTTTCAGGCAGTTTTAAACTAGCTGTCAAGTGTGTAACACCTTAAAAACTGTGCCTATTCGTTAGTGTTCCCCAAATTTAGGTAAGACATCTTCTGTCTTTTTGTGCAGTGTTTTTACTAGTTTCTATAGCTCTTATTGATAAGGCAAATCCTATTTTGTTTCCATATTATCAGAGTACCTACCAATTTAGTTTCTAGTGTTAGTGCTAGATTCTTCATTATTATAAACCTTCATTTCTCTAAATCTTTATTCTCTTTTACAATTGAATTTCTATTTCTTGATTTAGTCTTCAAAAACTACTGTTCATTCCTCTATAGATATCTTTCTCTATAAAATATCCTTTCCTGTTCTTTTCTTCTTTAAAGTTCTTTGTACTTCATTTTTATATCACTAGGTCTTTTATTTAATTCATGTTCTCACTATATGCAGTTACTACTATGTACCATTTATTAATAATCCATATCATTAACATATTGTAACACTCGTATTTTGTATCTGGTTACAGGTACCGTTGTAATTTCCCTCAATCAATAACTGCAATAGTGAATGCCTTTCAATTCTCCTTTACAACGCGTAAAACCTAAAAGCAAATGAACACTAAATTGAAGGCACATCAACAGTTTAACTATGTAGGGTGACTGATACCTTAATCTGCGCAAATTTCATGAGCCAGTTAACAGTATCAGTATTTTTTATATAATATTGAATAAAGTTTTTTTTTAATAAATTTTTTAATCTAAATTAATTTTTTTTAATAGAAATGTGTGAATGATTGTCATAAGTTTTGTTAAGATCAAATGTCAACAAAACTTAATATCAGTCATGCTGACAGATACGAAATTGATATTTAAAATTTACAATCATAATTCTTATTTGCAATATAATTTACTGACGTTAGGGTGAGTTACGAATTATCGGTCAGTTTCACATCTTCGGTCATATAATAAAAATAAAAAATAGAAATAATTTATTTTTTATGTATCCACGAAACCTGCAAGTTTCATGGGTACCAATAAAAAGGTAAATAAAATATTTATTAATATATCGTTTTTTCTTAAATGACCGAAGATGTAAAACTGACCGATAATTCCTACCTTACCCTATATAAGTTAAAAAAAATATCCTCAATGTCTGGCCCTGTCACATTTAACTGTTGAGAATAATTCCGAATATTTCTAGTGGATGCTTTGAGGATTTGACATCACAATGTTATTGGCAAACAACTTTTTCGTGTCCGGTTATACCTTTCTTTGAAGTGATATGTGTGTGCAGTCCCCTGAAGCTGCTTAGAAGCAGCGTGTGGTGGCCTCATCCTCTCCAGTGACAGACTAAGAAAAGATGGACTTACTTTGAAGTCCACAGGTGACTCTGGATTTGAATTTTAAAATTCATAATTCAGGGCATTAGATCCGGTTTGAATTCAGATATGCTTTTAGAATGTTATTAAAGGAATATTTTTGATATTTATGAATTGGGTTTGAATTCTCACAACTTTTTTCGAATGACATCAATTTTAACAGTCACTTCAGAATTATATATATCAAATTGTAAGAAAATAAATATTTGCACAAAGATGGAAGGAAATAAGATAAATATTCAAATCATTGGATTTACTATTACTATTGCTTTTGCATTTATGATACTTTAAATACCTTTTATTTGTTATAAGCAGGAATACCCATTATTTTGAATTGATACAAGTTCATTTTATCACTCTACTGCAATTTAAGGAAACTCTACAGATATGAAACTGTACATTAATCGATATTGTGTAGTTACTGTGATGAACTGTATTTGACACCTGTAGGTGACTATAGATCTGTAGGTGACTATTCACCTGTAGGTGACTATACACCTGTAGGTGACTATACACCTGCAGGTGACTATATATCTGTAGGTGAATATATACCTGTAGGTGACTATATACCTGTAGGTGACTATACACCTGTATGTGAATATATACCTGTAGGTGACTATACATCTGTAGGTGACTATACACCTGTAGGTGACTATGCACCTGTAGGTGACTATACACCTGTAGGTGACTATACACCTGTAGGTGACTATACACCTGTAGGTGACTATACACCTGTAGGTGACTATACACCTGCAGGTGACTATACACCTGTAGGTGACTATACACCTGTAGGTGACTATACACCTGTAGGTGACTATACACCTGTAGGTGACTATACACCTGTAGGTGACTATACACCTGTAGGTGACTATACACCTGCAGGTGACTATACACCTGTAGGTGACTATACACCTGTAGGTGACTATACACCTGTAGGTGACTATACACCTGTAGGTGACTATACACCTGTAGGTGACTATACACCTGTAGGTGACTATACACCTGTAGGTGACTATACACCTGTAGGTGACTATATACCTGTAGGTTACTATACACCTGCAGGTGACTATACACCTGCAGCTGACTATACACCTGTAGGTGACTATACACCTGTAGGTGACTATACACCTGTAGGTGACTATACACCTGTAGATGACTATACACCTGCAGGTGACTATACACCTGTAGGTGACTATACACATGCAGGTGACTATACACCTGTAGGTGACTATACACCTGTAGATGACTATACACCTGTAGGTGACTATACACCTGTAGGTGACTATACACCTGTAAATGACTATACACCTGTAGGTGACTATACACCTGCAGGTGACTATACACCTGCAGGTGACTATACACCTGTAGGTGACTATACACCTACACAAAAAAGTATAAAATGCTCTAAACAAATTAGTGGCAAATAATATCCATCACATTTTTAATTGGTCAAATTATCTGTTATTTTAATAACTTTTAGACATAATCAGTCATTACAAAATTAATTAATACACGATTATTAATAATCTGCATGATTAAAAATATTATAAACACAACATGCATTGGAGCGACAATCATTGCATTAACAATCATTTTTTCAAAGATACAAATCAGTTCCAATTATGAAGAATTAATGGTAATGCAATTATTCTTACTAATTCTTAAGTCGATACTTGATAATATTGAACATTATATAATTTATTAGTATGTAATTAATTTGTTACCTAGCTTTATTGAATTAAATCTTCTAATATGGTCTAAATTGATTTGGTCCCCAGACAATAGATTCCTGATTATTAATAGGTTATTTGATACACTAAATTCTATTCTCTATGAATCTTTAGCAGCGTAAATTTAGTGTTCTCCATATCTAACTGTTTATCCAGATGTGATTTATTCCTTTGCCTCCTTTGATATTCCTTTCATGACTACAAAACTCCTTCAAAATATCCTCCAAATGCACCGCAATTCGTTTCACTTTTCTGCTAAAGTTAGGAGTGAAGTCCGTAGATTTTGGCTCCAGAATGAACTCCTCCACTACACGTTGAGCATATTTTATTTTCGTGAATAAATGACAGCAATTTGCATTATTTCGCGGCAAATTTTGATAACGAGCTTTGGGATCGTGAACAATTTATTCACTTTTTTGCATTTCTTTGGTTATTTCTGTAGACATTTTCTATTGCTTTTCAAACGACTTGGTTATAGTGACAAATTATTGTACATAAATAGGTAGTTAAATCCTATAACCAGCTTGTAGGCAGATAGGAAACATCGTAAATCCTACCGCAAAGAAACGGGGTTTTACAGGATTTAGTAAATCCTGGATTCCAGTAATTACCGATTTGCTTAAAATTGAAGACGGAAATGGATCGCTTTATAGGTGGTGGATTTACATAAATTTCTTTGATGTAGCGATTGATTTGATGCTCAACTCTCCCCCGCCTCATACGAACGATTGCTCGCTAATATTGACACTCTTTGGCACATCAGGAGGGAGGGGGTTTGCATTAAAACCTTTCAACTTGGTGACTTTCAATCTAATTTCCTTCCAATCAATAAAATACTTAAAATGGCAATAAATTTAATCGAGAGGTTAATTGTTTACAAAGTGAAAGCAAATCTGCACAACAGAAACTTAAAATGCATCTAGCATAAGGAAAGGTTATAAGGGATAATTTTACTAACTGTACGCAATGTTTTTATAACATACTTTAGGAAATTTTGTTTATAAGTTAATTAGTCTGCTAAGTGCATTATAAATACTATAATAAATTATGATTTATTTTGGCACGGGTAATTTAACTAAAGATAAAATATTGGACGAATATCACTCTATCCAAATAAAAAAATACTAGGTAATTATCGCAAATTTCTGACAAAAATATCCGTTGCTAATATCCGAAATAACGATAGTTTGCGTTAAAATACGTTCACTATTTATCGTAATAGTCTGCTATAGATAATCTTCCAAGCCACGAAAAATCGATCCTACTTCTGTTTAACCGCCAGGTGCCCCATTTTCTCATCACTTGTCGGTCAGAATAGGCCTAGTGTGCTGGTAACAGTTAATTGCATGATTGTGTATAAACAAGTGTTGAATGTCATACATCTTTCTCCACTTTAATGATAAACAAACAACGGTGATCAAAATGAGAATTCTGATGTTGGAAACTGGCTAAAGTTTAGCTATTTTCCTTTGCTAATCAAAGCTACTGATGAATTATTACGAATCTAAATAGCGTGTTTTTATTTATAACATAAATAGAAATTAATATTTAATTGATACCCAAAATATCAAGATCAATTTTAAACAATGTTGAATATTTATGAACTAACCTATATTTTACTACAGTATAACTCTTCTATAGTAGACTCCTCTATAGTGAATATAGAGTTCTGAGCAAGATAACTATCCTGTATAGTGAACCAATTTTCTTTAGTCTTCCTTGATTGGCCATCAGCTTTAGAAACCTAATAGCCATTCTTGGCAGAGTAATAAATAGTTCATTATACTGGATAGTTCTACTACTCAGGACTCAACATTCACTATAGAGGATTCCACTGTACTATTATACGGTACATATAGTCAATAATAATAAAGATATATCACTGTAAAATATCAATATCATTTGATTATCTTGTATATATAAGTCATAATTAAACTATTTGATTCAATATATTATAATTAAATTTTGGATTTCATTCCAACTAATACGTCGATCTTTAATTATTTCATTTTAAAGTGTATTGAAATCAAGGAGGGATAATACATTAATTCGGTTTAATTTCTATATACGTATATTCATTTCATCTTTTAATTTAGTTAATTGAATATGTCAAGTTAATAATCACAGTTAGAATGCAATGGTAAATAGTTACTGTTCTCGAACGTATACAAATTTGTTATAACGAACCAATTTGATATTAAAAATATAACTAAGGGTGTCGCGTGAAATCATTAATATATATACATATCAATTTACTTAAATAAATAAATAAACGTCAAGGGGGAAATTGTTATAATGATTCATATCGTTCAAGTGAATTTAAATATATAAAACAGTTTTTTAACATGATTATAATGGTAAAAACTTCATGTATTTATTTATTCAGGGAACCTAATAATGTATTGCAGTTTCTAATTATGAAATTAAGGTAATTTTGGGATCTATTTTGGAAATAGAAGTTTATAATATAGAAATAATATAGCGACACTGTAGATATTTATATATTTACAAAAGAATGGTTCGGTAACTTAAATAGAATTATTTTTACAAATATTTTCTAATTAATTTAGTGATTTCAAATTTTATTTTTAATCCATGTATCTAAATTAACTCGCAATATAACATATCATACCATTTTTCTATACCTTTCTGAATTTTGCTAAATATTCAACACTCTTCTTTCTGTTCGTGTTTGAAACATGTGAATTTTCAAATATTGCACACGTCGCTGCAATTCGACTTCAGATATGAAAAGAGTTTACACGCGAATTTAGAAATAGAATCTGTGCCGTAAAATAACATTTCCTCTCTCGAGGTGCCATAAAAAAAGCTAACACGTTTTAAAATACAGAAAATGTTCTTAATTTTGAACCACAAGCTATGTGTCTCATACGCATTGTTGTCTAGGATTTGGAAGAAAGTACTCAGTGCCTATTGAAAATTAGATCACTTATTTTTATTGACTAACTCACTGGTATTATTACCTTCGCAAAAATTGCGGAATGTAATGTTTTGATCGGTTATATTTTTTTATAATCTTGTTATGCATAATTCAAAAAATATTCAATCAAATTACCTGAAATTTGGTAGGACGATTGGTCATTAATAATCTAGGAACCATTTGATCTGATTTTGGGAGTAATCGGTCTGAAGGTCAAGGTCATGAAAAGGTCAAAAATGGAGAACAAATGTAACTGCAGAAAAGTATGCGCTCTACGAGTGCCCGTTTTAGTTTCATGTGAAATAATATCGTGAAATCGAAGAAGGTAATAGAGTTAATTTAAAAATTAGATATCAATAGAAGGAGAAGGACACTTGACCGAAAGATATTTGACCAAATTGTTGAGCAATACATGCATGCAGCTTATAAAATGGATACACATTATGTATGTACATATTAAAACTGTTTTTTATTTTCTTAAAATAACTTTAAATTGGATAGAAATAATATTTTTTATTGGAATAAAATTATGTACCTACATATAAAAAATTTGATTTCCTTTTTATAAAATAACTTTAAATTCCATTTGAAAAAAAATTATAATTAATTTAAACGGAGGCTGCAGCTCGTAATTTGGATTTACACTGAATAAAAGTCTTTCGGCAAAATTTTCGTTCGCCCAAATTTACGTCAAATGTCCGTTCGGCCAATTGTCATTCGGTCAAGTGTCCGTGAGCGATTATTAGGTAGGTATCTGATTCTGACAATAGACTTTTATAGTCATAAATATTAAGAATATCATAGACGAAATGAAATGACATGGTATCGAAATTAAAATACCGCTAATGTAGAACGTTTCAATATTGTTTAATTATCTCCATCTAAAATATTTTCGGAATCTATGATTTCATAATAGAAGCATATTGTCAAAATCATAAGTTACAATATATTTCTCATTTGAATTAATTTTTCATATTTAAATAAATTTTTCATATTTAAATAAATTTTTCATATTTAAATAAATTTTTCATATTTAGATAAATTTTTCATAATTAAATAAATTTTTCATATTTAAATAAATTTTTCATATTTAAATAATTTTTTTATATTATTATCTGCAGTTTCAGATATTTGGAACACGAAAATCATACATTATTACTACATTATCTAATTTCAAACTACTCAATTGTATACAATATTCTTTGTCAAACAAATAGACAAACAAGATCTCCTTTATGAGAATATTTTTTAAAACAATTCCCATTGCACTAAGCTAACTTTAAAGCAAAATAGCATCAATTTCAAGAAAACACGATGCCTTGCACCAACCAAAAAAGTAAATATCCCAATGATCACTCAATCAGTATAGATTGACACCTCGGGACCGTGTTTACACAGCCATTGAATAACCAGAGGCTCATATGCATGCAAACAAGTAACCAAAGTCGTTAGAAATGCACATTGATTTGCTCTTCTGGTAAGCACATGTGAGACACAAACTGGCTCAACTCAACTTGATTGAATGTCAAATGAAAGGCAACAGCTGTACCGAACAGAAACTAACTCTACTAAATAGGAAAGAAGATGTGTGCCATACTGTAAGAGAATAGAGGTATGAACTGAACGTACTGTAATGAGTGAGTGAATAGTTGAACAGTATGTATTATTTGTGCAATTAAATATAGGTAAGTGAAACTAAATTGAAATCAAAACAAACATAAAATATGTTTTTTACTCACTTGTCACAGGTATGCAATTCACACTGAACTTGTCACTCGTATCTAATTCACACTGAACTTGTCACTCGTATCCAATTCACACTGAACTTGTCACTCGTATCCCATTCACACTGAACTTGTCACTCGTATCCCATTCACACTGAACTTGTCACACGTATCCAATTCACACTGAACTTGTCACACGTATCCAATTCACGCTAAACTTGTCACATGTATCCAATTCACACTGAACTTGTCACTCGTATCCCATTCACACTGAACTTGTCACACGTATCCAATTCACACTGAACTTGTCACACGTATCCAATTCACGCTAAACTTGTCACATGTATCCAATTCACACTGAACTTGTCACACGTATCCAATTCATGCTAAACTTGTCACATGTATCCAATTCACACTGAACTTGTCACTCGTATCCCATTCACACTGAACTTGTCACACGTATCCAATTCACACTGAACTTGTCACACGTATCCAATTCACGCTAAACTTGTCACATGTATCCAATTCAAACTGAACTTGTCACTCGTATCCAATTCACGCTAAACTTGTCACATGTATCCAATTCACACTGAACTTGTCACTCGTATCCCATTCACACTGAACTTGTCACACGTATCCAATTCACACTGAACTTGTCACATGCATCCAATTCACACTGAACTTGTCACTCGTATCCAATTCACACTGAACTTGTCACATGCATCCAATTCACACTGAACTTGTCACTCGTATCCAATTCACACTGAACTTGTCACACGTATCCAATTCACGCTGAACTTGTCACTCGTATCCAATTCACTCTGAACTTGTCACTCGTATCCAATTCACGCTGAACTTGTCACATGTATCCAATTCACACTGAACTTGTCACTCGTATCCAATTCACACTGAACTTGTCACACGTATCCAATTCACACTGAACTTGTCACACGTATCCAATTCACGCTGAACTTGTCACACGTATCCAATTCACTCTGAACTTGTTACTCGTATCCAATTCACGCTGAACTTGTCACACGTATCCAATTCACTCTGAACTTGTCACTCGTATCCAATTCACACTGAACTTGTCACTCGTATCCAATTCACACTGAACTTGTCACACGTATCCCATTCACACTGAACTTGTCACACTGAACTTGTCACACGTATCCCATTCACACTGGACTTGTCACACGTATCCCATTCACACCGAACAGTTTCTTGTGTCAATCGCATCCTGTGACACTGCGACCAGTTCAGTCGCGTTCTTTATCAGTCCGTAAGCCACACTTCCCCCGCTACGCCAGGAGAATACCAATGATGTCTCCCAGTCTGTTCGAGTACACTCCTGCCTCTAACTTTGATGGATGAGGTCTTGTGAACAAATTGCTCAAGAAGGATTTACGAACGAAACGAATTTGAATGCAGCATTGGCTTCAACGAGCTATTTCGATTTTATATTTATTATCTTGCTTCCCCTTTCAATTCTTATTCACAAATGGATCATATAAAGTCAGTGCTGATAGTTGAAATATTTTATTGTATAAAAAATTGTTAGACTAAAATAGCACAGGGATTCGGATTTGAGTAGGTATATTTCATCTTTAGAATTTTGATTTCAATTATTCCATTAGTATTGTAATCAATAGAATTAACTTACTTTGTGTTATAAGATATTTTTTCTCTCTTCTCTTTAATTGATTCACCAACATTATATATTGAGACAGGTAAATCATTCCATGAGATTCAGTTGAAAGTAGTCTCACTCATTCAATCTATTCATTATAAATTTAAATCTATATTGAGACACTTAGATTGAGTTAAAATTTAGGTATATATATAGTAATATTCTAGAATATAAAAGTAATTATTGAAATTTTTCTTAAATAATCAAAACAACAGTTATTGAAATATAAAGTTCAATGAAAAAGTTAATGTACAATTTTTCTACATGAATTTTTTATACGTTTCATATTATATGATTTTCATATAAACTCAACAAAATGTGTTATACTATTTATGTTTTATAAAATAATAATTGTTCTTTGGATTGACAACAACACATATCTTATTGCAATAAAGATTTTCCATTAAGTATATATAAATATTATATATATGTGGCATTTATTGTTCCGAGTTTAATATATTTTACCATATCGCAAATGAATCATCCCTAGCGCTACTTCTCTGCTAATTCCGACTGTAAATCTTTTTGTTATTAGGTACTTTTTTCACCCCGGGACAGGCTAAGATTATTAATTTTGCTTACACAGCAAATCTAAAGGAACTACAATTTTCTGCAAGGACCTTCCGTTAATTTATCGCAGGATAAACAAAATGTTTTCAAATCGAGCCTATAAATCCTGGCGAAGTTTTTAATTACATTTTTTCATTTTCTTTTTGTCACACAAATGGTGATAGTGTAGCGTCTTGAGTTTCCCTAATTTGGGAAAGCGAGGAATATCCGTAGATTTATGATTCAACAACTTCAACGTTGAAACACGCTGCTATCTCAAATTGGAAAAAAATAAACGATTTGTTGTAATTTTTCATCAAACAATGCTTATTCAATAATATATTCAATTATCGAGATAAAACCTTTCCAATCAACGCTTGAAGTTCATTTAATTAATGAATTTTTATTTCTATAACGTTCATTCGAATAATCAATCGAATAATCACCAGTTTTGCGTATCAAGTATTTCATTGAAAATTAATGCTTGATTCCATAAATCGTAGATCTTCTTGAAGCTAGTGTCATAATCTTCATATTATAGGAAACTAGATTTAAAATTCATACTTTGTATCATGACTGTAGATCGAAATAAAGTGATCAAGCTCCACAAAGAAGGTTACACTAATTCATCAATCGCAAAGATGGTAATAATTAACCGTTCAACTGATTGGAAAATTGTTACCAAAACTTCACTGTACCGACCTTTCAAAGAAGATCTGGTAATAATTAAATATGAGGAATCGTCAAGACCTTACTGACCATCATGATAGAAAATGAGCTGAAAGAAGTCATCACATTCTAAATGAGATACCTGAAGGCACTCTCCTTATATTGTATAAATCAAGTTCTGCAAAGGGTAGCAGTTTGACGAGACGTCAAAATACAGTCTTAGTTTGTTTGAGATTCCGTGACGGCCACTGGAAGATCTCTTTACTTATTGTGCTTTGTGAAGCCAAATTGAACTGAGACCAGTACATTTCTTTCATTCTGGTATCGAAGTTGCTTCATGGGCTGAGGAACACTTTCAGGGTTCACCATGGAGTCTCCACCAAGACTCAGTACCTTCACATGGCTCCAAATTAACGCAAACTTGAACTCAAAAGAATATTCCATCCTTCATATAGGATAAGATGTCTGGTCAGTAAGAAGTCTTTTCCATCTGATCAATTTTTGAGACAAGGTCCTCACACTTCTCTCTAGTCCCTGAAAACAACACTACAAGTAGAATTGGAAGCAACTCCACTATTAACAGATTTCTGTCACTTGCGATGCATTTGTTCATAGCTTGAAAGCTGCAGTTCCTAATAAGGGTATTTATTTTGAATAAATAGAAAGGGGTATTGTTTACTTATTAATTTATTATTCATATTTGAATTGCAATCTTTGAAGCCAAAATTGATCTTTTGAATTTTAATGTAAAAAATATTAAAAATTTATTGGCTTTCATATTATTTATTGTGATATTATTCAATAGCTTTTCTTTATTGCATTACGCATTTGAATTGAATAAATAAATAAAATATAGATTAAAACGTTCATTACATATACAACATTCATAATGTTTTTTGGCGGTATTCATATATTACCTTCGCAGATTGTGGATGGTAGTGTTTTATGAGGCATTTTTTATTTGTCATATTGTTTATTTATTTTTAATCTTATTATTCGCATAACTCGAAATGTACTCGACCAAATTGCTTGAAATTTGTTGGAACGATTGGTCAATGTCCAGGAACCATTATTTGGTTGGATTATGGGAGTGATAGGGTGAAAGTTCAAAGGTCAAGGTCAAGGCTATGCATGACTCAAAATCTATTTAAATAAAATTACTTGAAATTTGGAGTGCCGATTGGTTATTTTCCAGAAAACAGTTTATTAGATTTTGGGAGCAAACGGATCAAGGGTCAAGGTCATTTGGTGAAGGTCATTTACAAGGAACCACGAAGGTTTGCGCTCTTCGAGTGCCTGCCATCTAATTAGATGTGCATATTAATCATCAACTTTGGTTTAGAATAATCATTAATAATGAACAAAGAAGTAATATTCGTGGTGTATAATAAGCAATAATGTGAAGCCTAATTTATTAACTCGCAATTACATCATTTAAACAAAAATATCTTTGATTTTGAATATTAATGAATGCAAATCCAGCACTGTGAACAGAGTGTAAAATTTTCCATATGTGGGATAACGTTAATTCTGATACAATGCATCATACTCAATATATTTCTCAAAATTAACATATGTGTTAGTTTACTTGATGTAAGTTTAAATAAAGGTTAATTTACTATATTATTAGTTTACTCCTAATTACTTCAATGAGTACTGAGCGCTAAGTAAGAATAAAAGATACATCACTTCTAGCAGTTAAACACTGTCTATCAATTAAATATTATATGGTCCAACCACACGTATTTGACAAGTGAATCTACTCCTGTGTCTTTTAAGATACACAGGTGATAAAAACAGTCACAAACCGCTGGAGACAATCGGCGTTCAGGAGCAAAGCTCCTATTTACTAGACAACAGATATCACACAACTAACTGCCGGTTATGAATTGAACTTCTGTTATATACTATCTATTGGAAAAGTACATGAAAAGTTTATCACGTGATGATAATAGGCTCACTTGCTGTATTAGAGTGAAATTGCTGTATTAAATGTTTTTCTATGACTCATAAATATAATGAAAAAGTTCATAGAGAAAATCTATTTATGAGTAGGCGTATAGTTGTTATACAACAGTAGGCATATAGTTGTTGTAAAACAGTAGGCGTATAGTTGTTGTATAACAGTAGGCGTATAGTTGTTGTACAACACTAGGCATATAGTTGTTGTAAAACAGTAGGCGTATAGTTGTTGTACTACAAATATACGCCTAATGTTATACAACACTAGGCGTATAGTTGTTGTACAACACTAGGCGTATAGTTGTTGTACAACACTAGGCGTATAGTTGTTGTACAACACTAGGCGTATAGTTGTTGTACAACACTAGGCGTACACTGTGTGTCAGTAGATCCTTCTGTGGCCACAGTTATGATTTATGAGGGGAGAGATGACGTGTGTCTTATTGGCATCGTCAAAGAGAGGTATTTGCATCTCGTGGCTTTTGAGCTAAATTGGTTTTAGAGTCACACAAAGACAGCGAAGGACTCCTTCGGGGCAACGCTGTAATTTAGAGAAGATCAACGAGGGTCCAAGCTGTCAGCTGAACAAGTAAGAAGGGGCCATTTGTTGCTGCTTACAATGACATGTGACTCCAAGAATATATTTGTTTAGTAATTCTTGAGATTTTTATGTCAGAAATCTTATAAATTTTTAATTATAATAAATATAATCACACCAGTTTGTTTTCGAATTTAGAAATTTATCTCTATGCTTGTAAGTCACTCTAGGAAAATGGTAAATGTGCCATAATTTATTGTCAATATGTAAATCCATCAAATCTATTCAATGTTTACAATATTATTGATGATTTAAACCAAGTTAGAAATGAATTTTATCAAATACTACAAATTATCCTGAAAATAAATAGCCAATGCAAATTATTTCTTTTATTTCAATCAACTTAAATCATTTTCATTATTTTAAAATTTGAATTTAAAAAATGTCTTTTAAAGTAAAAGATGCAAGTTTCAATTATTTTCTCATATTCGTGTTTGTGATATAAATAAAAATTATTGTCTAAAGTTTTGAACTCTAAACAGATGCTATTATGCTATCATTTATCTGTACATCAAATTATTACATCTTGGTAACTGTTCAGAACATTCTCCTGCAGAATTTTCCTCTCTCCACATGGGTCACACATTTCTTTTTATTATAATTATTGTCACCGACAGGGTAACCATTTTATCTAATAATTTCCTAATATGAAATTCGGTTGTGAAATTCAGTAGACAATTCTGGTTTGAAAAACTCAAAGAGTTACCATTTTAATTAATCCATTTTATTATTTTGGTTCAACTTGGTTCACATTGCATTAAAATAAAGTTTAAACTCAGTCTCAAATATATAGGGCTCTACTTGATACAAATAATTTAATTATTTGTATCATGTAACCTCGCTGCGGGCGCGGTTACACCAGTCCTAAATAAAATATAATGATAACTTTAATTTTGTACCAATTTGAAAGCTGTCTTTTCATGAATTTTACTTATTCACTTAATTACATGCTATTAGACAGAAATGAAGGTAATAAATGGTAAGATACACATATCATGAACATTTATTCTAATATATAAGGAGTATATCAGAGCTCTACCCAGTGATGAGATGCCCAAATGTGTTTGAGACATAAGGGTGAATGTCTCACTATAATCAGTTAACTGTAACCCTTAGCGCCATAGTTAGATGTGCGAGAATAATTACGCACACCAAGCTCCGTACATAGTGGCTAGCCCCACCCATACAAAAAATCTATAAAACATTTGTTTCTTATCTCTGCTTGTGAATTTTATTTTAGATAGAACATTATTATCTGGCATTTAACTATGTATGTGTAAATATCAAATTACATATGTTTTTTTAAAGAAAAAATGTCGAAAAGTCAATTCGTTAAGATTTTAGAAGAGTTTTAGTGAGAGCTGGTTCCGGCGCGCCAGTAGCTAGGTAAGTGAGCAAACTTTTAAGGGCTTGGTTACTAGGCTCATGGAATAACATTTGAAATTCTTTAATATACGATTGATGAATCAAACTTATGTAGTTCAAATAATGACAAGGTTGCAACTGTTTATAATAATAAGTGATCTTATAAATAGAATTACAAATATTGTTGCCTACCAAAACTATACTGACATATGAAGATTAGTACATTAATCTCTAAGAGATTAGGATAAATAGATAGGATGAAGGAGTTCCAGTGGGACCTGGGAGAGCAAATCAAAGCTATAAGAAATATCATCTACGGAGTAACGAGACAAAATAAGTCCATGGTGATAATAATTATAGATTGTTTGAAGCATCTTTGTAGAAGAGTCATCATTGTAAAAAAACTATCTTTATTTAAAAACCGTCTTTAGTTAAAAACATCTTTAATTAAAAACCGTCTTTAGTTAAAACATCTTCATTTCATAAACATTTTTATAGAAAAACATCCTCAATGAAAAACATCATTATTGAAAAACATCTATATTGAAAAACATCTTTATTGAAAAACATCTTTATTGAAAAACATCTTTATTGAAAAACATCTTTATTGAAAAACATCTTTATTGAAAAACATCTTTATTGAAAAACATCTTTATTGAAAAACATCTTTATTGAAAAACATCTTTATTGAAAAACATCTTTATTGAAAAACATCTTTATTGAAAAACATCTATATTGAAAAACATCTATATTGAAAAACATCTCTATTGAAAAACATCTTTATTGAAAAACATCTTTATTGAAAAACATCTTTATTGAAAAACATCTTTATTGAAAAACATCTTTATTGAAAAACATCTTTATTGAAAAACATCTTTATTGAAAAACATCTTTATTGAAAAACATCTTTATTGAAAAACAACTGTATTGAAAAACATCTTTATTGAAAAACATCTTTATTGAAAAACACCTTCAATGAAAAACATCTTTATTGAAAAAACAAATTCATATCTCCTGCTGATTATTGAAATGAGAAAAAACAATACATAATTTTTCTCAAATGTTGAAATTTAAATAGACTCTGTACTAAATATATATTGATTGCTTGGTTAAGGTAAAAAAATTATATAATTTTAGAAACACTGCTAAGCAGTTCAGCTGAATGTTTTAGTTTGAATATCTATATTAACTCGTGAAAAGTTTTCTCTCCATCCAAGTGACGAAGCGTTATTGTGTTTCGAACTACGGTTTGAATCCCGTTCTCCAGAGTGATATTAAAGCTCATCCCATAGCGAAGCTGTTATCGGAAATGAATTTTGTCACTGCGAATATTTGAACTTTCTGCATTTACGTAATTCTTTGGAGGCATCAATTGATGATCCAATTTTTCGAAAAGTGCGTTTGTTTCGGTTCGGAAATATCGCCAGCATTTGGAGAAGAAAGAAAATTCTAGGGAAGCGGAGTTGTGAAATTATGTCTGCGAGAGTTTGGATTTGATGCATGAAACTGACATTTGAGATAATTTCTATTGAACTATTTTGGAGAAAAGAAGAAAACTCTTCTATATTTAATTAACCTGTACAAAATTAGTATACGAAACATAGGTTGAAGCTCTAAATAAGAACATGTATCCACTGCTCGACGATTGGTATTCATAAGAGTGTTTTATGGTGGAGGACAAAATGCGTAAAAATAATAAAAACGGTTGCCAGAGTGAGACACAAGGGAGGTTTGGAAGTTGGAGAGAAATGTCCACAGAGTTGTTGCACTGAAACTATTAAGAAGTTTTAAAAGGAAATCTTTCGATCCATTTGGTACAAAGATACTCTGCCATTTGTGGGAATTTGATATCAGCTTTCAATAATTTCAAAGAAGGATCTCTTTCAGATATTATTTGGTTTTAGGATCGCTTTACCAATTTTAATATATCGAGTCTCAAAGGCACTTATTGCCATCACTAAAAAGAACAAATATGAAATGTTTGGCCAATAAAAGTAATAGCGACTACATGCAGCGCATTTATATGCAAAGCAGCCAATTTCTGGAGCTTTGACCAAACAATGAATTGAATCATTACAAAGAACTTACTAGTTACAGTGGCTGTAAGTCTCGCATTCACATCCTTCACACACTCTCAAATAACTTAGCTGGTAGGATGTTTTGGGCTCAAATACTGAGAGGAAAGGCCCACAAACAGCTTAATATGCGGCGTGAAAAACACACCAGAGTACCAATCCGCAGATAGCCGAGCAATCACCTCGATTTAGAGGCAATAAGAGCCAGTCGTAATATCCGGGCTTTAGATGCACTAATTTTATTATGGCAGATGGTGTTGGTGTGTAATTTGAATCTCGGCTGGCATCCATTCAGTTACAAGGACTCCTGCTGGTCTATTATCGAGAGTTTACGCATCCTTTTGAAACACAAAAACTCATCTAAGATATCCCTGCCAAGATTTTCTTCCTCATCTTCTTTATTGAGCCGAAGGAGTCGCAGGTGTCTACGAGTCTCGCAGAGTAGCCATTTGCAAGCCTTCGACTATTCTCATCAAATTTCGAGGAGTTGTAGATTCTTAAGCAGGCGAGAATTTTTTTAACACGCGTTTAATTTCCATTCTGCCAAACATAAATTCTATATTTAGTAGATCCTTATTGTTCATGGAATAGAGTAAAACTCTTTAATATATTAAATACTTTATTGTTGCTGTGTTTATATTAAACAAGTTCTTTTAATCATCTAGTAGCTGAATGTTGTTATTTAATATATCCAATAAAACTCAATTCATTGACCAAAACTAATAATTTTGAACTAAATAATCTGAATTATTAATGTTATTTATTTACCAATATCATACTCAGTGTCCATCCATGTTTCGGTTCCAAATAACAGTTCCATTCTCAGTATACGCAATAATATACTCCTCATTGTATACTTTAAAAGATATCAAGTTTAGTTTCTAACTTCTTGTCATTCCTCCAATTCTTTGCAAGGCCTCGCATCAAACCTCCCTCTGTTATTCCTAAAATCTCAGTGGAAACTAATGACGACAATCTTTCGTGCCAGTTAACTTTTCATTCTACCGCCGTTGCTTTTCATCAGTCGCTAAATTGAATTAATATTTTATTAGGCCTGAAATACACTGGAGAGTTTACTTTGTCGCTGATTTTTTCAGACTGCTGTTTGTTCTGCTGAGTTTGTTTAAGTGCTTTGGATGCTCACTTCGCACCGAATGGGGAGAATTCAATAGACTGATGGATGGCCGAAAGCCACGAAACACTGGCATAGATTGTGCTGAATTAAATGAAAATATACAACAATTCACTTGAAGCTGTTCTAATTTGATTAATTCTCTATCAAACAGAACTTTATTCGAAAAAGGAAAACAATAATATTCTTTGGTTGGAACATGTTTGAAATATTTTTCATATATTCATATATTGCATAACATATAAATTAACTACATGGAAAAAGGAAGAAATTTGTTTTAAATGATATTGAGACAATGTTACATAAGATCTTTAATAGAATCAAGATTTAATAAATTTGTTATACATGTGTGCTCCATTTTCAATTCAAACGTTACGAGATCTGAAATGAAATCTACATTTGGTCATAAATTAGATGACTTATCTTATCAAATATATAAGAATTATATAAAACATTGAGGCTGGTAAATAATGAATTTCTCAATAGTAAAAATATCTAATTCCGACCCTTCCAGAGTCTGACATGATATTTTGTCTGAATTTATATATTGACTTATTATAATATTTTAGTCTTAAAGATTAGTATTTATGGTTAATTAACACTTATATCAATTACATTTTTGTGTCTGTTATTATTGTTTATCAAAATTACTTTTTTCAAATTTTTCATGATTCAAATTATTTTGAAGTTCGGAAATACGAATTTATTTCATACATTCATAGATAGAAGATGTTTATTCATTTATTGTTCTCAAAATAATGAAATCATTGAAGGGTCATAGACTATACTGTTATTATATATATATATATTAAAATGCATCACATTCTACAATGGTGCAGTATCACATTGCATACTTTCAATTAGATTATAACATTTGGTGACGTAGACTTTAGAGGGTCCTAGAAAATGATAATATTTACACTCATTTCGTTTGAGGTACAATAAAAAGAGTGATATTAAATACAGGAGAAAGATAACATGCAAACTAGAAACTGTTAGGAATATACTAGTAGCGTTAAATGTTTGTTTATTAATTGATCGTCGTAGATATATCCATGCCATATTTTATAAATTGGTCAGGGTAAGCTCCGAATTATCGGTCAGTACTACATCTTCGGTCATATAAGAAAAAACAATATAGAAATTATTATTATTACACAGTGCTATCTAATAATAATAATTTTTATATAGTTTTTTTCTTATATGGCCGAAGATGTAGCACTGACCGATAATGTAAAACTTATCCTACCATTGTTCTTATTGTTATAATGTGGTAATACAGTATAAATATTTGTAATATACATTAAATCAATCATTCAATCTTACCATCATAAGAACATTTAAATAAAATTTGGTTATTTCATTTTAAAAGCATTTCATAAAAACCTTATTAAAAAGATATTGAATACATATGCAATTAACTATATCTTAGATCCACATGTCAATTACGTATTTTATATTTTCATCTATTCACCACACGTAATTTATCATATTGTACCATGAAAATCACATGTACTTAATTCATATGCCATATGGTATCAATTTCCAAGAAGAATACAAGTTACACACGTGTTTTTAAGAGTGACTCATGGTTTGCTCGAAGATTTGTTTGCAGGGGTTATTTTCTTTATCATCAATTATAATCTCTGATCGGAATCAGATGACAAACTATTATAATTTCGCGAATTTGAAAATGCAACAACTTTTTAAACAAAAAATTGTAACTACTTTTTAAACAAAAAATGCAACTACTTTTTAAACAAAAAATGCTACTACTTTTTAAACAAAAAATGCTACTACTTTTTAAACAAAAAATGCTACTACTTTTTAAACAAAAAATGCTACTACTTTTTAAACAAAAAATTGTAACTACTTTTTAAACAAAAAATGCTACTACTTTTTAAACAAAAAATGCTACTACTTTTTAAACAAAAAATTGTAACTACTTTTTAAACAAAAAATGCTACTACTTTTTAAACAAAAAATGCAACAACTTTTTAAACAAAAAATGCTACTACTTTTTAAACAAAAAATGCTACTACTTTTTAAACAAAAAATGCTACTACTTTTTAAACAAAAAATGCTACTACTTTTTAAACAAAAAATGCTACTACTTTTTAAACAAAAAATTGTAACTACTTTTAAAACAAAAAATGCTACTACTTTTTAAACAAAAAATGCTACTACTTTTTAAACAAAAAATGCTACTACTTTTTAAACAAAAAATTGTAACTACTTTTTAAACAAAAAATGCTACTACTTTTTAAACAAAAAATGCTACTACTTTTTAAACAAAAAATTGTAACTACTTTTTAAACAAAAAATGCTACTACTTTTTAAACAAAAAATGCAACAACTTTTTAAACAAAAAATGCTACTACTTTTTAAACAAAAAATGCAACAACTTTTTAAACAAAAAATTGTAACTACTTTTTAAACAAAAAATGCTACTACTTTTTAAACAAAAAATTGTAACTACTTTTTAAACAAAAAATGCTACTACTTTTTAAACAAAAAATGCAACAACTTTTTAAACAAAAAATGCTACTACTTTTTTTTTACATAAAATGCAACTACTTTTTAAACAAAAAATGCTACTACTTTTTAAACAAAAAATGCTACTACTTTTTAAACAAAAAATGCAACAACTTTTTAAACAAAAAATGCAACACTTTTTTATACAAAAAATGCAACAACTTTTTATACAAAAAATGCAACACTTTTTTATACAAAAAATGCAACAACTTTTTATACAAATAATGCAAAAACTTTTTATACAAAAAATGCAACACTTTTTTATACAAAAAATGCAACACTTTTTTATACAAAAAATGCAACTACTTTTTATACAAAAAATGCAACAACTTTTTATACAAAAAATGCAACTACTTTTTAAACCAAAAATACAAAACTTTTTATACAAAAAATGCAACACTTTCTTATACAAAAAATGCAACAACTTTTTATACAAAAAATGCAACACTTTTTTATACAAAAAATGCAACAACTTTTTATACAAAAAATGCAACACTTTTTTATACAAAAAATGCAACAACTTTTTATACAAAAAATGCAACAACTTTTTATACAAAAAATTCAAAACTTTTTATACAAAAAATGCAACACTTTTTTATACAAAAAATGCTACAACTTTTTATACAAAAAATGCAACAACTTTTTATACAAAAAATGCAACAACTTTTTTATACAAAAAATGCAACAACTTTTTTATACAAAAAATGCAACAACTTTAAAAATGCAACAATTTTTTAAACAAGTTTATAGTTCAGATTAATGAAAATCTCTCCGTTATGTAATCTATTACAGTAGAACTCCTCTATAATGAAATCATTTATAGTGAATGTAGAGTCATGAGTAAGGAAGTAACATCTATAGTGAACAAATTTACTTTAGTCTGCCATGAAATGGTAATACGTTTTCTAAAACTGATGGCCATATACGGCAAACTAAAGAAAATTTGTTTGCTATATAGGCTACTTCTGTCTAAAGAGGCTCTACTTGTATAATATTTGAATCATCTTCCATATCAAAACATTCCTTTTCAATATATATTTGTTTAGGTTGTAAGATTGTAGAATAACATTCTTCACTGTTCTACTTCCTCATTCCAAACCAGTTGATCGGCAGAGCACCAAATAGATCACCGTAGTCTTCTGTTTATATGCTTGATAGTTTTGGCGATAATTTTATCTCGGGAGATTACGAACAAAACCCGCCGCTAAATGGAATATATTCCGTTAATGGTTTTTCGATGTGTTTGTACGTAGTATATTGGAATTGATGCTCAGTGTGGTAATACGTGACGCAATCATTGGAACAGAGTGTGAAACTTGTCCAAACGTATTGTTGTAGCGTACTGTGATGCGCTTAATAGAACTCTATGGCTAATAATACATGGCTGATCATTTTTACTTTTGTGTAGTTTGTTGAATGTGAAGGTATTTTGGTAATATTTGATTCCTTTGATTTTTTATAATTTTAGTTTAATATTTTAGTGAATTTGCAAGTATTGAAGAAATGAAAAGATCAGAAAGATAGAAAAAATAACAATATTTTACAAAAAAGATTAAAATATTAATTCATTCACTAGAATTTAAAATTCTAGTACAATAATGAAGGGATATGAATTATGACCCATTAATGAATAGATGTAAATAATATTCCAATAATGAAAATAGGTAAATAATGTCACATTAATTAAAATATATGAATACTGTTCTATTAACTCTAGTAACCTAGGGACTATAGTACCAGTCCTCATGAAAAAATATTAATAATTTTATCTTTAAACTGATGTGGAAGCTGTCTTTTCATGACATTTATTTTTCAACATAAATACATACGATTATACAAAAAAGAAGTTGATAAAGAAAAAAAAATTATATTATGAGCATTTATTCAAATACACAGGGTGTACTCGAAAAAAAAACGGAAAACAAATTCAAGTTAGAATATTTCAGAAATTATTAAACTTACATTTACAATGCAAATTTCTAGTATATTTTTCATTGTTGAACTCTTCTCCATCCACAGTTAAGTTTTTATTCACTTCTGCAAATGTTAAAAGGATTTTATTGATGGGTGGTGAAAACAGCTTTTGCGCAAATAGTTAGAAAACCTAAGAAATATTTTTTTCTTATCTTTGCTTGTTAATTTTATTTTCAATTGATAATTATTCTTTGGCATTTACCAGTGGATGTAAAAATATCAAATGAAGGTTTTTATGAAGACAAAATATCGAAAAGTCAATTTGTTAAGATTTTATAGGTAACAGTTTTAGTGAGGACTGGCGCGCACGGACCAGTCCCTAGGTTACTGAGCACACTTTTAAAGGCTAGGTTACTAGGGTTAATGAAAAGATGTATGTAATATTCCATTTAGGAAAATATTTAAATAATGTACCAATAATTGATATATACAAATAATATTCCAATAATTAAAATATATGAATATTATCCCAATGACGAAAGGTTTATTTTTATCATTTCATTAATGAAGTAGAATTAGCTGTTTTCAATATAAGATACAGTGCTGCCTCTAATGCTTTACCAATTTCCTCTGTAATATTCAATGCCATCACCTTCTTATTGGGGTAACACAAGCTGTGATTTTATTTAGCGCTAACCTGCATTAAGATTCTAGCAATGCTCATCCGGACCATTCGCTGATATTATTGCTCCAATATAATAACACTGGCACCCTGCATGCTTCCATTATTGATGACACGCTACTGCAGTCTCTTCTGTGATATCACCGCTAATATCACCGCTAATATTACCGCTAATATTACCGCTAATATTACCGCTAATATCACCGCTAATATCTCCAGGGCTGGTCAAATATCCTGACTACCTCATGAATACAAACTAAATGTTAGCAATATTAGATACATTACTAATGTTGAGTGCAACGGTTCCGATAAAACCTCTTTTATTTTCCTTTATATTTAATTTTTAAAATTGAACTCATATTTGCATGGTTTCTACATTTTGACATAATAAATAAGTTTTATTTATTCACAAAGTTGTTGGATGCTTACATCATTTTTATTGAATTCAAAATATTACTTGTAATATCTCTCATAAACAGGAATTACAAGTTAGAGTAGCAAATAATGAGATAAATGTTACAATAAACAATAGAATAAAAGTTACAATAAACAATAAAATAAATGTTACAATAAACAATAAAATAAAAGTTATAATAAACAATAGAATAAAAGTTACAATAAACAATAAAATAAATGTTACAATAAACAATAAAATAAAAGTTACAATAAACAATATAATAAATGTTACAATAAACAATAGAATAAATGTTACAATAAACAATAAAATAAAAGTTACAATAAACAATAAAATAAATGTTACAATAAACAATATAATAAAAGTTACAATAAACAATAAAATAAATGTTACAATAAACAATAAAATAAAAGTTACAATAGACAATAAAATAAAAGTTACAATAAAAAAGGAAAATAAATGTTCCAATAAATAATATAATAAATGTTCCAATAAATAATATAATAAATGTTCCAATAAATAATATAATAAATGTTCCAATAAATAATAAAATAAATATCACAATCAATAAACAATAAATATATGATAATATGGTAAACTCCTAGTTTAGTTGACCCTATGCAAGGGTCAACTAAACTAGGAGTTTACCGATAATATAATAGTTACAACAATCCTGTTATTTTAAAACTACATTATTTTTAACACATGAATTTACCATATATAAATTAAAATTTCAGAAAAATAAACCCTATAAGTTAGCTTTATGTTAATCCCATAAATCCTTATCTTGCGTTTGATTCTCAACTATGATATATGACAGTCGTTGCTGACATGTAATTTGAACAAATATGAGGGACTGCATTTCAATTTCTTGGTACTGTACGGTCTCATTCATGACATTTAATGTTTTCTTAGTTAATTGCATCATTATTATAAATTAGTGGTAAATACTTTGTCTCTGAGTATAATTCATTGTAAATGTTAATTACTTCTATATATGTTTCACACGATGATAATATAGTCATAGTATAGTGTATTTACTTTAAAATCAATTCATTATTAGTCTTCTTTAATATGAAGATATTTTTGATATTTAAATTTAAACGAGTGTAAAATTGTTAGTAAAGTATCTTTTAATGAAAAATACAATATTATTCCGTTAAAAATTAATATGTAGCTATATTTATTTCAGTAAATCACATTTTGATAGACAATTTTTTGTCATTCTGGCAATATTAATGTATATAAAATTCAGATGTCACGTTCAATTTAAGTAAGTGAAATATTCGAAGCAATTACCGTAGACTTCTGAGCAATCACTATTTTCATACGACGTGCAGTCGCACCACAAGAAACCAATTCCTATGCTAGTGATTGGAAGAAAATTACTTGGGAAATACCTACGCTTTAGTTGCGATGCATTTAATATGAGGAAGAACGTAACTTAAAGTGCAATTTAAAGAGGAACGTTACCTGAAGATATGAGGAACGTAACTTAAAGGGCTATTTGATGAGGAACGTTACCTGAAGACATGAGGAACGTTACTTAAAGGACTTTTTGGTGAAGAATGTTACTTGTAGTGACGTGGAACGTTATTCAAAATATTTATAGTGATAAGAAACGTTACTCATAAGGAATGGTACCAGATATGACGAGGAACGTTAATAAAAAAAAATTCCCAAAAAGGAACGTTACTTACAAAGCTGATTGGTGATGAGGAACGTTACCTAAAGCGATGAGGAACGTTACTTAAATTGCTGACTGCTGAGTGATTAAATACGTTACTTAAGACTTTGGGGGATGACTAGTTAGTAATGATCAGAAAATTTATCTATCCTAATAACACCCGTAGTGTGTTTATTTATTTCTTTGGTGTCCACTTCTTAAGAATAATAGGAAATTTATATACGTTCATGGTAAGCTGTATAACAAATAGGTAAATGAATGATAATATAATCATTATTAAAATAATTAATTAACATGGAAAATGTAACCATGATATACGCACGAAAATATTTTGAAATAATTATTTAATTCCAATTTTTCTATTTTAACAGGAATTACAGTAGTCGTCTATCTTAATAATTCCCGTCGTGTGTTTATTTATTTGGTGTCCATTTCTCAAGAATGATAAGAAATTCATAATGTATGTGTTTGGCAACCTGTATCACAAATTCCGACTACTCAAATATTTTGAGGTTTGTGAATAATAATTTATTTATTGTGTGAAATATATAGGGTGAATTACGAATTATTTTATAAGTCCACAATTTTGATCATATAGTAAAAACTATAATATTTACCATTTTTTAAAAAGAAAAATTGAATCATGATGCAAACGGATTTATATTGATGAATTATGATCTCTTAATTCTTATGTTTTTGTTTTATGTGGAAGTACACTTTTATCGGATTAATCTACGCCCATATTAATTCTATTGAAAACAAGTTATTAAAGAAGTACTCTAGTTATATAAAAATTACTTGCTGAAAAGGATTAACAAACTAGTCCCTCCCTATAATAAAGAGCGTTGTGTTTATATACATATATAAATATTAGGCAACATTCATTAAATGATGAGTGGCATTTTGTTTCTTCGGATTTTATTGATAATTTTTCTATTTGTCTAAGTAGGTGATTAGTTTCATCATTGCTTATCTTGATTATTACTTTCTATATCCAGGTAATAATTACTTCTTCTGTTTGAATCATTTTTATTCGTAAACATGGTGCGATATTTCACTAAAAACTTTTAGCATCATCAGGCAGTTTATTTAGTCTGCAAGTGACAAAAAATCTAAATTAGTTTATTTATTAACGCAAGATAAAATAATAAAATATACAAACAGACATTTAATAATTAATTTGACTATCATCAAAACACTAAATAACACAAAACAAGAAGAATATTACACAGGGACATACCTTACTAGACAGTGTCAAAGTGAGTAGTGAAATGGTTAGGTATATAATGTGCTTTATACCCAAGCAACAACCACATTATCCCCATGTAATTTCTAGGCTACTCTTCAGTCTGCCATCTCTTGCCCATCTAACCATCTAGTGCCCATGTTGGCACAATGTGTCATGGTTGCTTGGGTATAGAGTTAGTTCAGATGTGCATATTTACGTGCACATGCATGTGCGTTAATGAATAAACTAATTTAGGTTTTTTGTCACTTGCAGACTAAATAAACTGCCTGATGATGCTAATTTTTTTTTAGTGAAATATCGCACCATGTTTACGAATAAAGATGATTCAAACAGAAGAAGTAATTATTACCTGAATATCAAAAATAATAATCAAGATAAGCAATGATGAAACTAAAATCCTACCAGCAAATAATTACTTGCTGAAAATGAATAACAAACAATATTTTATGTTTTTCAAAACTAAACTAAATTTTTCTCACTCCTATTAATTTACTTTTAACTTTATTGAAAAAAATATACATTCCACTTTGATTCTAAATGTACTATTAATTTTGTGTTAGATTTCCTATTCACTTTATAATATTAACGAATTTGTTAAGTAACATTCTGATATATTTATATCAATAATGAATTTTAGGCATGGTACATTCTTTCTGAATTCATCAGCACTATTATGCAAGATGTTCTATATTACCTGCAGCCTCTTAACTCATCATATTCATGCTATCTATTGACTCTGGGGCAGAGTGTTAAGCCTCTACACATCAAATGGGTGCAATGTTGCCTAACTACTTAAGGTATTTTATATTTTAGATGCTCATTGGAATATGTGAATTTACATGTAACATGCCGAGTATGAGTATTTAGTTATTTATTAGATATTGACTCGAACGAATGAATATTTATTTATTAGATATTGACTCAAACGGTTGATGATTAAGATTAAATTATGAATTTTGAATAAAAGGATATAAGAATGTTAATCGCTATACATTTTCGAATAAATGAAAATAGCATATATTTACAGAAATGAGTTGGCACAGAGAGTTGTTTTTGATACATGAATAACTTATTAAAATAGTCATTTTTTACAGTATATCAATACCAATAGGAATCCTACCTTATCACTCATTATTAGTTAATATTTAACTGATCAAAATGTAAAATGAATCACTTTCTTTACATCTGATGTTCCTTTCTACTTTTAACCCAAATTGATTTAAGCGTGGAAAAAAATAGAAATGTCGTGATATTCTTAAACAATATAAATATTGTGTTTAAAAATGTAAGCGTACACTTGTGCTCTTATATATGAAAGAGTGCACATGTGCTCTAATATATGAAAGAGTGCACATGCGTTTATCCTGCCGGCCAAAGAAAATATCTCAAAAAACCTCGCCCAGTACACCATTTAAAAGGGGACACATATGTCACCCTAGAGCATACAGGGTTAAACTGTCCAATTCATTTTGCAGAAACATTAAATAATAACACGGACACCAAATCAAATTAGAAACTATCAAAGTAACGAATTAGAATTATTTTCTCCTGCTACAGTCTAAATTTTAATTGAATTAAGCACATTAAAGAGCACTATAACAATGCTAATAAGTGAAGCTATTATAATATTTAAAAAGCACTGAGTGGTGAAGCAGACAATTAAAGTTTAAAGCGCTCGCTCTCGTATATTAACAAGTTACTTCAATCTGAGCTCTATGGCGCTCTATAGTAAGGACTACATTAAGAAAGAGTGTTCTAATTTTTCCAATAGAGTGGCCTGGGAGTTAAGTAGCAGGAGCACTTTAATTCACTGCCCGGGTTTTTGACTTCCACAATAACCATAGAATTTGGCGTGCCAAATTAAAATGGCCCAGACTCGTATTAATAATTTATGGACTACAACCTGGAACTGTTAACTGAAAAAATAATCAGGTGGAAAAATATAAGGGGATTCCATTTAATTTATTCTATTGAGTGAATATTATTGATAGGTAATAATAACTGAGAGTTGTTATTATTATATATTAACTAGAAAATAGAAACGTTGTGACTTGTATAATATTCATAAAAAATTATTAAAGAAGATTATATTTATGAATATTTGATTATTTTCAGTTTGTTATATCAAGCTGTTTAAATTTTATTCTTAATCAATGTTTTATTTTGAATATTTAATCCGCTAATGAAATATATATATATAATATAGTCATAATTTCCAATTGTCTTTGAACAATAATTTATTTTTTCACAGTAATAATATTATTATTTTAATTTTAATTTAGTGTAATTATATATAACGATAATTATAAGGACTATTAATTCTATTATTGATGGATAAAAATTTATATTCATATTATTTATTTCCTTTCGTTTCAACACATTCTCACAATATATGATAATTTAAATTTTTTTTGTGTGTCATTACTATTTTTTCCAATTTTAATTATTCTCACAATATACATATGATTAATTTTAAGTTATGACCTATAACTTCAAAATGGACTTTGTAATTGATTCTTGTCATTAATTTCTGTACAGTGTGACCATCAAAAAGGTGTACCTAACTTTGAATGGTATACTGTGTTTTTAAGTACATAGATATAAAATGGCGTTAAATTTGTGTCTATTACAATATTATCTTTTCCAGTTGTAGGTAAGTTTTCAAAGAGTAGAATCTCTGAGCGATGCAACTTGACATTCTCTAAGATATAATGATCCGATGATGCCATTTGAAATCACAGAAAAGTCCATAGTCTTTAATAAATTAGCTGGAGTGGAGAAGTAGATTATGCGGTGGGTATTGATTCAATGTAGGCGACCTTCAGTCTTAGGTATTGAAGAGAAACGTGAAACATTGAGGAGATGAAACGTGAAATATTGAGGAGATGAAACGTGAAACATTGAGGAGATGAAACGTGAAATATTGAGAGATGAAACGTGAAACATTGAGAGATGAAACGTGAAACATTGAGGAGATGAAACGAGAAACATTGAGAGATGAAACGTGAAACATTGAGAGATGAAACGTGAAATATTGAGGAGATGAAACGAGAAACATTGAGAGATGAAACGTGAAACATTGAGAGATGAAACGTGAAATATTGAGGAGATGAAACGTGAAACATTGAGGAGATGAAACGTGAAACATTGAGGAGATGAAACGTGAAATATTGAGAAATGAAACGTGAAACATTGGGAGATGAAACGTGAAATATTGAGGAGATGAAACGTGAAACATTGAGGAGATGAAACGAGAATCATTGAGAGATGAAACGTGAAACATTGAGAGATGAAACGAGAAATATTGAGGAGATGAAACGAGAAACATTGAGAGATGAAACGTGAAACATTAAGAGATGAAACGTGAAATATTGAGGAGATGAAACGTGAAACATTGAGGAGATGAAACGTGAAATATTGAGAGATGAAACGTGAAACATTGAAAAGATGAAACGTGAAATATTGAAGAGATGAAACATGAAACATTGAAGAGATGAAAGTGAAACATTGAAGAGATGAAACATGAAACATTGAAGAGATGAAAGTGAAACATCGAGGAGAAACGTGAAACATTGAAGAGATGAAACGTGAAATATTGAGGAGATGAAACGTGAAACATTGAGGAGATGAAACGAGAAACATTGAGAGATGAAACGTGAAACATTGAGAGATGAAACGTGAAATATTGAGAGATGAAACGTGAAACATTGAGGAGATGAAACGTGAAACATTGAGGAGATGAAACGTGTAACATTGAGGAGATGAAACGTGAAATATTGAGGAGATGAAACGTGAAACATTGAGGAGATGAAACGTGAAACATTGAGGAGATGAAACGTGAAACATTGAGGAGATGAAACGTGAAACATTGAGGAGATGAAACGTGAAATATTGAGAGGTGAAACGTGAAACATTGAGAGATGAAACGTGAAACATTGAGGAGATGAAACGAGAAACATTGAGAGATGAAACGTGAAACATTGAGAGATGAAACGTGAAATATTGAGGAGATGAAACGAGAAACATTGAGAGATGAAACGTGAAACATTGAGAGACGAAACGTGAAATATTGAGGAGATGAAACGTGAAACATTGAGGAGATGAAACGTGAAACATTGAGGAGATGAAACGTGAAATATTGAGAGATGAAACGTGAAACATTGAGAGATGAAACGTGAAATATTGAGGAGATGAAACGTGAAACATTGAGGAGATGAAACGAGAATCATTGAGAGATGAAACGTGAAACATTGAGAGATGAAACGAGAAATATTGAGGAGATGAAACGAGAAACATTGAGAGATGAAACGTGAAACATTAAGAGATGGAACGTGAAACATGGAAGAGATGAAATGTGAAACATTTAAGAGAAGAAACGTGGAACATTGAGAGGAGATGAAACGTGAAACATTGAAGAAATGAAACGTGAAACATTGAAAAGATGAAACATGAAACATTGAGGAGATGAAACGTGAAACATTGAGGAGATGAAACGTGAAACATTGAGGAGATGAAACGTGTAACATTGAGGAGATGAAACGTGTAACATTGAGGAGATGAAACGTGAAATATTGAGGAGATGAAACGTGAAACATTGAGGAGATGAAACATGATACATTGAAGAAATGAAACGTGAAACATTGAAGAGATGAAACGTGAAACATGGAAGAGATGAAATGTGAAACATTGAAGAGATGAAACGTGAAGCATTGAAAGGAGATGAAACGTGAAACATGGAAGAGATGAAACGTGAAACATTGAAGAGATGAAACGTGAAACATTGAAAAGATGAAACATGAAACATTGAAGAGATGAAAATGAAACATTGAAGAGATAAAACATTGAAGAGATGAAACATGAAACATTGAAGAGATGAAAGTGAAACATTGAAGAGATGAAACGTGAAACATTGAAGAGATGAAACGTGAAACATTGAAGAGATGAAACGTGAAACATTGAAGAGATGAAGGTGAAACATTGAGGAGAAACGTGAAACATTGAAGAGATGAAACATGAAACATTGAAGAGATGAAAGTGAAACATTGAAGAGATGAAAGTGAAACATTGAAGAGATGAAAGTGAAACATTGAAAAGATGAAATGTGAAACATTGAAGAGATGAAACATGAAACATTGAAGAGATGAAAGTGAAACATTGAAGAGATGAAACATGAAACATTGAAGAGATGAAAGTGAAACATTGAAGAGATGAAATGTGAAACATTGAAGAGATGAAACGTGAAACATTGAAGAGATGAAACGTGAAACATTGAAGAGATGAAAGTGAAACATTGAGGAGAAACGTGAAACATTGAAGAGATGAAACATGAAACATTGAAGAGATGAAAGTGAAACATTGAAGAGATGAAACATGAAACATTGAAGAGATGAAAGTGAAACATTGAAGAGATGAAATGTGAAACATTGAAGAGATGAAACGTGAAACATTGAAGAGATGAAACGTGAAACATTGAAGAGATGAAAGTGAAACATTGAAGAGATGAAAGTGAAACATTGAAAAGATGTAACGTGAAACATTGAAGAGATGAAACGTGAAACATTGAAGAGATGAAATGTGAAACATTGAAAAGATGAAACGTGAAACATTGAAGAGATGAAAGTGAAACATTGAAGAGATGAAACGTGAAACATTGAAGAGATGAAACTTGAAACATTGAAGAGATGAAACGTGAAACATTGAAGAGATGAAAGTGAAACATTGAAGAGATGAAATGTGAAACATTGAAAAGATGAAACGTGAAACATTGAAGAGATGAAATGTGAAACATTGAAAAGATGAAACGTGAAACATTGAAGAGATGAAAGTGAAACATTGAAGAGATGAAAGTGAAACATTGAAGAGATGAAATGTGAAACATTGAAGAGATGAAAGTGAAACATTGAAAAGATGAAACGTGAAACATTGAAGAAATGAAAGTGAAACATTGAAGAGATGAAATGTGAAACATTGAAGAGATGAAAGTGAAACATTGAAGAGATGAAAGTGAAACATTGAAGAGATGAAAGTGAAACATTGAAGAGATGAAATGTGAAACATTGAAGAGATGAAAGTGAAACATTGAAAAGATGAAACGTGAAACATTGAAAAGATGAAACGTGAAACATTGAAGAGATGAAACGTGAAACATTGAAAAGATGAAAGTGAAACATTGAAAAGATGAAACGTGAAACATTGAAGAGATGAAAGTGAAACATTGAAAAGATGAAACGTGAAACATTGAAGAGATGAAAGTGAAACATTGAAAAGATGAAATGTGAAACATTGAAGAGATGAAAGTGAAACATTGAAGAGATGAAATGTGAAACATTGAAGAGATGAAAGTGAAACATTGAAGAGATGAAAGTGAAACATTGAAGAGATGAAATGTGAAACATTGAAGATATGAAAGTGGAACATTGAAAAGATGAAACGTGAAACATTGAAGAGATGAAACGTGAAACATTGAAGAGATGAAACGTGAAACATTGAAGAGATGAAACGTGAAACATTGAAGAGATGAAACGTGAAACATTGAAGAGATGAAATGTGAAACATCGAAAAGATGAAACGTGAAACATTGAAGAGATGAAATGTGAAACATTGAAAAGATGAAACGTGAAACATTGAAGAGATGAAACGTGAAACATTGAAGAGATGAAACGTGAAACATTGAAGAGATGAAAGTGAAACATTGAAAAGATGAAACGTGAAACATTGAAGAGATGAAACGTGAAACATTGAAGAGATGAAACGTGAAACATTGAAGAGATGAAACGTGAAACATTGAAGAGATGAAAGTGAAACATTGAAGAGATGAAATGTGAAACATTGAAGAGATGAAACGTGAAACATTGAAGAGATGAAACGTGAAACATTGAAGAGATGAAAGTGAAACTTTGAAGAGATGAAATGTGAAGCATTGAAGAGATGAAACGTGAAACATTGAAGAGATGAAACGCGAAACATTGAAGAGATGAAAGTGAAACATTGAAGAGATGAAATGTGAAACATTGAGAAGATGAAACGTGAAACATTGAAGAGATGAAATGTGAAACATTGAAAAGATGAAACGTGAAACATTGAAGAGATGAAATGTGAAACATTGAAGAGATGAAAGTGAAACATTGAAGAGATGAAAGTGAAACATTGAAAAGATGAAAGTGAAACATTGAAAAGATAAAACGTGAAACATTGAAGAGATGAAACGTGAAACATTGAAGAGATGAAACGTGAAACATTGAAGAGATGAAACGTGAAACATTGAAGAGATGAAACGTGAAACATTGAAGAGATGAAAGTGAAACATTGAAGAGATGAAAGTGAAACATTGAAGAGATGAAAGTGAAACATTGAAGAGATGAAATGTGAAACATTGAAGAGATGAAACGTGAAACATTGAAGAGATGAAAGTGAAACATTGAAGAGATGAAAGTGAAACATTGAAGAGATGAAAGTGAAACATTGAAGAGATGAAATGTGAAACATTGAAGAGATGAAACGTGAAACATTGAAGAGATGAAAGTGAAACATTGAAGAGATGAAAGTGAAACATTGAAGAGATGAAAGTGAAACATTGAAAAGATGAAACGTGAAACATTGAAGAGATGAAATGTGAAACATTGAAGAGATGAAACGTGAAACATTGTAAAGATGAAACGTGAAACATTGAAGAGATGAAACGTGAAACATTGAAGAGATGAAAGTGAAACATTGAAGAGATGAAAGTGAAACATTGAAGAGATGAAAGTGAAACATTGAAAAGATGAAAGTGAAACATTGAAAAGATAAAACGTGAAACATTGAAGAGATGAAACGTGAAACATTGAAGAGATGAAACGTGAAACATTGAAGAGATGAAACGTGAAACATTGAAGAGATGAAACGTGAAACATTGAAGAGATGAAAGTGAAACATTGAAGAGATGAAATGTGAAACATCGAAAAGATGAAACGTGAAACATTGAAGAGATGAAATGTGAAACATTAAAAAGATGAAACGTGAAACATTGAAGAGATGTAACGTGAAACATTGAAGAGATGAAACGTGAAACATTGAAGAGATGAAAGTGAAACATTGAAGAGATGTAATGTGAAACATCGAAAAGATGAAACGTGAAACATTGAAGAGATGAAATGTGAAACATTGAAAAGATGAAACGTGAAACATTGAAGAGATGAAACGTGAAACATTGAAGAGATGAAACGTGAAACATTGAAGAGATGAAAGTGAAACATTGAAAAGATGAAACGTGAAACATTGAAGAGATGAAACGTGAAACATTGAAGAGATGAAACGTGAAACATTGAAGAGATGAAACGTGAAACATTGAAGAGATGAAAGTGAAACATTGAAGAGATGAAATGTGAAACATTGAAGAGATGAAACGTGAAACATTGAGGAGATGAAACGAGAAACATTGAGAGATGAAACGTGAAACATTGAGAGATGAAACGTGAAATATTGAGGAGATGAAACGAGAAACATTGAGAGATGAAACGTGAAACATTGAGAGATGAAACGTGAAATATTGAGGAGATGAAACGTGAAACATTGAGGAGATGAAACGTGAAACATTGAGAGATGAAACGTGAAATATTGAGGAGATGAAACGTGAAACATTGAGGAGATGAAACGTGAAATATTGAGGAGATGAAACGTGAAACATTGAGGAGATGAAACGAGAATCATTGAGAGATGAAACGTGAAACATTGAGAGATGAAACGTGAAACATTAAGAGATGAAACGTGAAATATTGAGGAGATGAAACGTGAAACATTAAGAGATGAAACGTGAAATATTGAGGAGATGAAACGTGAAACATTGAGGAGATGAAACGTGAAATATTGAGAGATGAAACGTGAAACATTGAAAAGATGAAACGTGAAATATTGAAGAGATGAAACATGAAACATTGAAGAGATGAAAGTGAAACATTGAAGAGATGAAACATGAAACATTGAAGAGATGAAACGTGAAATATTGAGGAGATGAAACGTGAAACATTGAGGAGATGAAACGAGAAACATTGAGAGATGAAACGTGAAACATTGAGAGATGAAACGTGAAATATTGAGAGATGAAACGTGAAACATTGAGGAGATGAAACGTGAAACATTGAGGAGATGAAACGTGTAACATTGAGGAGATGAAACGTGAAATATTGAGGAGATGAAACGTGAAACATTGAGGAGATGAAACGTGAAACATTGAGGAGATGAAACGTGAAACATTGAGGAGATGAAACGTGAAACATTGAGGAGATGAAACGTGAAATATTGAGAGGTGAAACGTGAAACATTGAGAGATGAAACGTGAAACATTGAGGAGATGAAACGAGAAACATTGAGAGATGAAACGTGAAACATTGAGAGATGAAACGTGAAATATTGAGGAGATGAAACGAGAAACATTGAGAGATGAAACGTGAAACATTGAGAGACGAAACGTGAAATATTGAGGAGATGAAACGTGAAACATTGAGGAGATGAAACGTGAAACATTGAGGAGATGAAACGTGAAATATTGAGAGATGAAACGTGAAACATTGAGAGATGAAACGTGAAATATTGAGGAGATGAAACGTGAAACATTGAGGAGATGAAACGAGAATCATTGAGAGATGAAACGTGAAACATTGAGAGATGAAACGAGAAATATTGAGGAGATGAAACGAGAAACATTGAGAGATGAAACGTGAAACATTAAGAGATGGAACGTGAAACATGGAAGAGATGAAATGTGAAACATTTAAGAGAAGAAACGTGGAACATTGAGAGGAGATGAAACGTGAAACATTGAAGAAATGAAACGTGAAACATTGAAAAGATGAAACATGAAACATTGAGGAGATGAAACGTGAAACATTGAGGAGATGAAACGTGAAACATTGAGGAGATGAAACGTGTAACATTGAGGAGATGAAACGTGTAACATTGAGGAGATGAAACGTGAAATATTGAGGAGATGAAACGTGAAACATTGAGGAGATGAAACATGATACATTGAAGAAATGAAACGTGAAACATTGAAGAGATGAAACGTGAAACATGGAAGAGATGAAATGTGAAACATTGAAGAGATGAAACGTGAAGCATTGAAAGGAGATGAAACGTGAAACATGGAAGAGATGAAACGTGAAACATTGAAGAGATGAAACGTGAAACATTGAAAAGATGAAACATGAAACATTGAAGAGATGAAAGTGAAACATTGAAGAGATAGAACATTGAAGAGATGAAACATGAAACATTGAAGAGATGAAAGTGAAACATTGAAGAGATGAAACGTGAAACATTGAAGAGATGAAACGTGAAACATTGAAGAGATGAAACGTGAAACATTGAAGAGATGAAAGTGAAACATTGAGGAGAAACGTGAAACATTGAAGAGATGAAACATGAAACATTGAAGAGATGAAAGTGAAACATTGAAGAGATGAAAGTGAAACATTGAAGAGATGAAAGTGAAACATTGAAAAGATGAAATGTGAAACATTGAAGAGATGAAACATGAAACATTGAAGAGATGAAAGTGAAACATTGAAGAGATGAAACATGAAACATTGAAGAGATGAAAGTGAAACATTGAAGAGATGAAATGTGAAACATTGAAGAGATGAAACGTGAAACATTGAAGAGATGAAACGTGAAACATTGAAGAGATGAAAGTGAAACATTGAGGAGAAACGTGAAACATTGAAGAGATGAAACATGAAACATTGAAGAGATGAAAGTGAAACATTGAAGAGATGAAACATGAAACATTGAAGAGATGAAAGTGAAACATTGAAGAGATGAAATGTGAAACATTGAAGAGATGAAACGTGAAACATTGAAGAGATGAAACGTGAAACATTGAAGAGATGAAAGTGAAACATTGAAGAGATGAAAGTGAAACATTGAAAAGATGTAACGTGAAACATTGAAGAGATGAAACGTGAAACATTGAAGAGATGAAATGTGAAACATTGAAAAGATGAAACGTGAAACATTGAAGAGATGAAAGTGAAACATTGAAGAGATGAAACGTGAAACATTGAAGAGATGAAACTTAAAACATTGAAGAGATGAAACGTGAAACATTGAAGAGATGAAAGTGAAACATTGAAGAGATGAAATGTGAAACATTGAAAAGATGAAACGTGAAACATTGAAGAGATGAAATGTGAAACATTGAAAAGATGAAACGTGAAACATTGAAGAGATGAAAGTGAAACATTGAAGAGATGAAAGTGAAACATTGAAGAGATGAAATGTGAAACATTGAAGAGATGAAAGTGAAACATTGAAAAGATGAAACGTGAAACATTGAAGAAATGAAAGTGAAACATTGAAGAGATGAAATGTGAAACATTGAAGAGATGAAAGTGAAACATTGAAGAGATGAAAGTGAAACATTGAAGAGATGAAAGTGAAACATTGAAGAGATGAAATGTGAAACATTGAAGAGATGAAAGTGAAACATTGAAAAGATGAAACGTGAAACATTGAAAAGATGAAACGTGAAACATTGAAGAGATGAAACGTGAAACATTGAAAAGATGAAAGTGAAACATTGAAAAGATGAAACGTGAAACATTGAAGAGATGAAAGTGAAACATTGAAAAGATGAAACGTGAAACATTGAAGAGATGAAAGTGAAACATTGAAAAGATGAAATGTGAAACATTGAAGAGATGAAAGTGAAACATTGAAGAGATGAAATGTGAAACATTGAAGAGATGAAAGTGAAACATTGAAGAGATGAAAGTGAAACATTGAAGAGATGAAATGTGAAACATTGAAGATATGAAAGTGGAACATTGAAAAGATGAAACGTGAAACATTGAAGAGATGAAACGTGAAACATTGAAGAGATGAAACGTGAAACATTGAAGAGATGAAACGTGAAACATTGAAGAGATGAAACGTGAAACATTGAAGAGATGAAATGTGAAACATCGAAAAGATGAAACGTGAAACATTGAAGAGATGAAATGTGAAACATTGAAAAGATGAAACGTGAAACATTGAAGAGATGAAACGTGAAACATTGAAGAGATGAAACGTGAAACATTGAAGAGATGAAAGTGAAACATTGAAAAGATGAAACGTGAAACATTGAAGAGATGAAACGTGAAACATTGAAGAGATGAAACGTGAAACATTGAAGAGATGAAACGTGAAACATTGAAGAGATGAAAGTGAAACATTGAAGAGATGAAATGTGAAACATTGAAGAGATGAAACGTGAAACATTGAAGAGATGAAACGTGAAACATTGAAGAGATGAAAGTGAAACTTTGAAGAGATGAAATGTGAAGCATTGAAGAGATGAAACGTGAAACATTGAAGAGATGAAACGCGAAACATTGAAGAGATGAAAGTGAAACATTGAAGAGATGAAATGTGAAACATTGAGAAGATGAAACGTGAAACATTGAAGAGATGTAATGTGAAACATTGAAAAGATGAAACGTGAAACATTGAAGAGATGAAATGTGAAACATTGAAGAGATGAAAGTGAAACATTGAAGAGATGAAAGTGAAACATTGAAAAGATGAAAGTGAAACATTGAAAAGATAAAACGTGAAACATTGAAGAGATGAAACGTGAAACATTGAAGAGATGAAACGTGAAACATTGAAGAGATGAAACGTGAAACATTGAAGAGATGAAACGTGAAACATTGAAGAGATGAAAGTGAAACATTGAAGAGATGAAAGTGAAACATTGAAGAGATGAAAGTGAAACATTGAAGAGATGAAATGTGAAACATTGAAGAGATGAAACGTGAAACATTGAAGAGATGAAAGTGAAACATTGAAGAGATGAAAGTGAAACATTGAAGAGATGAAAGTGAAACATAAAGATGAAACGTGAAACATTGAAGAGATGAAACGTGAAACATTGAAGAGATGAAAGTGAAACATTGAAGAGATGAAAGTGAAACATTGAAGAGATGAAAGTGAAACATTGAAAAGATGAAAGTGAAACATTGAAAAGATAAAACGTGAAACATTGAAGAGATGAAACGTGAAACATTGAAGAGATGAAACGTGAAACATTGAAGAGATGAAACGTGAAACATTGAAGAGATGAAACGTGAAACATTGAAGAGATGAAAGTGAAACATTGAAGAGATGAAATGTGAAACATCGAAAAGATGAAACGTGAAACATTGAAGAGATGAAATGTGAAACATTAAAAAGATGAAACGTGAAACATTGAAGAGATGTAACGTGAAACATTGAAGAGATGAAACGTGAAACATTGAAGAGATGAAAGTGAAACATTGAAGAGATGTAATGTGAAACATCGAAAAGATGAAACGTGAAACATTGAAGAGATGAAATGTGAAACATTGAAAAGATGAAACGTGAAACATTGAAGAGATGAAACGTGAAACATTGAAGAGATGAAACGTGAAACATTGAAGAGATGAAAGTGAAACATTGAAAAGATGAAACGTGAAACATTGAAGAGATGAAACGTGAAACATTGAAGAGATGAAACGTGAAACATTGAAGAGATGAAACGTGAAACATTGAAGAGATGAAAGTGAAACATTGAAGAGATGAAATGTGAAACATTGAAGAGATGAAACGTGAAACATTGAGGAGATGAAACGAGAAACATTGAGAGATGAAACGTGAAACATTGAGAGATGAAACGTGAAATATTGAGGAGATGAAACGAGAAACATTGAGAGATGAAACGTGAAACATTGAGAGATGAAACGTGAAATATTGAGGAGATGAAACGTGAAACATTGAGGAGATGAAACGTGAAACATTGAGGAGATGAAACGTGAAATATTGAGAGATGAAACGTGAAACATTGAGAGATGAAACGTGAAATATTGAGGAGATGAAACGTGAAACATTGAGGAGATGAAACGAGAATCATTGAGAGATGAAACGTGAAACATTGAGAGATGAAACGAGAAATATTGAGGAGATGAAACGAGAAACATTGAGAGATGAAACGTGAAACATTAAGAGATGAAACGTGAAACATGGAAGAGATGAAACATGAAACATTGAGGAGATGAAACGTGAAACATTGAGGAGATGAAACGTGAAACATTGAGAAGATGAAACGTGAAATATTGAGGAGATGAAACGTGAAACATTGAGGAGATGAAACATGATACATTGAAGAAATGAAACGTGAAACATTGAAGAGATGAAACGTGAAACATGGAAGAGATGAAATGTGAAACATTGAAGAGATGAAACGTGAAGCATTGAAAGGAGATGAAATGTGAAACATTGAAGAGATGAAACGTGAAACATTGAAGAGATGAAACGTGAAACATTGAAAAGATGAAACATGAAACATTGAAGAGATGAAAGTGAAACATTGAAGAGATGAAACATTGAAGAGATGAAACATGAAACATTGAAGAGATGAAAGTGAAATATTGAAGAGATGAAACGTGAAACATTGAAGAGATGAAACGTGAAACATTGAAGAGATGAAACGTGAAACATTGAAGAGATGAAAGTGAAACATTGAGGAGAAACGTGAAACATTGAAGAGATGAAACATGAAACATTGAAGAGATGAAAGTGAAACATTGAAGAGATGAAAGTGAAACATTGAAAAGATGAAATGTGAAACATTGAAGAGATGAAACATGAAACATTGAAGAGATGAAAGTGAAACATTGAAGAGATGAAACATGAAATATTGAAGAGATGAAAGTGAAACATTGAAGAGATGAAATGTGAAACATTGAAGAGATGAAACGTGAAACATTGAAGAGATGAAACGTGAAACATTGAAGAGATGAAAGTGAAACATTGAGGAGAAACGTGAAATATTGAAGAGATGAAACATGAAACATTGAAGAGATGAAAGTGAAACATTGAAGAGATGAAACATGAAACATTGAAGAGATGAAAGTGAAACATTGAAGAGATGAAATGTGAAACATTGAAGAGATGAAACGTGAAACATTGAAGAGATGAAACGTGAAACATTGAAGAGATGAAAGTGAAACATTGAAGAGATGAAAGTGAAACATTGAAAAGATGAAACGTGAAACATTGAAGAGATGAAATGTGAAACATTGAAAAGATGAAACGTGAAACATTGAAGAGATGAAAGGGAAACATTGAAGAGATGAAAGTGAAACATTGAAGAGATGAAATGTGAAACATTGAAAAGATGAAACGTGAAACATTGAAGAGATGAAATGTGAAACATTGAAAAGATGAAACGTGAAACATTGAAGAGATGAAATGTGAAACATTGAAAAGATGAAACGTGAAACATTGAAGAGATGAAAGTGAAACATTGAAGAGATGAAACGTGAAACATTGAAGAGATGAAACGTGAAACATTGAAGAGATGAAACGTGAAACATTGAAGAGATGAAAGTGAAACATTGAAGAGATGAAATGTGAAACATTGAAAAGATGAAACGTGAAACATTGAAGAGATGAAAGTGAAACATTGAAGAGATGAAAGTGAAACATTGAAGAGATGAAATGTGAAACATTGAAGAGATGAAAGTGAAACATTGAAAAGATGAAACGTGAAACATTGAAGAGATGAAAGTGAAACATTGAAGAGATGAAACGTGAAACATTGAAGAGATGAAAGTGAAACATTGAAGAGATGAAAGTGAAACATTGAAGAGATGAAAGTGAAACATTGAAGAGATGAAAGTGAAACATTGAAGAGATGAAAGTGAAACATTGAAAAGATGAAACGTGAAACATTGAAGAGATGAAAGTGAAACATTGAAAAGATGAAACGTGAAACATTGAAGAGATGAAAGTGAAACATTGAAAAGATGAAATGTGAAACATTGAAGAGATGAAAGTGAAACATTGAAGAGATGAAATGTGAAACATTGAAGAGATGAAAGTGAAACATTGAAGAGATGAAAGTGAAACATTGAAGAGATGAAATGTGAAACATTGAAGAGATGAAAGTGAAACATTGAAAAGATGAAACGTGAAACATTGAAGAGATGAAACGTGAAACATTGAAGAGATGAAACGTGAAACATTGAAAAGATGAAACGTGAAACATTGAAGAGATGAAAGTGAAACATTGAAAAGATGAAATGTGAAACATTGAAGAGATGAAAGTGAAACATTGAAGAGATGAAATGTGAAACATTGAAGAGATGAAAGTGAAACATTGAAGAGATGAAAGTGAAACATTGAAGAGATGAAATGTGAAACATTGAAGAGATGAAAGTGAAACATTGAAAAGATGAAACGTGAAACTTTGAAGAGATGAAACGTGAAACATTGAAGAGATGAAACGTGAAACATTGAAGAGATGAAACGTGAAACATTGAAGAGATGAAACGTGAAACATTGAAGAGATGAAACGTGAAACATTGAAGAGATGAAACGTGAAACATTGAAGAGATGAAAGTGAAACATTGAAGAGATGAAAGTGAAACATTGAAAAGATGAAACGTGAAACATTGAAGAGATGAAACGTGAAACATTGAAGAGATGAAACGTGAAACATTGAAGAGATGAAAGTGAAACATTGAAGAGATGAAATGTGAAACATTGAAGAGATGAAACGTGAAACATTGAAGAGATGAAACGTGAAACATTGAAGAGATGAAACGTGAAACATTGAAGAGATGAAACATTGAAGAGATGAAACATGAAACATTGAAGAGATGAAATGTGAAACATTGAAGAGATGAAACGTGAAACATTGAAGAGATGAAAGTGAAACATTGAAGAGATGAAAGTGAAACATTGAAGAGATGAAACGTGAAACATTGAAGAGATGAAACGTGAAACATTGAAAAGATGAAACATGAAACATTGAAGAGATGAAAGTGAAACATTGAAGAGATGAAACATGAAACATTGAAGAGATGAAAGTGAAACATTGAAGAGATGAAAGTGAAACATTGAAGAGATGAAAGTGAAACATTGAAGAGATGAAACGTGAAACATTGAAGAGATGAAAGTGAAACATTGAAGAGATGAAAGTGAAACATTGAAAAGATGAAAGTGAAACATTGAAGAGATGAAAGTGAAACATTGAAGAGATGAAACATGAAACATTGAAGAGATGAAACGTGAAACATTGAAGAGATGAAAGTGAAACATTGAAGAGATGAAAGTGAAACATTGAAGAGATGAAAGTGAAACATTGAAGAGATGAAATGTGAAACATTGAAGAGATGAAACGTGAAACATTGAAGAGATGAAAGTGAAACATTGAAGAGATGAAAGTGAAACATTGAAGAGATGAAAGTGAAACATTGAAGAGATGAAATGTGAAACATTGAAGAGATGAAACGTGAAACATTGAAGAGATGAAAGTGAAACATTGAAGAGATGAAAGTGAAACATTGAAGAGATGAAAGTGAAACTTTGAAAAGATGAAACGTGAAACATTGAAGAGATGAAATGTGAAACATTGAAGAGATGAAACGTGAAACATTGTAAAGATGAAACGTGAAACATTGAAGAGATGAAACGTGAAACATTGAAGAGATGAAAGTGAAACATTGAAGAGATGAAAGTGAAACATTGAAGAGATGAAAGTGAAACATTGAAAAGATGAAAGTGAAACATTGAAAAGATAAAACGTGAAACATTGAAGAGATGAAACGTGAAACATTGAAGAGATGAAACGTGAAACATTGAAGAGATGAAACGTGAAACATTGAAGAGATGAAACGTGAAACATTGAAGAGATGAAAGTGAAACATTGAAGAGATGAAATGTGAAACATCGAAAAGATGAAACGTGAAACATTGAAGAGATGAAATGTGAAACATTAAAAAGATGAAACGTGAAACATTGAAGAGATGTAACGTGAAACATTGAAGAGATGAAACGTGAAACATTGAAGAGATGAAAGTGAAACATTGAAGAGATGTAATGTGAAACATCGAAAAGATGAAACGTGAAACATTGAAGAGATGAAATGTGAAACATTGAAAAGATGAAACGTGAAACATTGAAGAGATGAAACGTGAAACATTGAAGAGATGAAACGTGAAACATTGAAGAGATGAAAGTGAAACATTGAAAAGATGAAACGTGAAACATTGAAGAGATGAAACGTGAAACATTGAAGAGATGAAACGTGAAACATTGAAGAGATGAAACGTGAAACATTGAAGAGATGAAAGTGAAACATTGAAGAGATGAAATGTGAAACATTGAAGAGATGAAACGTGAAACATTGAGGAGATGAAACGAGAAACATTGAGAGATGAAACGTGAAACATTGAGAGATGAAACGTGAAATATTGAGGAGATGAAACGAGAAACATTGAGAGATGAAACGTGAAACATTGAGAGATGAAACGTGAAATATTGAGGAGATGAAACGTGAAACATTGAGGAGATGAAACGTGAAACATTGAGGAGATGAAACGTGAAATATTGAGAGATGAAACGTGAAACATTGAGAGATGAAACGTGAAATATTGAGGAGATGAAACGTGAAACATTGAGGAGATGAAACGAGAATCATTGAGAGATGAAACGTGAAACATTGAGAGATGAAACGAGAAATATTGAGGAGATGAAACGAGAAACATTGAGAGATGAAACGTGAAACATTAAGAGATGAAACGTGAAACATGGAAGAGATGAAATGTGAAACATTTAAGAGAAGAAACGTGGAACATTGAGAGGAGATGAAACGTGAAACATTGAAGAAATGAAACGTGAAACATTGAAAAGATGAAACATGAAACATTGAGGAGATGAAACGTGAAACATTGAGGAGATGAAACGTGAAACATTGAGGAGATGAAACGTGTAACATTGAGGAGATGAAACGTGTAACATTGAGGAGATGAAACGTGAAATATTGAGGAGATGAAACGTGAAACATTGAGGAGATGAAACATGATACATTGAAGAAATGAAACGTGAAACATTGAAGAGATGAAACGTGAAACATGGAAGAGATGAAATGTGAAACATTGAAGAGATGAAACGTGAAGCATTGAAAGGAGATGAAACGTGAAACATTGAAAAGATGAAACGTGAAACATTGAAGAGATGAAACGTGGAACATTGAAAAGATGAAACATGAAACATTGAAGAGATGAAGGTGAAACATTGAAGAGATGAAACATTGAAGAGATGAAACATGAAACATTGAAGAGATGAAAGTGAAATATTGAAGAGATGAAACGTGAAACATTGAAGAGATGAAACGTGAAACATTGAAGAGATGAAACGTGAAACATTGAAGAGATGAAAGTGAAACATTGAGGAGAAACGTGAAACATTGAAGAGATGAAACATGAAACATTGAAGAGATGAAAGTGAAACATTGAAGAGATGAAAGTGAAACATTGAAGAGATGAAAGTGAAACATTGAAAAGATGAAATGTGAAACATTGAAGAGATGAAACATGAAACATTGAAGAGATGAAAGTGAAACATTGAAGAGATGAAACATGAAACATTGAAGAGATGAAAGTGAAACATTGAAGAGATGAAATGTGAAACATTGAAGAGATGAAACGTGAAACATTGAAGAGATGAAACGTGAAACATTGAAGAGATGAAAGTGAAACATTGAGGAGAAACGTGAAATATTGAAGAGATGAAACATGAAACATTGAAGAGATGAAAGTGAAACATTGAAGAGATGAAACATGAAACATTGAAGAGATGAAAGTGAAACATTGAAGAGATGAAATGTGAAACATTGAAGAGATGAAACGTGAAACATTGAAGAGATGAAACGTGAAACATTGAAGAGATGAAAGTGAAACATTGAAGAGATGAAAGTGAAACATTGAAAAGATGAAACGTGAAACATTGAAGAGATGAAATGTGAAACATTGAAAAGATGAAACGTGAAACATTGAAGAGATGAAAGGGAAACATTGAAGAGATGAAAGTGAAACATTGAAGAGATGAAATGTGAAACATTGAAAAGATGAAACGTGAAACATTGAAGAGATGAAATGTGAAACATTGAAAAGATGAAACGTGAAACATTGAAGAGATGAAATGTGAAACATTGAAAAGATGAAACGTGAAACATTGAAGAGATGAAAGTGAAACATTGAAGAGATGAAACGTGAAACATTGAAGAGATGAAACGTGAAACATTGAAGAGATGAAACGTGAAACATTGAAGAGATGAAAGTGAAACATTGAAGAGATGAAATGTGAAACATTGAAAAGATGAAACGTGAAACATTGAAGAGATGAAATGTGAAACATTGAAAAGATGAAACGTGAAACATTGAAGAGATGAAAGTGAAACATTGAAGAGATGAAAGTGAAACATTGAAGAGATGAAATGTGAAACATTGAAGAGATGAAAGTGAAACATTGAAAAGATGAAACGTGAAACATTGAAGAGATGAAAGTGAAACATTGAAGAGATGAAACGTGAAACATTGAAGAGATGAAAGTGAAACATTGAAGAGATGAAAGTGAAACATTGAAGAGATGAAAGTGAAACATTGAAGAGATGAAAGTGAAACATTGAAGAGATGAAAGTGAAACATTGAAAAGATGAAACGTGAAACATTGAAGAGATGAAAGTGAAACATTGAAAAGATGAAACGTGAAACATTGAAGAGATGAAAGTGAAACATTGAAAAGATGAAATGTGAAACATTGAAGAGATGAAAGTGAAACATTGAAGAGATGAAATGTGAAACATTGAAGAGATGAAAGTGAAACATTGAAGAGATGAAAGTGAAACATTGAAGAGATGAAATGTGAAACATTGAAGAGATGAAAGTGAAACATTGAAAAGATGAAACGTGAAACATTGAAGAGATGAAACGTGAAACATTGAAGAGATGAAACGTGAAACATTGAAAAGATGAAACGTGAAACATTGAAGAGATGAAAGTGAAACATTGAAAAGATGAAATGTGAAACATTGAAGAGATGAAAGTGAAACATTGAAGAGATGAAATGTGAAACATTGAAGAGATGAAAGTGAAACATTGAAGAGATGAAAGTGAAACATTGAAGAGATGAAATGTGAAACATTGAAGAGATGAAAGTGAAACATTGAAAAGATGAAACGTGAAACATTGAAGAGATGAAACGTGAAACATTGAAGAGATGAAACGTGAAACATTGAAGAGATGAAACGTGAAACATTGAAGAGATGAAACGTGAAACATTGAAGAGATGAAACGTGAAACATTGAAGAGATGAAACGTGAAACATTGAAGAGATGAAAGTGAAACATTGAAGAGATGAAAGTGAAACATTGAAAAGATGAAACGTGAAACATTGAAGAGATGAAACGTGAAACATTGAAGAGATGAAACGTGAAACATTGAAGAGATGAAACGTGAAACATTGAAGAGATGAAAGTGAAACATTGAAGAGATGAAATGTGAAACATTGAAGAGATGAAACGTGAAACATTGAAGAGATGAAACGTGAAACATTGAAGAGATGAAACGTGAAACATTGAAGAGATGAAAGTGAAACTTTGAAAAGATGAAATGTGAAACATTGAAAAGATGAAACGTGAAACATTGAAGAGATGAAATGTGAAACATTGAAGAGATGAAATGTGAAACATTGAAGAGATGAAATGTGAAACATTGAAAAGATGAAACGTGAAACATTGAAGAGATGAAAGTGAAACATTGAAGAGATGAAAGTGAAACATTGAAGAGATGAAATGTGAAACATTGAAGAGATGAAATGTGAAACATTGAAGAGATGAAATGTGAAACATTGAAGAGATGAAAGTGAAACATTGAAGAGATGAAATGTGAAACATTGAAGAGATGAAATGTGAAACATTGAAAAGATGAAACGTGAAACATTGAAGAGATGAAAGTGAAACATTGAAGAGATGAAATGTGAAACATTGAAGAGATGAAAGTGAAACATTGAAGAGATGAAATGTGAAACATTGAAAAGATGAAACGTGAAACATTGAAGAGATGAAATGTGAAACATTGAAAAGATGAAACGTGAAACATTGAAGAGATGAAATGTGAAACATTGAAAAGATGAAACGTGAAACATTGAAGAGATGAAAGTGAAACATTGAAGAGATGAAACGTGAAACATTGAAGAGATGAAACGTGAAACATTGAAGAGATGAAACGTGAAACATTGAAGAGATGAAAGTGAAACATTGAAGAGATGAAATGTGAAACATTGAAAAGATGAAACGTGAAACATTGAAGAGATGAAATGTGAAACATTGAAAAGATGAAACGTGAAACATTGAAGAGATGAAAGTGAAACATTGAAGAGATGAAAGTGAAACATTGAAGAGATGAAATGTGAAACATTGAAGAGATGAAAGTGAAACATTGAAAAGATGAAACGTGAAACATTGAAGAGATGAAAGTGAAACATTGAAGAGATGAAACGTGAAACATTGAAGAGATGAAAGTGAAACATTGAAGAGATGAAAGTGAAACATTGAAGAGATGAAAGTGAAACATTGAAGAGATGAAAGTGAAACATTGAAGAGATGAAAGTGAAACATTGAAAAGATGAAACGTGAAACATTGAAGAGATGAAAGTGAAACATTGAAAAGATGAAACGTGAAACATTGAAGAGATGAAAGTGAAACATTGAAAAGATGAAATGTGAAACATTGAAGAGATGAAAGTGAAACATTGAAGAGATGAAATGTGAAACATTGAAGAGATGAAAGTGAAACATTGAAGAGATGAAAGTGAAACATTGAAGAGATGAAATGTGAAACATTGAAGAGATGAAAGTGAAACATTGAAAAGATGAAACGTGAAACATTGAAGAGATGAAACGTGAAACATTGAAGAGATGAAACGTGAAACATTGAAAAGATGAAACGTGAAACATTGAAGAGATGAAAGTGAAACATTGAAAAGACGAAATAAGAAACATTGAAGAGATGAAAGTGAAACATTGAAGAGATGAAATGTGAAACATTGAAGAGATGAAAGTGAAACATTGAAGAGATGAAAATGTGAAACATTGAAGAGATGAAAGTGAAACATTGAAAAGATGAAACGTGAAACATTGAAGAGATGAAACGTGAAACATTGAAGAGATGAAACGTGAAACATTGAAGAGATGAAACGTGAAACATTGAAGAGATGAAACGTGAAACATTGAAGAGATGAAAGTGAAACATTGAAAAGATGAAATGTGAAACATCGAAAAGATGAAACGTGAAACATTGAAGAGATGAAATGTGAAACATTGAAAAAATGAAACGTGAAACATTGAAGAGATGAAACGTGAAACATTGAAGAGATGAAACGTGAAAAATTGAAGAGATGAAAGTGAAACATTGAAGAGATGAAACGTGAAACATTGAAGAGATGAAACGTGAAACATTGAAGAGATGAAACGTGAAACATTGAAGAGATGAAACGTGAAACATTGAAGAGATGAAAGTGAAACATTGAAGAGATGAAATGTGAAACATTGAAGAGATGAAACGTGAAACATTGAAGAGATGAAACGTGAAACATTGAAGAGATGAAACGTGAAACATTGAAGAGATGAAAGTGAAACTTTGAAAAGATGAAATGTGAAACATTGAAAAGATGAAACGTGAAACATTGAAGAGATGAAATGTGAAACATTGAAGAGATGAAATGTGAAACATTGAAGAGATGAAATGTGAAACATTGAAAAGATGAAACGTGAAACATTGAAGAGATGAAAGTGAAACATTGAAGAGATGAAAGTGAAACATTGAAGAGATGAAATGTGAAACATTGAAGAGATGAAATGTGAAACATTGAAGAGATGAAATGTGAAACATTGAAGAGATGAAAGTGAAACATTGAAGAGATGAAATGTGAAACATTGAAGAGATGAAATGTGAAACATTGAAAAGATGAAACGTGAAACATTGAAGAGATGAAAGTGAAACATTGAAGAGATGAAATGTGAAACATTGAAGAGATGAAAGTGAAACATTGAAGAGATGAAAGTGAAACATTGAAGAGATGAAAGTGAAACATTGAAGAGATGAAATGTGAAACATTGAAGAGATGAAAGTGAAACATTGAAAAGATGAAACATGAAACATTGAAGAGATGAAAGTGAAACATTGAAGAGATGAAACATGAAACATTGAAGAGATGAAAGTGAAACATCGAGGAGAAACGTGAAACATTGAAGAGATGAAATGTGAAACATTGAAGAGATGAAAGTGAAACATTGAAGAGATGAAACATGTAACATTGAAGAGATGAAAGTGAAACATTGAAGAGATGAAATGTGAAACATTGAAGAGATGAAACGTGAAACATTGAAGAGATGAAACGTGAAACATTGAAGAGATGAAAGTGAAACATTGAGGAGAAACGTGAAACATTGAAGAGATGAAATGTGAAACATTGAAGAGATGAAACGTGAAACATTGAAGAGATGAAAGTGAAACATTGAAGAGATGAAATGTGAAACAGTGAAGAGATGAAACGTGAAACATTGAAGAGATGAAAGTGAAACATTGAAGAGATGAAAGTGAAACATTGAAGAGATGAAACGTGAAACATTGAAAAGATGAAACATGAAACATTGAAGAGATGAAACATGAAACATTGAAGAGATGAAATGTGAAACATTGAAGAGATGAAACGTGAAACATTGAAGAGATGAAAGTGAAACATTGAAGAGATGAAAGTGAAACATTGAAGAGATGAAATGTGAAACATTGAAGAGATGAAAGTGAAACATTGAAGAGATGAAACGTGAAACATTGAAAAGATGAAACATGAAACCTTGAAGAGATGAAACATGAAACATTGAAGAGATGAAATGTGAAACATTGAAGAGATGAAACGTGAAACATTGAAGAGATGAAAGTGAAACATTGAAGAGATGAAAGTGAAACATTGAAGAGATGAAACGTGAAACATTGAAGAGATGAAAGTGAAACATTGAAAAGATGAAACGTGAAACATTGAAGAGATGAAATGTGAAACATTGAAGAGATGAAACGTGAAACATTGAAAAGATGAAACATGAAACATTGAAGAGATGAAAGTGAAACATTGAAGAGATGAAACATGAAACATTGAAGAGATGAAAGTGAAACATTGAAGAGATGAAAGTGAAACATTGAAGAGATGAAAGTGAAACATTGAAGAGATGAAACGTGAAACATTGAAGAGATGAAAGTGAAACATTGAAGAGATGAAAGTGAAACATTGAAAAGATGAAAGTGAAACATTGAAGAGATGAAAGTGAAACATTGAGGAGATGAAACATGAAACATTGAAGAGATGAAACGTGAAACATTGAAGAGATGAAAGTGAAACATTGAAGAGATGAAAGTGAAACATTGAAGAGATGAAAGTGAAACATTGAAGAGATGAAATGTGAAACATTGAAGAGATGAAACGTGAAACATTGAAGAGATGAAAGTGAAACATTGAAGAGATGAAAGTGAAACATTGAAGAGATGAAAGTGAAACATTGAAGAGATGAAATGTGAAACATTGAAGAGATGAAATGTGAAACATTGAAGAGATGAAACGTGAAACATTGAAGAGATGAAAGTGAAACATTGAAGAGATGAAAGTGAAACATTGAAGAGATGAAAGTGAAACATTGAAAAGATGAAACGTGAAACATTGAAGAGATGAAATGTGAAACATTGAAGAGATGAAACGTGAAACATTGAAAAGATGAAACGTGAAACATTGAAGAGATGAAACGTGAAACATTGAAGAGATGAAAGTGAAACATTGAAGAGATGAAAGTGAAACATTGAAGAGATGAAAGTGAAACATTGAAAAGATGAAAGTGAAACATTGAAAAGATGAAACGTGAAACATTGAAGAGATGAAACGTGAAACATTGAAGAGATGAAACGTGAAACATTGAAGAGATGAAACGTGAAACATTGAAGAGATGAAACGTGAAACATTGAAGAGATGAAAGTGAAACATTGAAGAGATGAAATGTGAAACATCGAAAAGATGAAACGTGAAACATTGAAGAGATGAAATGTGAAACATTGAAAAGATGAAACGTGAAACATTGAAGAGATGAAACGTGAAACATTGAAGAGATGAAACGTGAAACATTGAAGAGATGAAAGTGAAACATTGAAGAGATGAAATGTGAAACATCGAAAAGATGAAACGTGAAACATTGAAGAGATGAAATGTGAAACATTGAAAAGATGAAACGTGAAACATTGAAGAGATGAAACGTGAAACATTGAAGAGATGAAAAGTGAAACATTGAAGAGATGAAAGTGAAACATTGAAAAGATGAAACGTGAAACATTGAAGAGATGAAACGTGAAACATTGAAGAGATGAAACGTGAAACATTGAAGAGATGAAACGTGAAACATTGAAGAGATGAAACGTGAAACATTGAAGAGATGAAAGTGAAACATTGAAGAGATGAAATGTGAAACATTGAAGAGATGAAACGTGAAACATTGAAGAGATGAAACGTGAAACATTGAAGAGATGAAACGTGAAACATTGAAGAGATGAAAGTGAAACTTTGAAGAGATGAAATGTGAAACATTGAAAAGATGAAACGTGAAACATTGAAGAGATGAAATGTGAAACCTTGAAGAGATGAAATGTGAAACATTGAAGAGATGAAATGTGAAACATTGAAAAGATGAAACGTGAAACATTGAAGAGATGAAAGTGAAACATTGAAGAGATGAAAGTGAAACATTGAAGAGATGAAATGTGAAACATTGAAGAGATGAAATGTGAAACATTGAAGAGATGAAATGTGAAACATTGAAGAGATGAAAGTGAAACATTGAAGAGATGAAATGGGAAACATTGAAGAGATGAAATGTGAAACATTGAAAAGATGAAACGTGAAACATTGAAGAGATGAAAGTGAAACATTGAAGAGATGAAATGTGAAACATTGAAGAGATGAAAGTGAAACATTGAAGAGATGAAAGTGAAACATTGAAGAGATGAAAGTGAAACATTGAAGAGATGAAATGTGAAACATTGAAGAGATGGAAGTGAAACATTGAAAAGATGAAACATGAAACATTGAAGAGATGAAAGTGAAACATTGAAGAGATGAAACATGAAACATTGAAGAGATGAAAGTGAAACATCGAGGAGAAACGTGAAACATTGAAGAGATGAAATGTGAAACATTGAAGAGATGAAAGTGAAACATTGAAGAGATGAAACATGTAACATTGAAGAGATGAAAGTGAAACATTGAAGAGATGAAATGTGAAACATTGAAGAGATGAAACGTGAAACATTGAAGAGGTGAAACGTGAAACATTGAAGAGATGAAATGTGAAACATTGAAGAGATGAAACGTGAAACATTGAAGAGATGAAAGTGAAACATTGAAGAGATGAAAGTGAAACATTGAAGAGATGAAAGTGAAACATTGAAGAGATGAAATGTGAAACATTGAAGAGATGAAATGTGAAACATTGAGGAGATGAAACGTGAAACATTGAAGAGATGAAAGTGAAACATTGAAGAGATGAAAGTGAAACATTGAAGAGATGAAAGTGAAACATTGAAAAGATGAAACGTGAAACATTGAAGAGATGAAATGTGAAACATTGAAGAGATGAAACGTGAAACATTGAAAAGATGAAACGTGAAACATTGAAGAGATGAAACGTGAAACATTGAAGAGATGAAAGTGAAACATTGAAGAGATGAAAGTGAAACGTTGAAGAGATGAAAGTGAAACATTGAAAAGATGAAAGTGAAACATTGAAAAGATGAAACGTGAAACATTGAAGAGATGAAACGTGAAACATTGAAGAGATGAAACGTGAAACATTGAAGAGATGAAACGTGAAACATTGAAGAGATGAAACGTGAAACATTGAAGAGATGAAACGTGAAACATTGAAGAGATGAAAGTGAAACATTGAAGAGATGAAATGTGAAACATTGAAAAGATGAAACGTGAAACATTGAAGAGATGAAACGTGAAACATTGAAGAGATGAAACGTGAAACATTGAAGAGATGAAAGTGAAACATTGAAGAGATGAAATGTGAAACATCGAAAAGATGAAACGTGAAACATTGAAGAGATGAAATGTGAAACATTGAAAAGATGAAACGTGAAACATTGAAGAGATGAAACGTGAAACATTGAAGAGATGAAACGTGAAACATTGAAGAGATGAAAGTGAAACATTGAAAAGATGAAACGTGAAACATTGAAGAGATGAAAAGTGAAACATTGAAGAGATGAAACGTGAAACATTGAAGAGATGAAACGTGAAACATTGAAGAGATGTAAGTGAAACATTGAAGAGATGAAATGTGAAACATTGAAGAGATGAAACGTGAAACATTGAAGAGATGAAACGTGAAACATTGAAGAGATGAAACGTGAAACATTGAAGAGATGAAAGTGAAACTTTGAAGAGATGAAATGTGAAACATTGAAAAGATGAAACGTGAAACATTGAAGAGATGAAATGTGAAACATTGAAGAGATGAAATGTGAAACATTGAAGAGATGAAATGTGAAACATTGAAAAGATGAAACGTGAAACATTGAAGAGATGAAAGTGAAACATTGAAGAGATGAAAGTGAAACATTGAAAAGATGAAATGTGAAACATTGAAGAGATGAAATGTGAAACATTGAAGAGATGAAATGTGAAACATTGAAGAGATGAAAGTGAAACATTGAAGAGATGAAATGTGAAACATTGAAGAGATGAAATGTGAAACATTGAAAAGATGGAACGTGAAACATTGAAGAGATGAAATGTGAAACATTGAAGAGATGAAAGTGAAACATTGAAGAAATGAAAGTGAAACATTGAAGAGATGAAAGTGAAACATTGAAGAGATGAAATGTGAAACATTGAAGAGATGAAAGTGAAACATTGAAAAGATGAAACATGAAACATTGAAGAGATGAAAGTGAAACATTGAAGAGATGAAACATGAAACATTGAAGAGATGAAAGTGAAACATCGAGGAGAAACGTGAAACATTGAAGAGATGAAATGTGAAACATTGAAGAGATGAAAGTGAAACATTGAAGAGATGAAACATGTAACATTGAAGAGATGAAAGTGAAACATTGAAGAGATGAAATGTGAAACATTGAAGAGATGAAACGTGAAACATTGAAGAGATGAAACGTGAAACATTGAAGAGATGAAAGTGAAACATTGAGGAGAAACGTGAAACATTGAAGAGATGAAATGTGAAACATTGAAGAGATGAAACGTGAAACATTGAAGAGATGAAAGTGAAACATTGAAGAGATGAAATGTGAAACATTGAAGAGATGAAACGTGAAACATTGAAGAGATGAAAGTGAAACATTGAAGAGATGAAAGTGAAACATTGAAGAGATGAAACGTGAAACATTGAAAAGATGAAACATGAAACATTGAAGAGATGAAACATGAAACATTGAAGAGATGAAATGTGAAACATTGAAGAGATGAAACGTGAAACATTGAAGATATGAAAGTGAAACATTGAAGAGATGAAAGTGAAACATTGAAGAGATGAAATGTGAAACATTGAAGAGATGAAAGTGAAACATTGAAGAGATGAAACGTGAAACATTGAAAAGATGAAACATGAAACATTGAAGAGATGAAACATGAAACATTGAAGAGATGAAATGTGAAACATTGAAGAGATGAAACGTGAAACATTGAAGAGATGAAAGTGAAACATTGAAGAGATGAAAGTGAAACATTGAAGAGATGAAACGTGAAACATTGAAGAGATGAAAGTGAAACATTGAAAAGATGAAACGTGAAACATTGAAGAGATTAAATGTGAAACATTGAAGAGATGAAACGTGAAACACTTAAAAGATGAAACATGAAACATTGAAGAGATGAAAGTGAAACATTGAAGAGATGAAACATGAAACATTGAAGAGATGAAAGTGAAACATTGAAGAGATGAAAGTGAAACATTGAAGAGATTGAAAGTGAAACATTGAAGAGATGAAACGTGAAACATTGAAGAGATGAAAGTGAAACATTGAAGAGATGAAAGTGAAACATTGAAAAGATGAAAGTGAAACATTGAAGAGATGAAAGTGAAACATTGAGGAGATGAAACATGAAACATTGAAGAGATGAAACGTGAAACATTGAAGAGATGAAAGTGAAACATTGAAGAGATGAAAGTGAAACATTGAAGAGATGAAAGTGAAACATTGAAGAGATGAGAGTGAAACATTGAAGAGATGAAAGTGAAACATTGAAGAGATGAAAGTGAAACATTGAAAAGATGAAAGTGAAACATTGAAGAGATGAAACGTGAAACATTGAAGAGATGAAAGTGAAACATTGAAGAGATGAAATGTGAAACATCGAAAAGATGAAACGTGAAACATTGAAGAGATGAAATGTGAAACATTGAAAAGATGAAACGTGAAACATTGAAGAGATGAAACGTGAAACATTGAAGAGATGAAACGTGAAACATTGAAGAGATGAAAGTGAAACATTGAAAAGATGAAACGTGAAACATTGAAGAGATGAAACGTGAAACATTGAAGAGATGAAACGTGAAACATTGAAGAGATGAAACGTGAAACATTGAAGAGATGAAAGTGAAACATTGAAGAGATGAAACGTGAAACATTGAAGAGATGAAACGTGAAACATTGAAGAGATGAAACGTGAAACATAGAAGAGATGAAAGTGAAACTTTGAAGAGATGAAAGTGAAACATTGAAAAGATGAAACGTGAAACATTGAAGAGATGAAACGTGAAACATTGAAGAGATGAAACGTGAAACATTGAAGAGATGAAATGTGAAACATTGAAGAGATGAAAGTGAAACATTGAAGAGATGAAATGTGAAACATTGAAGAGATGAAAGTGAAACATTGAAGAGATGAAATGTGAAACATTGAAGAGATGAAATGTGAAACATTGAAGAGATGAAATGTGAAACATTGAAGAGATGAAAGTGAAACATTGAAGAGATGAAATGTGAAACATTGAAGAGATGAAATGTGAAACATTGAAAAGATGAAACGTGAAACAATGAAGAGATGAAAGTGAAACATTGAAGAGATGAAATGTGAAACATTGAAGAGATGAAAGTGAAACATTGAAGAGATGAAAGTGAAACATTGAAGAGATGAAAGTGAAACATTGAAGAGATGAAATGTGAAACATTGAAGAGATGAAAGTGAAACATTGAAAAGATGAAACATGAAACATTGAAGAGATGAAAGTGAAACATTGAAGAGATGAAACATGAAACATTGAAGAGATGAAAGTGAAACATCGAGGAGAAACGTGAAACATTGAAGAGATGAAATGTGAAACATTGAAGAGATGAAAGTGAAACATTGAAGAGATGAAACATGTAACATTGAAGAGATGAAAGTGAAACATTGAAGAGATGGAATGTGAAACATTGAAGAGATGAAACGTGAAACATTGAAGAGATGAAACGTGAAACATTGAAGAGATGAAAGTGAAACATTGAGGAGAAACGTGAAACATTGAAGAGATGAAATGTGAAACATTGAAGAGATGAAACGTGAAACATTGAAGAGATGAAAGTGAAACATTGAAGAGATGAAATGTGAAACATTGAAGAGATGAAACGTGAAACATTGAAGAGATGAAAGTGAAACATTGAAGAGATGAAGGTGAAACATTGAAGAGATGTAACGTGAAACATTGAAGAGATGAAATGTGAAACATTGAAGAGATGAAACGTGAAACATTGAAGAGATGAAAGTGAAACATTGAAGAGATGAAAGTGAAACATTGAAGAGATGAAATGTGAAACATTGAAGAGATGAAAGTGAAACATTGAAGAGATGAAACGTGAAACATTGAAAAGATGAAACATGAAACCTTGAAGAGATGAAACATGAAACATTGAAGAGATGAAATGTGAAACATTGAAGAGATGAAACGTGAAACATTGAAGAGATGAAAGCGAAACATTGAAGAGATGAAAGTGAAACATTGAAGAGATGAAACGTGAAACATTGAAGAGATGAAAGTGAAACATTGAAAAGATGAAACGTGAAACATTGAAGAGATGAAATGTGAAACATTGAAGAGTTGAAACGTGAAACATTGAAAAGATGAAACATGAAACATTGAAGAGATGAAAGTGAAACATTGAAGAGATGAAACATGAAACATTGAAGAGATGAAAGTAAAACATTGAAGAGATGAAAGTGAAACATTGAAGAGATGAAAGTGAAACATTGAAGAGATGAAACGTGAAACATTGAAGAGATGAAAGTGAAACATTGAAGAGATGAAAGTGAAACATTGAAAAGATGAAAGTGAAACATTGAAGAGATGAAAGTGAAACATTGAGGAGATGAAACATGAAACATTGAAGAGATGAAACGTGAAACATTGAAGAGATGAAAGTGAAACATTGAAGAGATGAAAGTGAAACATTGAAGAGATGAAAGTGAAACATTGAAGAGATGAAATGTGAAACATTGAAGAGATGAAAGTGAAACATTGAAGAGATGAAATGTGAAACATTGAAGAGATGAAATGTGAAACATTGAAAAGATGAAACGTGAAACAATGAAGAGATGAAAGTGAAACATTGAAGAGATGAAATGTGAAACATTGAAGAGATGAAAGTGAAACATTGAAGAGATGAAAGTGAAACATTGAAGAGATGAAAGTGAAACATTGAAGAGATGAAATGTGAAACATTGAAGAGATGAAAGTGAAACATTGAAAAGATGAAACATGAAACATTGAAGAGATGAAAGTGAAACATTGAAGAGATGAAACATGAAACATTGAAGAGATGAAAGTGAAACATCGAGGAGAAACGTGAAACATTGAAGAGATGAAATGTGAAACATTGAAGAGATGAAAGTGAAACATTGAAGAGATGAAACATGTAACATTGAAGAGATGAAAGTGAAACATTGAAGAGATGAAATGTGAAACATTGAAGAGATGAAACGTGAAACATTGAAGAGATGAAACGTGAAACATTGAAGAGATGAAAGTGAAACATTGAGGAGAAACGTGAAACATTGAAGAGATGAAATGTGAAACATTGAAGAGATGAAACGTGAAACATTGAAGAGATGAAAGTGAAACATTGAAGAGATGAAATGTGAAACATTGAAGAGATGAAACGTGAAACATTGAAGAGATGAAAGTGAAACATTGAAGAGATGAAGGTGAAACATTGAAGAGATGAAACGTGAAACATTGAAGAGATGAAATGTGAAACATTGAAGAGATGAAACGTGAAACATTGAAGAGATGAAAGTGAAACATTGAAGAGATGAAAGTGAAACATTGAAGAGATGAAATGTGAAACATTGAAGAGATGAAAGTGAAACATTGAAGAGATGAAACGTGAAACATTGAAAAGATGAAACATGAAACCTTGAAGAGATGAAACATGAAACATTGAAGAGATGAAATGTGAAACATTGAAGAGATGAAACGTGAAACATTGAAGAGATGAAAGTGAAACATTGAAGAGATGAAAGTGAAACATTGAAGAGATGAAACGTGAAACATTGAAGAGATGAAAGTGAAACATTGAAAAGATGAAACGTGAAACATTGAAGAGATGAAATGTGAAACATTGAAGAGATGAAACGTGAAACATTGAAAAGATGAAACATGAAACATTGAAGAGATGAAAGTGAAACATTGAAGAGATGAAACATGAAACATTGAAGAGATGAAAGTGAAACATTGAAGAGATGAAAGTGAAACATTGAAGAGATGAAAGTGAAACATTGAAGAGATGAAACGTGAAACATTGAAGAGATGAAAGTGAAACATTGAAGAGATGAAAGTGAAACATTGAAAAGATGAAAGTGAAACATTGAAGAGATGAAAGTGAAACATTGAGGAGATGAAACATGAAACATTGAAGAGATGAAACGTGAAACATTGAAGAGATGAAAGTGAAACATTGAAGAGATGAAAGTGAAACATTGAAGAGATGAAAGTGAAACATTGAAGAGATGAAATGTGAAACATTGAAGAGATGAAACGTGAAACATTGAAGAGATGAAAGTGAAACATTGAAGAGATGAAAGTGAAACATTGAAGAGATGAAAGTGAAACATTGAAGAGATGAAATGTGAAACATTGAAGAGATGAAATGTGAAACATTGAAGAGATGAAACGTGAAACATTGAAGAGATGAAAGTGAAACATTGAAGAGATGAAAGTGAAACATTGAAGAGATGAAAGTGAAACATTGAAAAGATGAAACGTGAAACATTGAAGAGATGAAATGTGAAACATTGAAGAGATGAAACGTGAAACATTGAAAAGATGAAACGTGAAACATTGAAGAGATGAAACGTGAAACATTGAAGAGATGAAAGTGAAACATTGAAGAGATGAAAGTGAAACATTGAAGAGATGAAAGTGAAACATTGAAAAGATGAAAGTGAAACATTGAAAAGATGAAACGTGAAACATTGAAGAGATGAAACGTGAAACATTGAAGAGATGAAACGTGAAACATTGAAGAGATGAAACGTGAAACATTGAAGAGATGAAACGTGAAACATTGAAGAGATGAAAGTGAAACATTGAAGAGATGAAATGTGAAACATCGAAAAGATGAAACGTGAAACATTGAAGAGATGAAATGTGAAACATTGAAAAGATGAAACGTGAAACATTGAAGAGATGAAACGTGAAACATTGAAGAGATGAAACGTGAAACATTGAAGAGATGAAAGTGAAACATTGAAGAGATGAAATGTGAAACATCGAAAAGATGAAACGTGAAACATTGAAGAGATGAAATGTGAAACATTGAAAAGATGAAACGTGAAACATTGAAGAGATGAAACGTGAAACATTGAAGAGATGAAAAGTGAAACATTGAAGAGATGAAAGTGAAACATTGAAAAGATGAAACGTGAAACATTGAAGAGATGAAACGTGAAACATTGAAGAGATGAAACGTGAAACATTGAAGAGATGAAACGTGAAACATTGAAGAGATGAAACGTGAAACATTGAAGAGATGAAAGTGAAACATTGAAGAGTTGAAATGTGAAACATTGAAGAGATGAAACGTGAAACATTGAAGAGATGAAACGTGAAACATTGAAGAGATGAAACGTGAAACATTGAAGAGATGAAAGTGAAACTTTGAAGAGATGAAATGTGAAACATTGAAAAGATGAAACGTGAAACATTGAAGAGATGAAATGTGAAACCTTGAAGAGATGAAATGTGAAACATTGAAGAGATGAAATGTGAAACATTGAAAAGATGAAACGTGAAACATTGAAGAGATGAAAGTGAAACATTGAAGAGATGAAAGTGAAACATTGAAGAGATGAAATGTGAAACATTGAAGAGATGAAATGTGAAACATTGAAGAGATGAAATGTGAAACATTGAAGAGATGAAAGTGAAACATTGAAGAGATGAAATGGGAAACATTGAAGAGATGAAATGTGAAACATTGAAAAGATGAAACGTGAAACATTGAAGAGATGAAAGTGAAACATTGAAGAGATGAAATGTGAAACATTGAAGAGATGAAAGTGAAACATTGAAGAGATGAAAGTGAAACATTGAAGAGATGAAAGTGAAACATTGAAGAGATGAAATGTGAAACATTGAAGAGATGGAAGTGAAACATTGAAAAGATGAAACATGAAACATTGAAGAGATGAAAGTGAAACATTGAAGAGATGAAACATGAAACATTGAAGAGATGAAAGTGAAACATCGAGGAGAAACGTGAAACATTGAAGAGATGAAATGTGAAACATTGAAGAGATGAAAGTGAAACATTGAAGAGATGAAACATGTAACATTGAAGAGATGAAAGTGAAACATTGAAGAGATGAAATGTGAAACATTGAAGAGATGAAACGTGAAACATTGAAGAGGTGAAACGTGAAACATTGAAGAGATGAAATGTGAAACATTGAAGAGATGAAACGTGAAACATTGAAGAGATGAAAGTGAAACATTGAAGAGATGAAAGTGAAACATTGAAGAGATGAAAGTGAAACATTGAAGAGATGAAATGTGAAACATTGAAGAGATGAAATGTGAAACATTGAGGAGATGAAACGTGAAACATTGAAGAGATGAAAGTGAAACATTGAAGAGATGAAAGTGAAACATTGAAGAGATGAAAGTGAAACATTGAAAAGATGAAACGTGAAACATTGAAGAGATGAAATGTGAAACATTGAAGAGATGAAACGTGAAACATTGAAAAGATGAAACGTGAAACATTGAAGAGATGAAACGTGAAACATTGAAGAGATGAAAGTGAAACATTGAAGAGATGAAAGTGAAACGTTGAAGAGATGAAAGTGAAACATTGAAAAGATGAAAGTGAAACATTGAAAAGATGAAACGTGAAACATTGAAGAGATGAAACGTGAAACATTGAAGAGATGAAACGTGAAACATTGAAGAGATGAAACGTGAAACATTGAAGAGATGAAACGTGAAACATTGAAGAGATGAAACGTGAAACATTGAAGAGATGAAAGTGAAACATTGAAGAGATGAAATGTGAAACATTGAAAAGATGAAACGTGAAACATTGAAGAGATGAAACGTGAAACATTGAAGAGATGAAACGTGAAACATTGAAGAGATGAAAGTGAAACATTGAAGAGATGAAATGTGAAACATCGAAAAGATGAAACGTGAAACATTGAAGAGATGAAATGTGAAACATTGAAAAGATGAAACGTGAAACATTGAAGAGATGAAACGTGAAACATTGAAGAGATGAAACGTGAAACATTGAAGAGATGAAAGTGAAACATTGAAAAGATGAAACGTGAAACATTGAAGAGATGAAACGTGAAACATTGAAGAGATGAAACGTGAAACATTGAAGAGATGAAACGTGAAACATTGAAGAGATGTAAGTGAAACATTGAAGAGATGAAATGTGAAACATTGAAGAGATGAAACGTGAAACATTGAAGAGATGAAACGTGAAACATTGAAGAGATGAAACGTGAAACATTGTAGAGATGAAAGTGAAACTTTGAAGAGATGAAATGTGAAACATTGAAAAGATGAAACGTGAAACATTGAAGAGATGAAATGTGAAACATTGAAGAGATGAAATGTGAAACATTGAAGAGATGAAATGTGAAACATTGAAAAGATGAAACGTGAAACATTGAAGAGATGAAAGTGAAACATTGAAGAGATGAAAGTGAAACATTGAAGAGATGAAATGTGAAACATTGAAGAGATGAAATGTGAAACATTGAAGAGATGAAATGTGAAACATTGAAGATATGAAAGTGAAACATTGAAGAGATGAAATGTGAAACATTGAAGAGATGAAATGTGAAACATTGAAAAGATGGAACGTGAAACATTGAAGAGATGAAATGTGAAACATTGAAGAGATGAAAGTGAAACATTGAAGAAATGAAAGTGAAACATTGAAGAGATGAAAGTGAAACATTGAAGAGATGAAATGTGAAACATTGAAGAGATGAAAGTGAAACATTGAAAAGATGAAACATGAAACATTGAAGAGATGAAAGTGAAACATTGAAGAGATGAAACATGAAACATTGAAGAGATGAAAGTGAAACATCGAGGAGAAACGTGAAACATTGAAGAGATGAAATGTGAAACATTGAAGAGATGAAAGTGAAACATTGAAGAGATGAAACATGTAACATTGAAGAGATGAAAGTGAAACATTGAAGAGATGAAATGTGAAACATTGAAGAGATGAAACGTGAAACATTGAAGAGATGAAACGTGAAACATTGAAGAGATGAAAGTGAAACATTGAGGAGAAACGTGAAACATTGAAGAGATGAAATGTGAAACATTGAAGAGATGAAACGTGAAACATTGAAGAGATGAAAGTGAAACATTGAAGAGATGAAATGTGAAACATTGAAGAGATGAAACGTGAAACATTGAAGAGATGAAAGTGAAACATTGAAGAGATGAAAGTGAAACATTGAAGAGATGAAACGTGAAACATTGAAAAGATGAAACATGAAACATTGAAGAGATGAAACATGAAACATTGAAGAGATGAAATGTGAAACATTGAAGAGATGAAACGTGAAACATTGAAGATATGAAAGTGAAACATTGAAGAGATGAAAGTGAAACATTGAAGAGATGAAATGTGAAACATTGAAGAGATGAAAGTGAAACATTGAAGAGATGAAACGTGAAACATTGAAAAGATGAAACATGAAACATTGAAGAGATGAAACATGAAACATTGAAGAGATGAAATGTGAAACATTGAAGAGATGAAACGTGAAACATTGAAGAGATGAAAGTGAAACATTGAAGAGATGAAAGTGAAACATTGAAGAGATGAAACGTGAAACATTGAAGAGATGAAAGTGAAACATTGAAAAGATGAAACGTGAAACATTGAAGAGATTAAATGTGAAACATTGAAGAGATGAAACGTGAAACACTGAAAAGATGAAACATGAAACATTGAAGAGATGAAAGTGAAACATTGAAGAGATGAAACATGAAACATTGAAGAGATGAAAGTGAAACATTGAAGAGATGAAAGTGAAACATTGAAGAGATTGAAAGTGAAACATTGAAGAGATGAAACGTGAAACATTGAAGAGATGAAAGTGAAACATTGAAGAGATGAAAGTGAAACATTGAAAAGATGAAAGTGAAACATTGAAGAGATGAAAGTGAAACATTGAGGAGATGAAACATGAAACATTGAAGAGATGAAACGTGAAACATTGAAGAGATGAAAGTGAAACATTGAAGAGATGAAAGTGAAACATTGAAGAGATGAAAGTGAAACATTGAAGAGATGAGAGTGAAACATTGAAGAGATGAAAGTGAAACATTGAAGAGATGAAAGTGAAACATTGAAAAGATGAAAGTGAAACATTGAAGAGATGAAACGTGAAACATTGAAGAGATGAAAGTGAAACATTGAAGAGATGAAATGTGAAACATCGAAAAGATGAAACGTGAAACATTGAAGAGATGAAATGTGAAACATTGAAAAGATGAAACGTGAAACATTGAAGAGATGAAACGTGAAACATTGAAGAGATGAAACGTGAAACATTGAAGAGATGAAAGTGAAACATTGAAAAGATGAAACGTGAAACATTGAAGAGATGAAACGTGAAACATTGAAGAGATGAAACGTGAAACATTGAAGAGATGAAACGTGAAACATTGAAGAGATGAAAGTGAAACATTGAAGAGATGAAACGTGAAACATTGAAGAGATGAAACGTGAAACATTGAAGAGATGAAACGTGAAACATTGAAGAGATGAAACGTGAAACATTGAAGAGATGAAAGTGAAACTTTGAAGAGATGAAAGTGAAACATTGAAAAGATGAAACGTGAAACATTGAAGAGATGAAACGTGAAACATTGAAGAGATGAAACGTGAAACATTGAAGAGATGAAATGTGAAACATTGAAGAGATGAAAGTGAAACATTGAAGAGATGAAATGTGAAACATTGAAGAGATGAAAGTGAAACATTGAAGAGATGAAATGTGAAACATTGAAGAGATGAAATGTGAAACATTGAAGAGATGAAATGTGAAACATTGAAGAGATGAAAGTGAAACATTGAAGAGATGAAATGTGAAACATTGAAGAGATGAAATGTGAAACATTGAAAAGATGAAACGTGAAACAATGAAGAGATGAAAGTGAAACATTGAAGAGATGAAATGTGAAACATTGAAGAGATGAAAGTGAAACATTGAAGAGATGAAAGTGAAACATTGAAGAGATGAAAGTGAAACATTGAAGAGATGAAATGTGAAACATTGAAGAGATGAAAGTGAAACATTGAAAAGATGAAACATGAAACATTGAAGAGATGAAAGTGAAACATTGAAGAGATGAAACATGAAACATTGAAGAGATGAAAGTGAAACATCGAGGAGAAACGTGAAACATTGAAGAGATGAAATGTGAAACATTGAAGAGATGAAAGTGAAACATTGAAGAGATGAAACATGTAACATTGAAGAGATGAAAGTGAAACATTGAAGAGATGAAATGTGAAACATTGAAGAGATGAAACGTGAAACATTGAAGAGATGAAACGTGAAACATTGAAGAGATGAAAGTGAAACATTGAGGAGAAACGTGAAACATTGAAGAGATGAAATGTGAAACATTGAAGAGATGAAACGTGAAACATTGAAGAGATGAAAGTGAAACATTGAAGAGATGAAATGTGAAACATTGAAGAGATGAAACGTGAAACATTGAAGAGATGAAAGTGAAACATTGAAGAGATGAAGGTGAAACATTGAAGAGATGAAACGTGAAACATTGAAAAGATGAAACATGAAACATTGAAGAGATGAAACATGAAATATTGAAGAGATGAAATGTGAAACATTGAAGAGATGAAACGTGAAATATTGAAGAGATGAAAGTGAAACATTGAAGAGATGAAAGTGAAACATTGAAGAGATGAAATGTGAAACATTGAAGAGATGAAAGTGAAACATTGAAGAGATGAAACGTGAAACAATGAAAAGATGAAACATGAAACATTGAAGAGATGAAACATTAAACATTGAAGAGATGAAATGTGAAACATTGAAGAGATGAAACGTGAAACATTGAAGAGATGAAAGTGAAACATTGAAGAGATGAAAGTGAAACATTGAAGAGATGAAACGTGAAACATTGAAGAGATGAAAGTGAAACATTGAAAAGATGAAACGTGAAACATTGAAGAGATGAAATGTGAAACATTGAAGAGATGAAACGTGAAACATTGAAAAGATGAAACATGAAACATTGAAGAGATGAAAGTGAAACATTGAAGAGATGAAACATGAAACATTGAAGAGATGAAAGTGAAACATTGAAGAGATGAAAGTGAAACATTGAAGAGATTGAAAGTGAAACATTGAAGAGATGAAACGTGAAACATTGAAGAGATGAAAGTGTAACATTGAAGAGATGAAAGTGAAACATTGAAAAGATGAAAGTGAAACATTGAAGAGATGAAAGTGAAACATTGAGGAGATGAAACATGAAACATTGAAGAGATGAAACGTGAAACATTGAAGAGATGAAAGTGAAACATTGAAGAGATGAAAGTGAAACATTGAAGAGATGAAAGTGAAACATTGAAGAGATGAAATGTGAAACATTGAAGAGATGAAACGTGAAACATTGAAGAGATGAAAGTGAAACATTGAAGAGATGAAAGTGAAACATTGAAGAGATGAAAGTGAAACATTGAAGAGATGAAATGTGAAACATTGAAGAGATGAAATGTGAAACATTGAAGAGATGAAACGTGAAACATTGAAGAGATGAAAGTGAAACATTGAAGAGATGAAAGTGAAACATTGAAGAGATGAAAGTGAAACATTGAAAAGATGAAACGTGAAACATTGAAGAGATGAAATGTGAAACATTGAAGAGATGAAACGTGAAACATTGAAAAGATGAAACGTGAAACATTGAAGAGATGAAACGTGAAACATTGAAGAGATGAAAGTGAAACATTGAAGAGATGAAAGTGAAACATTGAAGAGATGAAAGTGAAACATTGAAAAGATGAAAGTGAAACATTGAAGAGATGAAATGTGAAACATTGAAGAGATGAAATGTGAAACATTGAAGAGATGAAACGTGAAACATTGAAAAGATGAAACGTGAAACATTGAAGAGATGAAACGTGAAACATTGAAGAGATGAAAGTGAAACATTGAAGAGATGAAAGTGAAACATTGAAGAGATGAAAGTGAAACATTGAAAAGATGAAAGTGAAACATTGAAGAGATGAAATGTGAAACATTGAAGAGATGAAATGTGAAACATTGAAGAGATGAAACGTGAAACATTGAAGAGATGAAAGTGAAACATTGAAGAGATGAAAGTGAAACATTGAAGAGATGAAACGTGAAACATTGAAGAGATGAAACATGAAACATTGGAGAGATGAAAGTGAAACATTGAAGAGATGAAAGTGAAACATTGAAGAGATGAAATGTGAAACATTGAAAAGATGAAACATGAAACATTGAAGAGATGAAACGTGAAACATTGAAAAGATGAAACGTGAAACATTGAAGAGATGAAATGTGAAACATTGAAGAGATGAAACGTGAAACATTGAAAAGATGAAACATGAAACATTGAAGAGATGAAAGTGAAACATTGAAGAGATGAAAGTGAAACATTGAAGAGATGAAAGTGAAACATTGAAAAGATGAAACGTGAAACATTGAAAAGATGAAACATGAAACATTGAAGAGATGAAAGTGAAACATTGAAAAGATGAAACGTGAAACATTGAAAAGATGAAACATGAAACATTGAAGAGATGAAAGTGAAACATTGAAAAGATGAAACGTGAAACATTGAAAAGATGAAACATGAAACATTGAAGAGATGAAAGTGAAACATTGAAGATCAGAAACAATAAAAAGAGAAATATTTATTGAAGGGTTTATAAATTAAACATGGAAATATTTATTCAAAATATGATAGATAAAACCTGAGATTTTTTCATTAAAGATAAATGTCGTGTGGCATATGGAAATAATTATTGAAGAGAAATGCTTAATAAAACAAAGATACACCAATAAAAAGGTTATGTCACATGGAGAGGTAGGTAATATTATATCAATGTTGTATGATTGAATTGAAGTTTTTATTCCAAATTATTTTAATTTTGAAATTTTTAGTTTTAAATACTTACATTCAAATAAGTAGAATTGTTGTTATGTTTTTTAAAAGTTACCTTCATTTTATAACTATAAAAGAGTAATAATTGCAGTCCAATTATTAACAGCATTAATGTCCTCCCTTATGATTTGAAATATTAAGTAATGTGAAATAGGAAAAATATATTTATTCACTAAATGTATAGTATAATCTAATGCGAGGAAGTATAAAAATATATTTTCATATAAATTATCGAAAAATTTATTTCGTGTATATGTTATATTTAATTGACTATTAGTTTACCGGGTTCATATTCGTTTTTAATTTGAAAAAAATAAATGATCTTAGTATGTTTCTGCATCAGTCTTCATTTAATTAATTTAATTAGGTATCTATGGAATGCTATATAAATTAACACCATTTTTTATTGCGAACATTATATTCAAATATAAAATGCTTTTTTTGAATTCTTTGTTCTTATTAATAATTTCTTATTAATTTCACACTGAATAATATATCTTAAACTTTAGAATTATTGGTCTTTCTAAAAGTTATCTATTTAATAAGTCAGTGTGTTAAAGATATGAATAAAATGAAAAAAATGAATCAGAATATTAAACTCTACAAGTATGGCAGTAAAAATTCACGCGATTTAAACTATCATGAGCCAAAGTAATCCGAAGAATAATATGCACCGAGCTAGATTGCTTAGTTCATTCATTTTAAAGCGCTTCATATCAAATAGAAGAGTTTAAAACATTCCTTTCGAGCAAACTTAATGAAGTAATACAAATGGGAAAGAAGCAGGATGGTGAAAAGGCAAGCCAACCCTCTCCAGCAACGGAATGAGTTAGTGCGCAAAGTGTACCCAGATCTAACTATTGACCGACCAAGAGTTTGCACACGAGGAATTTTAATTAGTTCACATACCATTAGAAAGAAAGTATAGAGCTCTCTCTACTGCAGTCGCAGCTAACTATATTGCATTGTTGTACAGACTACCAAATGAAAAACACTAAAGTTTGAAGTTAGAGTATCAGCAGTAGGAGCCATTCAAAACTGATCCTTATGCAGGGGTACATTAAGAGCGTTCATTTATTGCATCGTGAGCTCTGGCAATAAATGGTAGAATAATTAGATGATGATTGTATAACTCATCTCAGTGTTCTGCTGGCAACGAAAACGCAATAGTTTGGAGATATTTGTGAGCGATATGCACAGTGAATAAAATGAGTTAGTTATTTGAATTATGCAACTGATGTTTTATTGCGTTAGTTTGATTACGTAACAGAATTATCAAGAATTTTAATTGTTAATAATAGTTAATAATTTACGCAGTGCAGAAATTCGTCATCGGCAGAACGTCTATTATTGTCGATAATGGTAAATATTGACGGTACCTATTTTATCGTAAGGTATTATAATTTAAGATATTATTATCGGGAATATCGAAGGGAAGAGGGAAACCTTTAATAATTGTGATAATTTTATGATAAAATCATAATTTTTGATTGTATACAATGAGGTGAAACAAGCATTTTGACGGAACAAAATTGTTTATTTTTCAGCCCTCTGGTAAAATGCATACCAAACAAAACTGTAAAATAATACTTTTACTTCAGTAAAATAGACAGAACTAATAGAAACAGAACATTTTTCAAGAGCATACGATTTAATCAATATTTCTTGAAATTGGTAGTGATAGAAGTATTTGGACAGATACGAAACTATGGTTAATATTTACCTTCTTTAATTGGCAGTAATTGTTGTAGTCAAACTATTCCTGTATTGTTTGACAAGATAAAGAAAATATTGTACCGGAATCTTTTCCCACTCTTCCATGGCATTAGTCTGTTATTGGTGATGGTTTGAGGGGCGTCTTGTTCTGATTCGTATCTTCAAAATTTGCTACAAAATTTAATGGGATATAAGTTTGGTGAAAGCTTTGCCATTTTAACATATGAACTCCCATATCTTTGAACCATTTCTGAGTTGCCTTCGTTGTATGTTTTGAATCAATGTCCTACTGGAACCGCCAATCATCAGAGAATCCGATTTCTCCACAGACTGTTGCAGGTTATTGTCCAAAATCTTCCTGTTAATTTCTCTGTCGAATATTTCTATCCTTTTTATATCCTCGCTGAAGAAAAACAGCACCAGACCATAATGCTTCCTCCACCATACTTCATAGTAGGGATGAAGATTTTCATTTCCTATGTAGAACCGTCGACGCGTCAAACATAGTTTACATCATTATGGAATTTTTCTAGATTTCGGACTCATCTGACCAGTGACAATATTACATTGTCAAAAATTTAACATCCTTATTTATATAATTTTTTGGAATAGTCTAGTATTGATTTTAGATGGATATTCTTCAGAAAAAAGCTGCTGTCCATTTTGTTGAGATTTTTGTAAATAACCTCGGGTAACAAAAGGATCATTTCGAACCATTCGTAATAGATTTCTTTTTTGTAGAGGTTAGTGAATTTATTTATCGTGTGAAAATGCTTATTTCACGTTAAATTTTGTATATCTTGGAGCTAACCTTTACAATAGAGGACTGCAATGCTTACATATTTTTCAGTCAATAGCAATCCATCCTAGTTGTCACTGTAATTTATATATCAGAGACACACTTCCATGTTTGTTATTTCCTAACTCCCCCCTCTCAATTTGTATTAATGCTAATTTTCAACAAACAAAAGCAATGGATAGAGGACAGAGTAGGAAGAGTAGGATAACACTGTGTCCTGTTAGGAGTATAGGATGATTCTCAATTAAATGGAAAGAGAAGGGGTGAGATAATTGCACAGAGCAACCAATTAAAACATAGCAAAACATATTGAAATCATTTTCCTAGATATCATAACAAAACCAATTAGTTACAACTTTATATAAATATTATTATAAGGATGATATTAAAGCTTAATTGGAGAAGAAAGATTTAATAATACTCGCATGTAGGACAGTTAATTTAGATGAATATTTAAAAATAGTAAGTATTTTTTGGTCTGATGATATTTTAATATTTAAGAAAAATAAAATAAAATATTTTTTTTAGAATAACTTTTCATAAACAATTATTTCAAAACCAAACTTTGAAAAATCAACAATCATCTGAAAACATATAATGAAAAAAAAAAAAATCGAAAAAGAGCCATTATCAAGATTTTAATCCGAAAACATATGTTTTCTACTTTTTGTTCGAAAAACATGTTAAAGGATTTTTTGTGTTCGAAGCCTCTATAGAGGAAAATTAGTCAAGTGGAAATATCTTCAGAAGGAAATTATTCGGCACAGAAAATTATGAAATTATTTACAAGAAATAAAATGAGGAGATATTGGTACCATCATTGACTTATGTAACAGAATGAGGTACCTATTTAGTATTGACCACATGGATATAAGTGACATTTAAAATATTGTTTTATTACATTAATGATTTTATGTAATATTGATTTGAATGAAATAATAGAAATAAAAACTAATATATTAAATTATGGATTTTGGAGGTAGCGGAGTTACCTATCACCTCCTTTTCTACTCCCCATTACCCATATGTCCATCACTTCCCCATCTCTATCTCTTCTCCCAATTACCCATCTCCCCATCACTTCATCCCCAATACCCATCTTCCCATCACTTCCTCCCCATCACCCATCTCCCCATCTCTTCCCCATCTCTCCATCACTTCCTCCCCATCACTTCCCCATCTCTTTCCCCCCCCCATCACTTCTCCATCTCCAAGGCTGCATCTGAAGGTTGTCCCCGGGCTCTAATTACATCAAAAAGAAGGACCACTACCATCAAATATCAGCAGCAAATTATTCTTTAATTCTCGTAGAGGCAATTATATACAGCGCACAGTCAATTGAGCCCCAGGTCAAGCCACCAGCATTGTCTTTCATATGTCAGACCGATGTCTCTTATGCGTTTATATCTATAGTGTTTATGTACATAAAAACACGATTAAAATTCATTTTAAAATGTATTATTTAAGAGTTCTTGTCCTTAATTGCTGCTGCTCATCCATTTATTAGTGTTTTTGAAAGTTATTGTAATATAAACTCCTTATAAAGTAATATGAAAATAATCATAATTTGAAATAATTAAGAAGAATTAGAATAAAAGAATAAATTATATGAAACATAAAAAAACTGAAATGAAATAATTCAAAAATTATCAATACAATTCATAATTTAGAACAACCATGTTATCTGAAAACACTGTAATTAATTTATAATTTAATTTTATTTCGTTCTACTTTTTATTAATTTAACGTAAAGTTACGACACTGTGCTATCAGTATTGTTACTACAAATTTACGCAGAATTGATGGCATTGGTTTCCACAATGGAAGCAGGCCCACAATCTGTTAGTCTCCAGCAATCTATTTCAGCTTCCTAAATTCATCGCTGCGGATAGCTTTAATTTTCAGTATTGGTTCTATCGGCCGTTTAGCATAATGAATTCATGCAATTGGTGGCTATCTGCAACTCTAGGATATTTTGGATTAATTGCTGCTATGAGCTTATATAAATAGAGTGTTTGTTATTGCAAACTAAGAGCAGGCAAATCTGGTTCAATAATAATTGGTATTATTTGGGATTGAAGTGTTGAAAAGTTAAAGGTTATGTTTAAATAATCACTTAGAAACATAAACTGGAAAGCAAGATTGACGTTAATACCTTTCTGTTTATTGAATTTCATGTTCTAGAATAGAATCAACGTTAAAAAAGGGCCGTACACACATAGGGTTTTTTAAGTCTTTCCACCAGATTTGTTGCTAAGCTCTTCCTACTTTTTCCACAAGAATATAAGAAAAACGATAATATAATGATTTAATTCAGTTGGTATCCATGATACCTGCAGGTATCATGGATACCAACTGAATTAAATAATTAGGAGGAGCTTAGCAAAAAGTCTGGTGGAAAATCTTAAAAACCCTACGTGTGTACGGCCCCCCTCAGGATCATTCATTATACACAAGTAAATTATACTGTGGTCATGCATGTCAGGCCTCATTCACACGGCCGTTTTTTCAATACAGCAGCAAACACGCTACAGACTGAATAAACGTTTGTGTTCCTAGAATGAACAGACAAAAGCGTATTAAATCATGAAATCTATGGACTTCATTCTGGTCTTCAACGCATCATCATTTTCAGAGTTTCAATTGGTCTGCTTCAACGGTGAGGCTCATACTTTCCAGGGTTATTATTTGAACGCAGCTCGTAGTATTGCTCTTGTAGCTAATTCATGTTAGACCAGGCATCTTATATTCATGTGAGACCAAACATTTTATTGATGTGAGACCATGCTTCTTATTCATGGAAGACACTGTTCACACTGTTATAATAGTTAGATGGGAATAAGGCTTTAGAATGAATGTGATATTCTACATAGTTCCAAACTCTCCAAACCGTTCTAAACAATCGAACGGTGGTTGGTTATATACAAACAGTTTATGTATTTTAAATTTTGGATGTTTGCAAAATATAGAAACACTTTAAATAAATTCAATACTTTTAAGATTGAAAACAATTCTCTTCAATTTTTTAATTTGAGTTGGACAATATTTCAAGCAAGTGGAATATAATGAAAAAATAGTATCTCAAATTGAAAAGTATATTACAGATTCCTATATTTATAACAAAATATAAAAGATTAACAGTACAATTATGAGAAATATTAAATCTCCGACTATTACTGAACTTTGAGTTTACAAGGTATAGAATATGCCAGACTTAACATCAAGGTTATCTAACGAGTAAATTAAACAGAAACGTCTTATAAATATAATGTAAATGTTGTTAGAGTCCAAACAATAAGCTCGCTACTCCAACAATAGAAGCAGGCATATACAGGTAAGTTTGTCTCCAAGTTTTTAACAATGAGTACTACAGTCATTAATCTGACGCATAAATATGAATTTTCTAATCTCCTTTGTTTCGCTTGTATATAAGAGGCCGCTGCTTCTTTTGTCAGAACTTACGGTCTCTTTGTTAACAAAGTTTCCTCTCATTATCTTCATATTATAAAGAAAGAGCCTAACAAACTTCCTAATTATTTAGTGTGCAAACTTCTCCTTGTACAGTTGGCTATACGTTTCCACATAAATCGAATTGTTCAGTGTGCGAATGGATTTGCTACGGGAAAACACTCTAGATGTGTGCGCGACAGAACGCAATGAAAAGTTAGTCGAAAAACTTCTTCTATACAAGTTACTTCATTCTTATAGGAAAAAAACTTTCAGTATTTATTTTGAAGGTACACATGCAAGCACATAGTTAAAAGGAAAGAATTTGTCTATAATTGCTATCAATAATGATGGGATATTGATAGGAAAACCTTAGAAAAAATGTAGGTTTAATTTTAAGTTTAATTTTATTGATATATCCATTATTAAGCAATTATTATCTAAAAGTATAATAATGTATATACGGGCTAGAGTTCCATATTTTATGCTTTAGTTTCCTCCTACTTGCCCGTTGAGAATACTAGTGTACTTGCCCGTTAAGAATAACAATATGTAATTCAACAAACCATGTGCATCTTTTGATACTATCTTTAGTCCAGGGATGTGATATGAGTGTGATGCTTCGATACAGACGATTCAGAAATTTATTAATGCAAATACACACAATGGGAGGTTATATACTACATCAATCAAATGTAAAAAAGATGGATTGTCAAATCGCATAGGTTAAAGTTGCTGTACACAGTGAACACACAACAGTCTAAACCAACCATCTAGGATCTAAATTCTAGATAATTAATTCAAGATATGGATATGGAATACTTTTTCTCAAGAAAAAACGGGAATATTTCAATTATCAATTTACAAGGTACGGGAATACTTTAAATAATCTGTAAACTTAAACATGTAAAATTAATAATATATCCCATATTGTCAAATAAACAGTGAAGAAATAAACATTACTCAAAATAGAGTCTTAGGCAGTAGAATGCTCATGGATTAAAAACTTTAACCAGCCTAGTTACCTAAAATATCAATAATAAAGGGGCACACAAATTTGTTTCTCACTAATATATAGTTAAGTTCCTATAGCTTATTGGTCTCCAAATAACTAAAACATAACCAAAGGTATTAATTTCTTTACAAACTGTCAGTTAAAATAAAACAAAGTATCTCTATACCAATGGAGTAAATACTAGCAATCATCACAACAGAAGCAGAATCACCTGCTCAGGTAAAACTATTTTTTTAAAAGTATTTTTGGACTGAACAATTGGCACTTACAAATTACATGCCAAATAGTTCTTTAAAAACTTACACTTCAGATTTTAAATAATTTCTAATTCAGTTAACGTAATCATTTACTTCACTCATATAGTAAATAGTGGTATGCATGCTAACATGTTTAGCGTAATTTGTGACTATTAGGTACTTGAAGCGTGGCAGACCACAGACAGACAAATAAAGATAAGCTAACTATTTATGGGAGGTGATGTTTATCTTTTAAGCCATTTTATTATTTTGAAGCTTCCGCTATTTAGAGGTAGGGAAAAAATAAATTTCATTTTATATTTGTTATCAGTCCTTTTATAATATTTTGTTATCAATATTTTTTATAATATTTTGTTATCAATATTTTTATAATATTTTGTTACCAATCCTTTTATAATATTTTGTTATCAATATTTTTATAATATTTTGTTATCAATATTTTTTCTATAATTGTTATCAATATTTTTTTGTTTTATTTATTATTGGTCTAATTGTTTTTGTTATCATCTTTTGATCATACTTGATTATCTATACATAAATTTACCAAAAATAGTGTAATTATTTTTATTACAGTAGATATATTTTTAACTAAATTATATTTATCGCATTACACGCTAAATTTTATTATTCACAGTGTGATTAGTACTGAAAAATAATAAAAATATCCCCTAATAATCAATAAACTTCCTCTTTGAAACACTATAATTATATCAATTATCTTATATAGGATATTTGAACATAATCCAAAGTCTACCTTAACTACTGACATGGTTATTAATTAGTTATTACAAACATTCATCCCCTAACGCTATGGGCACCGCACACATCTATCGTGTAATTTTTGGCTCAACAAATCAAGGCTCTCCAGCAACACAGTTCATATCCAGCACTAATTTGGTAAGTGCTGGAGAGCAATGATTAAACTTTGTATTCCCAAAAGGACTCCGTAATGAAATAAACTCCAGAAGTACGGATTAATGAAACTTGGATGCTGTATGGTAATGCTGAAAGTTCCTTCCGTGAGGATTTCTCAACCCTAACCAAAATTTATGATCGGAAGTGAAGGAATATATATGTTTACTTATATATTATAGTCATAATTAATCTTCAAACTATTTTATATATTAAACAAATTAATATTATGTATTACCAGATTTCTTTCCCCATATTTGTGTATAGTATTTAAAAGTAACTTATTATGATCATAGTTCTTTCAGGTGCAAGTTTTCCGACAGGGTTTAATCTAATTAGTACGGTGGTAGGTACAAATTCGTCTGCAAACTGTCACACTCTGCGGCCCGCAAAATTTCAATCACTAGCATCTTGGTACTAATTATGAAAACTTTCGGTATCTTAGGGATGCTCTATGAATATTTTGTTGTTTGGTCTTCCATTATCATAATTAAAACTAGAAAGGCTTTCAAGAGTATTAGCTAATTAATTTAAGTGATATATGAAATTATAAAAATTCTCCAATTTTTGTTCGATATGTTTAATAAGTTTGGGTAATTTATAATATAGTATTGTAGGATGAAGATGACTAGTTTATTATAATAAATTTTATTATAATATTCATCATTAGTAAAGAACATACTTAAATGATTCATATACAATCTATATATGTTCCTGCAAAAACTATATATTCACATTTATATATAGGACTATAATATATCAATTTTTTAAAATATTTAAAATCTACTTATAAGATGTTTTATTATATTTCGTATATTCATAATGGACATAAATTACTATTTACCGTATGAAATATTATGTAGATAGGTTATTCGTTAATCAATTTAAACATTAATATAATTTGTGAAATGGTGTTAATTTTGTTACATATAATAATTAAAATATGTTCTTTTCTAACAAGAAAAGAAAGAGTAGACAAATTTCATAAAATTTTAGAAAGCATGATTAATTATATAAAAAAATTGATCGTAATTTACATTCTATACTAATAATTTCCCTTGTGTTTTATTTATTTATTTATTTGGTGTCCGCTTTTACATGACGGGTATTAAACATAAAGAATGTAACTATGATACGCACGGGAATACATTGACTTGATTTTTAAATTCAGATGTTTTATTCAATTTTTAAATGTTTTTATCTATTAGATAAATTTGACTATGCAGAGAGTTCAATTTTAATTTAATTCATTATAAGTAACCTAATAACGGGTAATAAATTGGTATTGATGATGACCCGTTATTTTTAACGGGAAAATACACTAGTAGGGTAATAATTAGCTTAAGGGGACCTTCTCCCCAGAAAAAGAATTTATTAACTAATATACGAATGCGAAATTCTCAGGGTTAATGCAACTATTCAAATGGACTATTTCTCATTAAGGATTTTTTCAACTTTTCCCCCTTCTCTCCCCACCCCACTAAAAAAAGAGGGGGGTTCTTTCAAAAGGCATCAACTCATACAGTTTTTGAGCTAGATACGTGTGGTTGGTTTCATCTTGTTCAGAATTTAGTTCTCTACAGAGTTACAAAACAATTTTATAAATTTCATCAGAGAAAAATTAAAAAGAATTTTTTCCAATGTTTTTCAAAAACATTGAATTTTTTTGATATTTTTTTTTTATATATCTCTTTATACACATTGAGAATTAAAAAAAACCGTCAGTAACTTCGTGAGTAATACATTTACGAAGAAAATGAAACATAGCCCATGACTCTTGCTCAAAACTCTAAGAGTTGATGCCTTTTGCAGTCGAAAATATGAACTTTTCATGAGAGTCAATTTACTGAAATTTATTGGAAACAAACTGTCTAACTTATATAATTCTGGTTCCATAAATTAGCGTTGAGACTCTTGTTTGGGTGTTGTGACCTCTTCTTGATGCATCTAGTCATCAAATCATTTGATGTGAGACCCAAATAAGCCCTCAGTACCTGTGCTGACAGGTCTTTTGACATACCTGACAGTTTTAATTTACAATATTGTAAATCTGTTTTCGAGGCACTTCTAGATTGTTTTAATCTCTAATATATTAATACCGTATCCGGGAGACTCGGTAGCACTCGGTAGAGCGCATTCCTTCGCCGCCGCTCATAAATGACCTTGACCTCATCATGACCCTAAAATCTGATAAACTGGATAATGACCAATCATTCCACAAAATTTTAGGCAATTTGGTTGAATACTTTAAGTTTATTAGATATGCGAATAGCAAGATGATAAATAAATAAATGCCGTCTATAATATAACCTTACCCTTTCTGCAAAGGTAATTGATGTATAAAATAAATTTTCTCCTTGTATCTCTACATTTAATTCTCCTAATGCTTTGATGAACACTTTTCTCTGTTCTCAACTAGAAATAAAAACTTTATTTATCTTCCATTTTGTATGGAAGCGTGCGACTGTACCTATACGCTTACGTGAGAACTCGAGGAGAACCTGTGGCCAACTTGCAAGAATGGAATGTTGTTCAGAACTCATCACCTTAGGCACTATTTATGACCGAAGTTAAACGAGCTGCAGAGAGGTTAAGCATCCAAAATGTTGTGTTGTTTCTTGTATTACTTAAAAAAAATCCAAAGTGAATCATCTTCTACTATATGATTGTTTTATCAAAGTGTGAGACAAATTTCAAACAGTGCTCATATTCTGAACCGAGACTGCGCAAATTTTAAATCTTTTCAATTGGTATAAAAAATACTTTTTTTTTGGTACTTTACGTAGATACCTACGTTTAGAATTTCAAGGAATACACAATAAGAGTTGTCCTGAAGGATGCAATAGGTCAAGATTAGACCCTTCCAGACCGTTAGATAAATGATCCAGAAAGCCATTTAATATTGACAGTTCTGGCTGAGTAGTTTGGGGCCCTGTCCAATATATCATAAGTTTTTGATGTCTCCGACCCCACATATATACTTTTGGCTACCATGTGTAAGAAAACTTCTCTTTCAAAGTTGTTATTTCAGTAAAACATGAAAATGAATTGTTTTAAATATCGCATATTCAGACTGACGATTGCAAAGGTTATCCGAGTATCAAATTTTTGTAGTGCTTCGCAATATTGAGTTACATTTCTGAACAAACGATTGAGATATTGTTTCACTAGGTATATTACACTATTAATACATTTTGCTATTTATTTCTAATCAAATTCCGTATGATAAAGACATCCCACTTCATTTATATATCATGGTGCTAAGTGGTACAATTTTTTTAACGAATATTCATGTATTATAGGATAATGGGAGAATAACAAACTGACAAAATGTCCACCATTACCCTCACTCTATCCAGGATTATTACCTACATTACGAACATGAGATAAGCTCTTCATTGTTATACGTAATGCAAACACAATTACCAGCAACATACTTTGTGAGGAAATGTCTCTATAATAAATAAGATTTTCTCTGGACTTAACTGGGGGGTTTAGCCTAAAGGACACACGAGGATATTCTGTGAGCTGGAAAAAACTCTATCTTTATGGATCAATCTCTGAAAATAGGAATAGAATTTTATTTGTTCTAATTAACATACAGTGTTCTTACAACATATAATTGAAGAGGAAACTTGTGGTGGGGCCTAAAATAAATTATCTTTTCGATAGCTACACCGGAACTTTCAATTAAGTTTTAATACAATCTCTAATTGTAAACCAAGGTCCTATTCAATTAATCAAATGACTGTATCAAAGATGATTAAAACAAAGCACTTACACGTACAGGATTATACACAATAGTTCATTAATCATCAATGATTGAGCTAAAAATAGCAAGATACTGTCGATATCAGAATATATTATAGATTCTATTATTTTAGAATTAGTTCATAATAAATCATCTAATAATTATTTGAGATATACACTGTTTTCAAAATCTGTATCTGTAAAATTAAAAAAGCATAAAGGGAGCATTTAATCAGTATCATCTTACAGGCAGAAGATACAGAGTGTAAATGATACATGACAATTAATTGATGCAATTAGAAAGATACACTAACGCTCCTGATTACCATTCTAATTTTACACACGCCCCCACAATATCTTTTCTATGTTCTTTACCTCTATGTACTGACTTATAAAACTTAATAATGTTCTATCTATCGCTTTATAAAAGATTTTCAAATATATATTATATATTATAATATATATTATATACATTGGAACTGTTCTACAATAAACTCCTGCATATTGAATTATTCTGATTAGTAGACTCCTGTATAATGAACTAGTAGCTATAACTCATCTATATTTAAGTCATGTGAAGTGAACTATTCTGATTTTTAGAGTCATGAAAAATTTAAAACGTTGCATAATAAATTTATTAAGAAAAATAGTGTAGTATGCCATGAATAGGCCAGTTTTCAAGTCAACTCTAAAATCCTCCATAGTGCATTAGTTGTATTTCATGATAGAAGAGTTCTACGATAGTTGATAGTTGAAAAAATGTATTAAACCTTCTCAAACATTTCACCTTTCCCTACATAGAGAGTTGGACAATTTATGACACTCCTATAATTGCTTTTTGAAATCAGAAGAAAGTTACATTCACCTAGAACTTATTGGTACATGTTGCCTTAAAATAATATGGTGTACACTTTCTACCTGTTCCAAATACTGGTCAGCGACCAGGCAATCCTTTTAAATCTATAAGTCGGAGTGGTTGGAATAAATTGCCCCGTGAATCGCATGCCTGACCAGATAAGGAATGCCAATGATATTTCGATAGTGGACCTCTAATCTGCGGATGGTTTCGACTCACGCTTAAAATCTAAAACCAACTGAACGATCTTTATAAATATGCAGTTTGGGGCTGAGAATTTCAGAACTTCAATAAGATATTACTGCATTGAAACTAGAATAAAATATCGTAATGTATATTGGACTATTTAGAAAGAATATGGAATTAAATTCGATAGTGAATGAAGAAAATTCTGAAGAAAATGAAAATAATTCTGAAGAAAATGAAAATAATTCTGAAGAAAATAAAAATAATTCTGAAGAAAATGAAAATAATTCTGAAGAAAATGAAAATATTTCGGAAGAAAATGAAAATAATTCTGGTGAAAATGAAAATAATTCTGAAGAAAACGAAAATAATTCTGAAGAAAATGAAAATAATTCTGAAGAAAATGAAAATATTTCTGAAGAAAATAAAAATAATTCTGAAGAAAACGAAAATTATTCTGAAGAAAATGAAAATAATTCTGAAGAAAAGGAAAATTATTCTGAAGAAAATGAAAATAATTCTGAAGAAAATGAAAATTATTCTGAAGTAAATGAAAATGATTTTGAAATAAAAGAAGAAAATTTTAATAAATATATTTCTTTTCCTGAAAACACAATTGGTTTATCGCTACTTCAATAATAGCAATATATTCATTTAAATTACCTTTATTCAGTAATAATAAATTCAATCCTCTTTACCGGAAGTGGCAATGAAATATGTTCAAAGCAGTCACAGCAACGCCACCTCGTGGAGGGCCCCAGTAATTACCACCAAGATACCAACTAACTGACCAATCAAGAAAAGTTTGTCAATCACAACTTTTAGGGTTTTTATCTGCACACAAAATGGCAACACTGCTAATGTCCTAATTATCGATATATCTAACTTTCTTTGATTGGACGATAATGTGTACAGCAAGCGTTATTCTGGAGATACTTGTAATACCGATATTAAGTGTTATAAATTAATTTATTAATATATTCTTCATGATTTTATTTAAGTTTTCATTCAATTCCCCGACAGAATAAGTGCGAAATCAACATTTCAATACTAATCAATTTTGAGTGAAAATTTCAATATATTTTCGCGGAGTGTTCGAAATGAATTGATTTCCAACTGGAGTTTCAAGAGGACTCTTCCCCAACTTTCTAAAGGTTCGAGTAAAATTAGGTGACTTCTCTCTGGTTATATGAGAAAAGGTATAATCATTATATATTCCATTAAAGAACCCTTGAAGATGGTAGTCGTTGCTTCTAAGAACATTTAGCGTTCCATCCATAGAACGAATCTGTTCTATAGTAATTAAGTGGACAGTTCATAATTTGAGTCAGTTTTATGAAATATATCTAGGAATTAAAGTATGTGGTGAATGCCAGTGTTTCAAATTTTTTGAAGCAATAATATTATATACCGAATTAAAGTACTTGTATATTTTTATGATTTTATTGCATTTTTTAGTGTTATTTTCAGTAGCAAATTTTTGTATTACTTGACAATTCCATAATAATTACAATAATTATTGAAATATTTAACATATTTTAACATGAATTGTTTTCTTTTAAATTCAAATCGGCTTTCAATTTTTCAACAAGTTGAAGCTTTTAATATGAAAATAAACTGCACATTTCATAAAATTATCAAAATTTGAGTCGTCACATTAGAAGATATTAATTTCACACCAAGAAGGAATAAATATACTAATTATATTCCTTTTAAATTCAAAGTAGATTTAACAGCTTTCTTTTTTCTTCCTTCAGTACGAAGCTAAAATAATCAGTCCTAAAATAAGGCAAGCACTAGATTTGTGGAAATTGATACCTAAGACAAATGAACCTGTGCATTTAAAAGAAGATGTTAGGTTTCTGATATTTTGTTTGATGCGTCGCATACTGAAAAATTAAGTTCGGGCAAATTTATGCCCATTTTCAATAGCTTAACGTATCGAATTAGATCCAATAATTCATTAAATAATAAAGATTGAATATAATGGAAAATTAAAATAATATTTAAAGTATTTTATTGATAAAAGAAATGAATGTATAAAATAAATGCTGAGCGAGTAAAGTAATTGTATAAAATTCCAACTTAATGTCTGCGATTTGAAGATGGTCATATTTCTATAGGAGTTACCTACCTATTTTCTGCATGTGAAACATTGCCTAAAATATCGAACATCAACGTTACATGATTTCCATATATTGCAAGGAAAACAAAAAGGTCGATCAGTCACAATTATTTACCATGAGTAATATTAATGATTCACATGGAAGCTCATGTTTGCTTCTCTTGTTAGAGTCTACTGGCTTATTCCTATTTAAAAAAATCTAAACTTTATCTTTTACGTTTAATCTGTATGAAAATGCATACGTAAAAAACATTTTACTTATCAGTTGATAAATCATTTACATAGTAATGTTTATATATTCATTTTCAAATATCAATTATTTTTTAATGACGTCAATTAAAAAGAATGCATTCACTGCATAGGCTAAGCAATTATTTGGCTATTTAATGTTTCATTTGAAACATCTTTTTGAGTAGATTGAGTTCAGTTTACTATTTGACAGAGTAAATTAAATAGATTGCCTTTTTTCACATTACTTGACTAGTGTCAGCTGCAGTGAAAATGTAATTTTGTGCACCAAATGAGAGGGGCTCACGTCGATTGGATGACGTATCTGTTTTCATGCCGTATTTACAGTTACAAATGGACTCTATGAATCAACGCGAGGGGGAATCACAGCCTTGTATTATGGATGTAATGAATGGCCATCGTTAGTTTGCGCCTCTGTATGCTACCAAAATAACGCCAATGAAAATTGATACTTTTAGACCGAGAAAGTGTTGAAATTGCACTTAGAAGTGTGCTATCTCAAGCTACGGTTTGAGTGTGTTTTGGGAGTGTTTCGGGTGTGTTTTGGCTGTGTGTTAAAACTGGAACTGAGGAGAATGTTAACTATGAATAATAAAATAAAGTAAACGCTCAATAGTTACATTCTTAACACATAAGCCCCTAAAATAACTACCCTAGAACACGTCAAACAAATCACTAATAGCTATGAAGTCATCAAATACTTGATAATTTACCAGTACCGGTCGATATCTGTTAAAGTGTTCACCATTTGAACACCTCTGTACCGCAGTAATTCATACCCAGGCCTATTATTAGTTAACGTAGAATAATCCATTTAGTTAAGAGTAATGCACAGCCATTTTCTTAGGTATTCCACTCACTTATTTCACAGTGTTTGTGACTGTTATAGAATATCAGTTCGCGCTTATCAGAAACTTCACATTCGAAATTAGAAGCAGTTTCACCTCCACTAGCTTCATGTAGTCCCTTATTAAATTATTTCCTGACAATATAGTTGAAATGAAGAAAAGAGCATATCCCTAACTTGAGAATTTGATGCGAGAAGTTGGCGCAAAGATGCCGCCACCGAATGAAGTTACAAACTTAGATTGCCTCTCATATTATATTGCGGGGAAGACTGCGTGCGAATACGGGACGGTAATGAGTCAAATTACGCCAAGTGATACTTCACACGCCAAGTGATACTTCACACGCCAAGTGATACTTCACACGCCAAGTGATACTTCACACGCCAAGTGATATTTCACACGCCAAGTGATACTTCACACGCCAAGTGATACTTCACACGCCAAGTGATATTTCACACACCAAGTGATACGTCACACGCCAAGTGATACTTCACACGCCAAGTGATACTTCACACGCCAAGTGATACTTCACACGCCAAGTGATACTTCACACGCCAAGTGATACTTCACACGCCAAGTGATACTTCACACGCCAAGTGATACTTCACACGCCAAGTGATACTTCACACGCCAAGTGATATTTCACACACCAAGTGATACATCACACGCCAAGTGATACTTCACACACCAAGTGATCTTCACACGCCAAGTGATACTTCACACGCCAAGTGATACTTGCCATTTCCTCAGAAATTACGACAAGTAATACCTACTGCGTTTACAGATTGATTTCTTATTCAATAATCATAAAAAAAGGGGTAATATCACGCATGATTACGTAACTTTTTTTCAACAATAAAACATGTAACTAAAATAAGTAATACTATGTAAGAAATAGTAATTGCTACTAAGTACATATTACAAGATTTCAATTGAGTTAATATTTTTTCCGGTCATGCAATAATATCGTACAATCAAATTGATTTGGTTTTTCTCCCCATTCAAATTAAGGCCTACAATCTGACTATAATCAATCATAAGGAAAAAGTAGCAGAAAATTAACGGTGCACAGTTCCGCTTCATGAACTTTATCTGGCACTTCTGAAGTGAGGGGAAATAATTCAATTAAGGTGGAGTTTGCAGTTTGATACCTGGAAGCGTGTTAGAATAAACGTATAATCCTTAGCGTCGTTTCCTCCGACTGAACACTGTGTGAGGTGTTTCGGTAATTCGGGCAAAGCAATTAAAACTTCAAGACTGAAACACCAAGTAAAGGATATCCAGCCTGTACACTCTCAACTATGTATTAGACTTGCAAACTATAGGGGATTGTAACACAGCTCATGTGAACCTTTCTTGTAATTGAATGGATAGTGATTGATTAGATTTTAATGGTATATTGAGGGGGTGTTATATTGTTATATTGACTTATGTTTTTTTTTAAAAAGACCCTATTGTTCCTCTAAAAAATTGGAAAACATTTTTTAATAAGTTTGTTGAGATTTGTTTAAAAAGTATTAGGAATGAAGATTGTTTGATTTTTATTTAAAATTAAGTTAGATGAAAACTTTATGGTTTTTCAATTTCTGCGGTCATTAATTATTTAACCATTTTTTTTTCAATGTCCTACTTTTTTATATTGATTATATATAATAATTAATTTAATCTTCACGTTTTTTGATTATGCTCCATTAAATATGACCTGTATACAATAATCAATAGAGTAAGTTTATTAATGTCAGCTCTATATTCTCCAATGTCGAGCGGGGCCCTATGTTACCGTACTCTGATCGATACGCGGGGCCCGCTCGCTAGTAAGTTGCCGATAAAGTTTGAAAAAGACAATACATTTGCATATCTGAACCCCGTGTGACCCATAGCTGGCTGGTATATCAATAACGTGTCTGCAACACACTCACAAACTCTGTCGCTTTCTGCACAACCTAAAAAAAACACTGAAATTGGAACCTCGCGGCTCAATTTTTCATCCTAATTCTGTTACTGAAAATCAACTCAAAGAATCAAGTTTCATTGGAGTGCGTTCATATGAACGATTCTTTTATATTTCTATGCGAATGTTCGGTCGAAATATGCATGTAAATAATATTCAAATTGATATAATTGACTTCGTGTAACTGTGTTGCGTTGCCAAAGGCGTTTCTTTTGATAAGAAATGTGATGAAATTTTGTTATCTCTAAATTAAGTAAAATGAAGAAACTCTACTTAGATTGAAGTTAATGTATACAATTAGGTTTATTAAAGTGAATTACTAGCATATATGCTTAAAACATGTATTAATGTTAGAATACTTTTACTAAAAAAATATATTTTAAAGTGTTCTCATATAAACACTTTTTATTTTGAAAAAACTAACGTAACATAAATTGAGTTTACAATTTTTAAAGCTCAGATTTTTTAATAAGTTTTTCTTATACCTTTAAAACAACGTAATGACAATCACAGTAAAAATAAGATTAAAATATTAATAATCCATTATATAAACACTAATCAAAAATTGTAACGAATAATTGATTTATAATAACAGCGCATTGACTTCTTTTTCATTATTGTACACTAAGAATAGCTGATGTATCAATATCATAATATTATTAAAGCATCTTATATAATGTATACCATTATTATATGATAGAAGCATAAAGATATTACATAAAAGAAACATTATTACTCCCTCCAGTATCCTATTATAAACATGAAATTTCAAAGCAAGGCATAAGGAACACAAATAGAAGCGTGGGGTACAACATAAATTGTCGTTTTTCCTCCTATGTCGTTTCTCAAAATCTTGTCGTATTTTATGTGTTTTGCAAACAAGAAAGAAATGCATGGCTCGTAAGAATTTAGGTATGGAGCTTCTTTTTATTTTTTTCCTGTTCAGCTTTCTTAGCAGAGACGAAGCTAATTTTCAAATATGGATCGACATACCGCAAAGTATCAGCAAACCAAATACTTACCATTTTACACTCTTCTAGGATGTTGATATAACAGAATTAATAATATGAGAAAACTGTCATTCATTGGATATTCCTCAATTGTATTCGTACTTAAAGGTTTGCAGAAACTAGGTGTCAATCAGAAACATCTAAAGATCAGATTCGATAATTTACTATATTAACTCCCACATTCTAAATTAAATAAATATTTCATACATGATATATCATTGCAGAGTTGTTCAGACATATAGTCCATAGGATGTTACGTTGACCAGACATTTCGTCCATAGGATGTTACGTCGACCAGACATTTCATCCATAGGATGTTACGTCGACCAGACATTTCGTGTATAGGATGTTACGTCGACCAGACATTTCGTCCATAGGATGTTACGTCGACCAGACATTTAGTCCATAGGATGTTACGTCGACCAGACATTTCATCCATAGGATGTTACGTCGACCAGACATTTCGTCGATTTGTAAACTCCCAACATAAATGGCATTTATGTAGTTTGTTGTATTCGCTAGCTTGTTGCACTGAACATTTCATGACTGTTTAATGAACTGAAAGGGGGAGGGGGGGGGGGCACGCTCCCGGAACGCATATGTTAGAGTGTGTTAAAATCCCATTTACGAAAATTTGTCGACGAAATGTCTGTCAACGAAGTGACTGTCGATGAAATGACTGTCGACGAAATTACGGTCGACCAGTGACTGTCGACGAAATGAATATCGGCGAAGTAACTGAAGACGAAATGACTGTTGATGAATTGTCTGTGGACGAAATGTCTGTCGGTGAAATGACTGTCAACGAAATGACTGTCGACGAATTTTCTGTGGACGAAATGGCTGGCGACGAAAGGACTGTCAACGAAATGACTGTGGACGAATTGTCTGTGGACGAAAGGTCTGTCGAAGAAATGTCTGTCGACGAATTGTTTGTCGACGAAATGTCTGCCGACGAAATGACTGATACGAAACGTTTTGCATCCTTTGCAGTAGGTATATCAATCACATATATAACTATAATTATTGCACAACGTATTGCACAACGTATTGGATATTACTTAAATGCACAACGTATTGGATATTACTTAAATGCACAACGTATTGGATATTTCTTAAATGCACAACGTATTGGATATTTCTTAAATGCACAACGTATTGGATATTACTTAAATGCACAACGTATTGGATATTACTTAAATGCACAACGTATTGGATATTACTTAAATGCACAACGTATTGGATATTTCTTAAATGCACAACGTATTGGATATTACTTAAATGCATAACGTATTGGATACTACATAAATGCACAACGTATTGGATATTACTTAAATGCACAACGTATTGGATATTACTTAAATGCATAACGTGTTGAATATACTTAACACAAGTATATGCAATAAACAGTTCAATCTGTTCAAGCAAATAGGTCACTAATGCTCTTAACTGCTCAGTAATTATTGTTACCTTTAGAAATCAGTCTGATTAATTCAAGGCGAATTTCTTTAATCCATCTTTTGCTAATCAAAACTTTTTGCCGATCAGTCAGGAGAGTCTTGGTATTTCTTGCCTTTCCGATGTTGCGTCCATCCCTTTCAGTTCTCTGTAATTAAATTCTACATTTTAATTGAAAGTTTATATCAAACAAATGTAAGGAAAAATGTATTTACATGTTTTTGTTTGGATAAAACTGAAAGGTATTTAACTAATCGGATATTTTTAACTCACAGATATGTTTCATAGGACGTTTTAATTAATATCTTCAATATTAAATTCATTTTAATTTGATATGTTGAAATTTTATTAAGAAATGGAAATTTTTCATTTTAAAAATTTGATCTAAACTATTATTATATAATTAACTTGAAAATGATTTTTGTTATTGAACAAAATTATCTATTAATAGAAAATGACTTTTTGAAGTAAATATTGTTTTGTTAGCTATTTAATATTATTGATACAAAAATACATTTGTAACAGAATGATGAATTCATGTTTCTGTTAAATTCAAACCCTCCATACAGATTTCAAATGGAAAAAGAAGGTGAATCTTATCTCAAAATCAGTCAACATTCTATAAACTTTTCATCCGTTCTTCTGAATCACTGACTTAAAACATAGAAAAGGACATGAAATGTTTAAAAATCCCATAGATGCATTTAGATAGATTAGGCGGGACATGATAAATATCACATTAGCCTTGGATATTAAAAATAAAATAAGTTAGTAAAATTTTCCTATGAGTAAACAATATTGTTTACTATTTTCCTCCTCATGTTATATCTTCATATCGAGAAATAAATCAATTACCAAAATTATGATAAATTTTCATTGCAAATTAATGGTTTGAAGAATAAATCAGTAATATATTAAAAATTCTGAAAATGACTATATAATACTGACATATAGACACAAACCAACATTATTTTATGTGTGGAACATGTGAAATTTTTCCAGTTACTTATAGGAAAAAAATTATCCGACAATTGGCTAATTAGCGTAGATGTGCTTAATATAATTATTTATTAATATAAATTTTAATTGTGATAATCCATATAGTTAGGAAATAATATTATTACATGATAAAAAATATGATTATATAATAAATATAGAATATATAAATATAATGCTATATATTATAAATAATATAAACATATATATGAAATATTACATAATAAGTTCCACATTGTAAGCTTGAATAGCTTCTTTGAAATCGTTCGATTTGAATTCGGTTAGTTGTTAAAACCTTCTCAAGATTTTTGTATGTTATTTATTTTATTCTTATCTTTGTTTCAATCATATATACATGAATCATGGTATGCAAACATATAACGAATCATTTTTTGATACGTCGTTCACTACTATTTAATAAATAAGAGTTTATGCGTTATTGCAGGTATACAGAGTCTGGAAGCGTTTTGATCTCAAAGAGGAGTTGCACAGAAATTGGGTGGAAAAGTAACTCCACCTATTATTATATTAAGAAATGACACAAGAAATTCAAGTCAACCTAAAGAGTTGAAAAAAAAATCCCTGAGCACATCAACCAACTGATTTCGATCCAGAACTAATCATCGATAATATCTGCAATGGTCATGGATCAGAGCATCAAATTTTGAGGAGAAAAAGGCATTTGTTGAAGAAATGTTAGACAAGATTTTGTATTCAAAGGATTTTCCTTCAGTACCAAATGTTTTCTGATGAAACACATTTCCATATCCACGGTGGAGTAAACACTCACAGTTGTTGTTTCTGGTGCACTAGTAACCCTCACTGGAGAGCAGAGAAGCCACTTCATTCACCTCGAACAACCGCGTGGGCGACCATATGTGATGGGAGAATTTTCCGCCTTGCTTAAATTGATGCAAATATCAATGGTGATAAATATCTCTATTCACTCCAGTCTGACATTTGATCTCCTTTTTCGATTTTACCAGATTCTGATTGTTCTTAATGCAAGATGGCCCCCAACTCACTGTCAGACGGTGGATGAATGAAAAGTTTCGAAACAGGTGTATCGACAGAAATACAAATGGTAATTTCAACATTAAAAGAATGGTGTCCACTTAAGTGAAATACAATATATCTTTAATAAGATTTAAACCATTCATTAGATTGAGGTTCTGGGATTGTTTTAAAAGCAACTGAATTCGAATCGAGCAAATATTAAAGGAAGTTTTCGATGATGTCAAATTATATTTAATAGTATTTTTTTCATTATTTTTTAGGTTGAAACGAAATTAACCAAATAGAAAAAAAATGTTTATGATTAATCATAAACATTTAATCAGTAAAGTAAACAATCAATGTCAAAGAAAGAAAATATATAGTTCATTCAACAAAATAACAATAGAACTGTAAACGCAAATTCGAGAAACAGTGCAATAATATAATTTTGCTAATTTGGAATTTAATCTATATTTGTATAGAAAAGTTCAATTTTAAAATGCATCTTGGATAAGTTTTCACCGTTTTATTTATATTTATTAATTTAAGTTGACACATAAAAAACAACCCCTTTAAGTCTAGAATAAAACTAATTAAAAATGTAATAATTATTGATTGTTATGGATTCTTTAAACCATTGTCAAATTTTAGATTTCATTTTCTTTAAATCTAACCGATAGTATGATTTGTATTTCTTAAAAGCATATTTATTTAATAGATTTTTAACATTAAAATCTGTCATTTCCTTTGAAAAAAAGTATGAGTTTTATAAACATTTTTCTATGGATTTAAAATCAGTAAAATTTCTGATAAAATTTTTAAACAAATCTTGTTGTAGTATATCTTCGATACTAGAAATAAACTGTCTAATAAAGATATAATTAATAAATAAAGAGGTAGTTAATAAACAGAGTAATAATTATTAATACAAAAATTATAATTTTATTGGAAAATAACCATTTGCTAGAGAAATAATAATTTAATAAAATAACCATTCAATAGAGAAATAAAATAATATATAGTGAAATAGTTAATTTATATATAAATATTTAATTAATTTGAAATAACTTTATATATTAATATTACGAGAAAATAGGAAAAAAGCATATACGCAAAAAGGAGAACTCTCTCTCTCTCTCTCTGTTTTTTTCGCTCATCAATCATCTCGGGCATTTTCAGCTTTCAATATTTTAAATACGATTATAATAACATTCTTAAAGCCATTCAAATCAATGATTATAAATTACAATATAAATCATTAATTTAATTATTAGTTTAATTAATCATTTGTTATTATTTGCTAAGGTATCCACGTTGTCCCAGTCCTTGTGCGTCCAAAGGTTCGCTTTACAAAAATGAAATTAGTTGAAGTAATTATTAGTTTAATTAATCATTTAGTTTGTTATAATTTTCTTTGAGTCTCCACGTTGCCCCAGTCCCCGTGCGTCCAAAGGTTCGCTCCTAAAGATTCCTAGCAGTCAGTGTTGTCAGATCTGTCGTAGAGTGCGTGTGAACAGTGTGTTCTCTCCGCTACAGAGTGCCAGTGTCATTTTGCCGCCACCGTGCCACCATCATTTGAAATATTGGCCCCAGAGTATATTCTTTCGGTGGAGGATTTTATAACCGTCCTTAAATATTACCGCAAAGGTTAAGGTTCTGGAAGGGTACTTACTTCGTTCGTAAAAAGAAAAAACTCTACGGATGATGAAGTTGAAAAGTTTTATAAAATGTGAGTTGGTGTGAGATACCGAAGGAAAATATAGTTCTTGTGCGTGCTTTTTCCTTAAATTAGTATTGTATATAGTAAATGACAGGAAAATGTGAATAATTAAATTCTATGAAAGATACTAACTATCTGCATCGCAAAATGTTAATTTTAACCTTTTACGCCTGGGTTTAACTTTTTCTCTCGTTCACTGAATTAAAAGGTAAGAAAATGATTAGTTTGTATATATTTAATAGTTAGTTGAGGGTAAAAGAAGCAACAGTTTGCATCTCCACTAGTGGCTATTGATTCTTATTTAGATTTTAAATTAGTTATTCTTGTAGGAAAAATAACTGTTAATATATTATGCATAAAATAGTAATCATTTTTTGCTAATCTAGAAAAACATATTCGATTTGTTTTTATAATCTTTTTCTTTATATCTTATTTACAATATTTATGAGTAATCGAAATTTTCTGATTTTATATTTTTTTATTTATTTTTCAAATCATATTTTTTTAGGAATATTTAAAAATCGATGTTGAAATTTCTTCAATTTGTAATATTTTTTAACACATTTTTCAGTTTTTTCAAATTAAAATATCGCGACTTTCAGAATATGAGACCAAGTGTAAGATCGAATAGTTAACTTTACTGATTTTTCAATCAAAAACTATAGATGATTGAATATAAATGGGGATTTAGATTTAATTTAAAACTATTTTGAGAAACAATGCTTTTGAAGTTTATAATTCTTTTAAATACATTCATATAAAATTAAATACTTATTTGTTAGTATTTAATAATTCAGTTTAAAACTGTTAAATTGTCAAAAATAGATTCAGATTTATAATATTATCTTTAAATGATAGAAATAGTTATTTCTATCATTTAAACTCACTGTGTTCAAATCATCATTCCAAATGTTACTTTAAAAGGCAATTTAGGGGCCCTTCTTATAGCCTGTAATCAAAAGTGAATCATTGACTATAATAATTCCTATAACTGGGTCATGTTTGAACATTATTCCATTGAAGAGAAATATTGTTACTAGGTTAGCAAGATTATTTTCGTTATTTTTCTTTTGAATTTAATCTCTTTAATATCTTTTTTCTGAGTTAATTCAAGTTAGTGTAACTTTTCTATTCCTGATTATTTTCTAACTTTTAACAATATTAAAAAGAAATTAGTTACTTTTGTAATATTTAGTAATGTAGTTTCATAATATACATTTATATAACGTAGACGTATTATGATTTTTAATTTTTGCTTCTAAAATCGGGTCTTGGACATTTCCGTCGACGGACAATTTGTCCATGAACATTTGTCCACGAAATGCTTTTTTTTTTATAAAGTGTATAAACCATATAATATTACACATTATTTCTCAATACTACCTCAATAACCAGGTTTACGTTAATAGTCATGTATAAATATGTAATTCATTTTATAGTGATTTAAGCTGAAAAATTTCATACGAACACATTCAAATTTTTTCTATCGATTACAGTTATAAAATTTGATATGCTAAACGAGTTGACTGTATCTTTAAATTATTTCCCCCGTTTATAATTTTACATCAATTAATGAGTTAAGTGTATTTAACCGAAATAAAAGGGTACTAACAGGAATAAATGTGTATTTCATTTTACAGCTGAGGTAATACCTTCAGGAATAACGAATAACCAAAATGTATCGAGAACATTAGTTATTGATACCAACAACAAAGAGTTGGCTTCAAGAAACTATTTCGATAATGTATCAGCTGATTCATGAATAATTGAATAAAGTATTCAGTTTCATTATTTTACTGGTGCCGGCTAGGAGGAGCAGGAGGAGAAGACTGCAATACGAATTGTGAAAAATACCATAAATTTCTATATACCAACGACAAATTTTTATTTTTATTTTTTTATATAATGCAGAATATATGAATAATGTAAAATATAAAATGTATAAAATTTAGAAATATAATAAAAAATAAAGCATTTCGCGGATGATTTTTCTGTTAACGAAATGTCCATTGACGAAATGTCCATTAACGAAATGTCCATTGACGAAATGTCCATTGACGAAATGTCCATTGACGAAATGTCCGAGGACGAAATGTCTGTGGACAAATTGTTTGTGGACGAAATGTCAGTCGATGGAATGTCCGTTGGACGAAACGTCCGTGCACGTCTGAAATCATATGAATACCTCCAATTAAGTTGGTATATCGGCATAAATTATACTACAACGTTTTTGTAGATTTTAAAAAATCTCAATTTTTGTCAATTTTAACCTGGATTTGTAAATAACTGTCAATATGATATTAATTTATTCAATTTTTGATTACTAATATTCATATATCTTATATTCGATTATTTTCATTTAAATCTTTTAATTTATTATACCTTTCGTTCCAGCTATTTTCCAATTTTAAAACTTAATGAAGGAATATAAAAAGGTATAACAAATAAACCTTGGCTTACAATTCTTTTTACGATATGCTTTTTAATTATCTAAACCTGTTAGATTCACTTCTATACTAAGTTTTTGACTCAAATTAAAAATGGAAAAAAATCGTCATTTATTGAGTCGAAATATCATTGTATTATTATTAAATTAGTACAATTAATATTTGTGTGAATTTTAGAGATAGTTAAGAAGGAATATGTTTAAAAAAAACTTTTTTTTTTTTGTAAATTTTTTATTATGTCTAATTTCCTTTGGAATAGAATTTGAGTGTTTAAAATCTAGAATCCATATGTATCACTGCCTACATATGTTTTCACTCGTCTTTTTGCTAAAATATAATTATACGGAACAAATTTAGACATTATTTGATGTTTTTCAAATGTCCTTCCCATTGGACGTTGAGCGTAAAAGGTTTTTAAAACTTACTCTCCTGCTGTTTTACCGTTACGACTCTATTGTTGTTTTACCGTTACAACTCTCCTGTTATTTTACCGTTACGACTCTCCTGCTGTTTTACCGTTACGACTCTATTGTTGTTTTACCGTTATAACTCTCCTATTATTTTACCGTTACAACTCTCCTATTATTTTACCGTTACGACTCTCCTGTTGTTTTACCGTTACGACTCTCCAGCTGTTTTACCGTTACGACTCTCCTGTTGTTTTACCGTTACGACTCTCCAGCTGTTTTACCGTTACGACTCTCCTGTTGTTTTACCGTTACGACTCTCCTGCTGTTTTACTGTTACGACTCTCCTGCTGTTTTACCGTTACGACTCTCCTGCTGTTTTACCGTTACGACTCTCCTGTTGTTTTACCGTTACGACTCTCCAGCTGTTTTACCGTTACGACTCTCCTGTTGTTTTACCGTTACGACTCTCCTGCTGTTTTACCGTTACGACTCTCCTGCTGTTTTACCGTTACAACTCTCCTGTTGTTTTACCGTTACGACTCCCCTGCTGTTTTACTGTTACGTCTCTCCTGCTGTTTTACCGTTACGACTCTCCTGTTGTTTTACCGTAACGACTCTCCTGTTGTTTTACCGTTACGACTCTCCTGCTGTTTTACCGTTACAACTCTCCTGTTGTTTTACCGTTACGACTCCCCTGCTGTTTTACTGTTACGACTCTCCTGCTGTTTTACCGTTACGACTCTCCTGCTGTTTTACCGTTACGACTCTCCTGTTGTCTCCCTGTTTGCGTCACACCGTTATAGTTTATTGCGTGCAGTCAATTATAGCTTCTCAGTGCAGTCAGTATCTCTCTATATTAAATTCTCCTGTAAAAGGCAATGGCAATAATAAAAAAGTGATGGAGGTTACATTCGCATGTCTGCATTCAGAGATAGCATTCTTTTTTGTTCTCACTTTTAACATCTTAGTTTTACTGTTGTAACAACAGTTTGCACTTTTACTGTTGTACTAACAGTGTGATTTACTTATGTTTCCAGAGATTGCGAGATCAAAATAAAAGTGAATTTTTTTTTTATGTTTGAACACTTTTTTTATGATCACTACGTACCTATATTATTTAGAAAACCTACGCAGATCAGAACATAACTTTCCGCAATTTTGTGAACGTAATTATTTATATATATAAAAGTTACTATATGTCATCCAATTTATTTTTAGTACATATAAAATATATTCAATTACATAACTTTTTTAATTAATTCAATTATTGTATAGTTTATTGGCTGAAATCCTTTTCATCATCCCCATCCATCTGAGTTGTCTTCTCAACATCCAATATACGAACAAACAAATGTTGTAGGGAGGATGTTTAACGTGTTGCAATAACATTAGGAATGTCCCTCCACACGAGTGGCTATAAACCACATCCCAGGAATGTCAGAAATGCTCATCTCTGTCACTTGTCAGATTTACCCTTCATTTTGGGACGCTGATTACATGATAGTAAATATGTGTAATAAATCTTCATATCATTGTCATCATTTTTTGGAAAGTAGATGAGAAAATATCATATCTACGATTGTTTTGAGATAGGGTATTTTATTAATTATCGGCCGGTTCCACATCTTCGGTTATATGAGAAAAAACTATGTTATAATAATAATTATATAATTTTTATTGGTATCCATGATACCTGCCGGTATCGCGGATACAAACTCAAATAACATTATTATATAGTTTTTCCTCATATGACCTAAGATGTGGAACCGACTGATAATTCGTAACTTACCCGTTTTCTGGTTTCTTTAACATTAAATAATCTTTTTTTATACACCTCAATCTGAAGAATTACATTGAAATTGTAAAGAAATTAGTTTCACTTAATTTAGTTGGTACATATTTTCAACAAGTTCATTCCATTGCCATTAAAGGAAGTGGGAGTTAATAGGCATCAAAATCATCATTCTCCCCACCATAACTTTCTTTCAGGGTTGTCAACAAAAAGCATCCTTCGAAATGCAACCTACTGTATTTCACTAATACCAACGTCATCAAATCCATTTTAAAATTCCCTACTTAGGTTAAGATATTAAGTAAATTTAGTCCAATTTCCTCGTTGATGGTATCTAAAGTAACACTGAACTCTAAACATGAGCCACATTACACAATGTAAGCATGATTCTCTTCACTATGACCGCAAATTACTTGTCATTAGAGCGCTACATCGAGAGTGATATATGTGATATAGCGCACTACCCCTATAAAAATAGCACGTCTGTATTTTAATACGTTCCACAGCTATTGATTGGGGGATATTATTAGCCTTTGAATTTAGCGTGCCAGCTATGGATTAAACAATTGAACACTTACATTGATTTAATAATAAAGCGAAGGTTTAATTGTTATAATAATGCGTAACAATATGGTAATGGTAGGTGTGAATATGTTCACACTATCTTAAAATATGAATTTATTATAATATTTTAAGCTGCCAATCGATTTTGATGTTACTTCCATTGCAAGAATTATTCATTACAATTCCCTTAGTACTTGCTTCACTCTGATTCTAGTCACTTATTCAGTCGTGTTCAATTTGTGATAAGGAATATAAACATTGATTTCATTCTCTGCTAAGAACTCTAGTGTTGACTTGCTCAGACATTGCCACCTAAAATGCACCTGCATTCTCATTATATTCAATTATTTCTATCAATACATTAACATATAATTTATATTTATAATATAACATATTAGCCTATATCACAGCTTACACGTGGACATATAATATTTAATCTAAATTACTTTTTAACGTGGATATATGATTAATAGAGCATTCTTTGTTATATGTGTACAGTCACTCTCAGATTCCATCCACTCTTTCACACAGGAATTACACAGGTAGCCTAATAACACAGTAATCTTTGCCCCCTATTCTATACATGTATAATTTCGTAAGAGAATCATAGCTCTATTTTTGTAACCTTCTTCTCCCTGACTGACAAATTGCTGCCATAGAATGTGATTTGAATAGTTGACGGCGAGGTGGTACCAGGTTATCATTTTTGAGGAATATTTCGCATTGTGAATCCAGGTCTGAATGGTTGAGTTTCTGCTTAATATTTTTTTTCTTTTATCACATTCATATGCGTCTCTTTCCACACTATTGTAACAGTCGCTTAATAATCTCCAGTATTACATTCTAATATGTTAGGAATAGGTTAAATATGTTATTTATTTTTTAAATATGATTGAGAAAGAGTCAGAAATGATATGCAAGTAAAACATCTTTAACGAACATTTTAGGACATTTTAAAAATTCAATTACTCAGTTCATTTATAATACTAACGATTATTTTAGTTTATTTCATACAATGCCTGCAAAAATAAATTAAAGATTTGCTGTACAATTTATCTTTATATATATTGATATGGGAAAAATATACGCCATCACTTGTTCCTAAAAATAAAATAAACAGTAGTTAAAGTGAAATATAATGTTAAATAATATCTAAATAAAATATACTTTAACCTGATATTATTACAATAAATATTTTGTACCCAAAATATATACCAATAGTATATGATTAATTATAATCAATTAGCAAAGATAATTATGTTCCACATACGTACACACAGTCACACATGCTTATTTCTATATTTTTATTTACGGGATAATTAATATTTTGACGGTAATGATGATGTACAGTTGTGTTTATTGGAGCATGTCTAATTAACATGTTCGTTGCCGATGTTATAAGCAATGTATTGATTTACACTGTCAGTATGGTTGAAAGGATTCTCTTGTTCATTAGCAATAGATCTGGGGTCAGTTGTAAATTATCAGTCAGTTGCACATCTTCGGACATATAAGAAAAAACGATATAATAATATTTATTTCACATGGAATAGTTGAGTTAAAACAACCAACCAATCCTAGTTAAATTATTATTATCATATCGTTTTTTCTCATTTGTACGAAGATGTGGAAATGGCCAATAAGTCGGAACTTACCCTCGACCGGTCTAATTCATTTGAAATAACAATAACAGTTAAATTTAATTAAAAAGTGTGGAAATCATACTCAACACTATAAAGCAGACTTTTTATTCATTCTAAATATTCTATAATAATAGTATTTTATTATTTGTTTGCTGTGGCTGGTAAAATGAATCCTTTATTGAAAAATAAAAACCTTATCCGGTTTCAATTTATAGCAGCTGTTTCAGAAAATAAAAGCTCACAATAACTTTATTGGTTGCGATAGTAAGATATACTATTTCATCACTACGATTGAAATCAATAAATAGATTGAATAACTAAATATTAAAATACCTGTTCAAACTCCGTAGGTTATGGGAAACAAATTATGACAATCAAACAATTGTTTATTAAATTCAATAACCAGATTTTGGTTTTATATATATTTGATAATCAAATATTTGTTTCAAACTCCATAGACTTTGATAAATATATTTGATAATCAAATACTCGTTTCAAACTCCGTAGACTTTGATTAATATATTTGATCAAATTAATACTCGGTATACTTCATTGTATTTTCTTTAGCCAAGTCAAATATTTAGAATACAGTCAATAGACATTGTTACACATAAATGAACCAGACAAATTTGATGCCTTTTTGTTGAATTTCCAGCAGTAAATCATACTTCTACAATTTTTTATCTAATAAGCCAATAATTTTCATCCACTGAAAAGTATTAAGTAGAATGGACGAATTATTAATTGTATATTAATGCTTTGAATATATATCTGCTATCATTATTCGTTAAGGTGAATAAAAGTCCATTACACACTAAGTGCAAACCTATTTGTTCTAATTAAGTTCATTCAGCTTTTATATAATGATTTGCATGACACACTTGCCAATTTGATTTCATGCTCTATTTTATGATTTAAAGTAAAAAATAGAATATTTTTGAAGAAGAAATGTAACATTTTGAAAATGTGAATAAGATAGGAAAACATACAAAAAGATACCTATTTTAATTAATACCTAATAAATTGATCACCAAAAATATTAATAAGTAATCTGTACCTAGATTATACACAATAAATGACCTTTAAATAAACTAAGAAATATATGATAGTTTTACTTGAAATGGAAGAAAATTGACCTACTTTCATCAACACAGAAAATATTGCGTGACGATTAGTTTGATACACATACATGGCATGTATTAAAGCATTCACACAGTATACACAGTGTTTACTGAATATACACACACATGCCATGTATTAACAGTCATTTACTTACTACACAGTGTGTTCTATAAATACACATACATTTCATGTATTAAGTCATTCAAACACTACTCAGTGTTCACATAGGTGTTTTGAGGTCAATTGGTATTTATTTTGCAGTACTTTTGAGTCAATTATTGTCTGTGATGGAGTTGGCAAGCAATTGGGAACATCACTTAGGCAATTATTCCAACTTGGTGATTATCAAGAACTGTACTTGGTGATTATCAAGAACTGTACTCAATCGGCAAGCTGTATTTGGCGATTAACTTGATTATAAACAGGATGATTATCAAGAACTGTACTTGATCTACCAGCTGTACTTGGTGATTAACTTGATTATAAACAGGATGATCGATTATCAAGAACTGTACTTGATGGTCAAGCTGTACTGGTGATTATCTTGATTATAAACTGGATGATTATCAAGAACTATACTTGATGGTCAAGCTGTACTTGGTGATTATCTTGATTATAAATTTGATGATTATCAAGAACTGTAGCTCATGAGTGATTTGCAAGTAGTTTTTAAACAGAGTTTATATTTTTAATGCATTTAATTTACCATCATAGAAAAATATTAAGTAAAATTTGTATCTAATCATAATATTGTTTAACTAAAATTAAAAATTGATTTAATTTTAATTATTATTGAATTTCTCATGAAATACATATTTTAAATATTCAAATATCAAATTACTATATTAAATGAAAGCTGAATGCTCTACCAAAATTGAGTCTGATAAGAGTTGTATAAATTTTGATATCATTAGAATCGAAGAAAAATAATATTTAAAATAAGTATATGTTATATTATTCATTTATAAAACGTTACTCTTCTAGCAGCATATGTTTAATAATAATCCTCTTCAATCATTAAAATACTAAGAAACAGATCTTAATATCTATTACATTATCTTCCGTCACAATATCTCGTGATGAAGTTAAATTACCACATTAATGTTATTACTAATGTGTTAAGAGACAATAAAGTCCCTTATGGTACTCCACGTCTACTAACCGTGTCAGTACATTTCTAATAAGAGTTCCTAGCTGGCAATTACCAGCGGTATGAATTTAAATTGCCGCTAAATTCAGTTTGCTCTTGCTGATATAATAACATTTAATTGGTTTACAAAGGACCTCTTATCATCAAATGAAGAAATTCTATTTCATTTTTAATTAAAGCTCCGCGGTTAGATGTTTTTATCAACAATGCTCATGCACCAAGATATTAAATGTGAAAAGGAAATCTGATGTTGATGATGAATTGAAACAGAATTAAAACTATTATTGTGAAGAAAATTGAAGCAGTATGAACAGAGTGTTAAAAGCATACACACACATTCATTTGCTCCTCAACAACTGCACGCACATTCATTTGCTCCTCAACAACTGCACGCACATTCATTTGCTCCTCAACAACTACACGCACATTCATTTGCTCCTCAACAACTGCACGCACATTCATTTGCTCCTCAACAACTACACGCATATTCATTTTCTCTTCAACAACTACACGCACATTCATTTCCTTCTCAACAACTACACGCACATTCATTTCCTCCTCAACAACTACACGCACATTCATTTCCTCCAATTACATAAGTTACTGATAATTCATTAGGGCTGCAACTTCTCCGCAAGTTATATATTCGGCTGCAATTAATGTAGCTACTCTGCTGGTCAGCTTGTTTGGGTCCGCTTCTCCTCTTTATTCCTACTCCAAACAGCAATAAACACAGTATTTATTGCTTTAAATTTAACCATAGATTTGATTGATGTTACCAAATGTAATCTACAGAGCTAGCGCAACTTTTCCAAGGCCGAAATGTTCAGTTCGAAAAATGTAGTCGTGTTAATTGAGGTTAATTCGTATCAAAGTTTTCAGTAGCAGGCAATTAATATGTACTCGAATTAGCATAGTATTGATTGTCTATTAAAAAGCAAAGTAAACTTTAGTACAGGTGATCTCATCTAAATCAGGACAATGTAACCTCTATTTTTTTAACCAATCAGGCCATGTGACAATAAACTGAATGAGGCATTGCGAATAATATTTATAATTCTATTTTGATGTTCAAACACAATATATTCATTGGACAATTTTAATGATTCATTTGGGTAAATTAATGCTGTAGATGTAATTATTTTGAATGGTATTAATCGGATGACTGGAGTTATATTGTGCGGTGTTTTATCGCCCAAAGTAAATCAGTGAGAGTCTGTTTAGGAGTTTTATAGCGTATTCATTATAGTTTAATTTATAAATAACTTTTACTGAGGATAATAATTGGATTAATGGAATATATTTTTTTATACAGTTCCTATTGTTTTCTATCCCATTAAGTATAATTAGTTATTTCTAGAAATAATATCATATATTCATTATAAAGTTAAATGATTATGAAGAAATATAATGAGTATATTCATTTATAGTTAGGGTAATTGAATATCATTAGTTATTTAGAATTAATTAATTAATAGTGCAATGAATAATTATTTAATTGGTTATCACTTAAACTACATCCTGAATTTTAACTAAATTAGTAATCCTTTTAATTATTGTACCTAATTCTTAACAACCTTCTATTCTACCTATTCTATTTTCTTCTATTCCTTCTTGTTTTTGTGGTGCGAAAATACCGAAGAATCAAATTTCCATCTGAATAAAACGAAAAATAAGATAACCAAAAATTCCCACCAGAAGTCACAAAAAATATTTGCGAAAAGAATCTTTATTGCTATAGAGGGAGTTTCGAAATTCCGTGAGTGGAGTTTGACAATTGGCAGAAGTTAGAAGTTGAGGACCATTGTTATGAATGTACGTGGCAAAAACTTCCTCTGGCAACCTCCAACACTCTCTTTAATTGAGATAACTTCTACAAAGAAATATACTAGAAACTGTCTATGGTAAATTACGAATTATCGGTCAGTTTCACATCTTCGGTCATATGAAAACAAACGATATTATAATTGTTATATCTTTTTATTTTAGTTGGTATCCATGATACATTCAGGTATCATGGATACCAATTAAAATAAACATAAAATAACAATTATAATATCGTTTTTCTTATATGACCGAAGATGTGAAACTGACCGATTTTTCGTAATTTACCATATGTTAACAAAAAAATAAAATTTGGTAAATTTCTACCTGGCTAATATTTTTTACGTATTGATCTATTGGAATTATTTTTAGTTAATCTTTAGTCCAACAGAGAAATGTTTTTAGATTAAAATGTGGTCCTACATAAATTATTGAGCATTTTCATATAGTGAATAAATTCAATGTAAATAAATTATAAGGAAAGAAATTATATTAAATTAAAAAATATATGTTAAATTATAATATTGCTAATATAAATTACTAAAAATACATTATTGTTAATTAAACTATGATTAATCAAATTATGTTAAGCTAAACTATTTTATACTAAAGATGTACTAAAGAATGAAATAAAATATATCATACTAACAATGAATTATGAACTTAATAACAAAAAAAATTCACGAATTCCCCTTTACAGTCAAAAAGTTTTCTTACTCCACTACATTCAATATTGTGTATTTTTATTGTCAGCACATATTTTGTAGAGTATTTTCTCCATTTTGCTTCAAATCTCCTCATTTGGTTTCAAGCGGCAGCCTCACCGCAACACAGCCTCCAAATCTCAGTCAATTTGTGAAGAGACCAAATGAGATTTTTGTGCACAAAATCCACGGCATTCGCTCATCAGCTTTCCGGGTTTAATAATTTTCAATACATACGAGATTATTCGTCTGTTTGCTAAGAACAATAATTTATAACTTCAGGATTGTTCAACATCTCAATTAATTAATGTAACGATATAAAAGGTGGACATGTTATATTATCATTTGGAAATGCTTTTATACAATGTTGGTATAGTTACTACAGTATATATGATAGAATGTTATAAATAGAATTTCTCTTTCCATTGAATTATTTATATCCAATTTGTGTTTTTTTGAACATGTCTTTAAATTGATAGAAAGTCTTCATGCGAAGCCTTCACTTCTACCGACTTCTTCATCTTTAAGCTGTGGCTTCCATTCGCAACTGAACCACATTTACTACTCGGTGGTATTAGTTATCACTGTAGCGTCAAGTGCTACATCAACTGTTACATCACTAGTTACATCAACTGTTACACCAATAGTTACATCAAATGTTACAGCAATGTGACAATCTAAAGCCAAGTCAATGTCATTGACTCTGAGAGCTCAAAGGCGTAAAATACATTTCTTGATGAGGTGCTTTTCAGCCATACTTTCATCCTCCACACTTTGTCGATATTTTCACTGGTGTAAAATCTCCCGAAAGAAAAAAATAAATCTCAGAGTATATTTCTATTTCGTGAGAAAATGTTTATTGTATATCAAAGACATTTTCTTATTTTGATGAACTTGATCTACTCGGAGAAAAGTGTCCCTAGTTTTTACGCGATAGATCGCTTTGTGATTTCAGAAAAGCTTTGTAACGGAAGCAAGGCGACATAAACCCATGCATGCAGCTATGATTTGAAAGAAAGAATTTTATGGTTGTAAAAGGTACGTGCATGTAGCTATGTGATTCGAGAGTAATAAATGTAAATTTAACGGTTACATAAATTATATATAGCAGTATATGTTTTGAATAAAACTTTTGCAACTGCTATGAACTTCTGATTAACGATAAAGTTGAATAAACTCACGAATATGTTTTTAAATATAAATATTGTGGTATAGTGGTCATGCTGTAGATATAAATAATCAATTAGATATATTTCACATAATGGTAGTAAGTGGGGATGAATTTCAATAGAATAAAGCTTATAGATTTCACCATTTCACCCCACATACCATCTTTCTTTTCTTGCTCATTTACTGTTGTTTTTTCGTAGCTAATATATGGGTGTTCCTTCCACCCCATTCCGCGTGTCTATCATCCCGATACTCCCCTTCAATTTGCAACAGAAAGAACAAAAATTAAATCAATTTCGAGTCTCGCCTTCGTGAAAAATAACCTTTTATTTATCTAACAAATACTGACTGGTGAATGCATGCGATAGAAGGTTCAGTTTTATATCTTTTCACAAAGAGTATTAGTGTGCGGATAATTATCGCACCACGAAATGAAGAAAGAAAGTCCATGTCACCAGAGCTGTAATAACTACAGCAAATGTGACTCCATAAACAAACCTAATCTTGTTACACTCGCAAAAAGGCAACTGTTTTGCACGTTAATTCCTGTGGTACAAACAGTGTGATGCGTTTCTCGTGACGAGGAAGAACAAGGTTAACCTCCCTCTGATTCTGTGCCTACTGCACTAAAGAAAATTGAATTAATGAGTTAAAAATCACGTAAGGAATTAGGGTAAGTTACAAATTATCGGTCGGTTTCACATCTTCGGTCATACAACAAAAATTGATATAATAATTGTTATTTAATTTTAATTTTAATTTAATTTAATCATGGATAATAATAAAAATAATATTTAAATAATAATTATTATATTTATTTTTCTTATATGACCGAAGATGTGAAACCGACCGATAATTTGTAATTCACCCTAACTAAAATTGAATTAATGAGTTAAAATTCACATTACTATAGATATGAAAAATTTAGGAAAATGTTTAAAAAAATGAAGCTGATGAAAAAAATAGACTAAAAGGAAAATAGCATTAACAAATAATAATATTAAAATTATTTGTTAGTACCATTTTACAAGTCATAAATTATTAAATGTATACATCAACAATGAAAAATAACTAAAAGTGTTAATATGATATACTGCACGGCTAACTTTAATGATTTATGTACTTTGTCACATAATGCGATTAATTACTTAACTTCTACTTCATCATTTGGCACAAAACAAAAACAATATGAAAAGTGCAGAACAATTGACAGTTACCTGGCTGTACAAATTAGAAAATTATATGTAATTTACCTCATATTGTAACTGCGATGGTTCTCTGCGGTAAAATTATATGTAATTTACCTCATATTGTAACTGCAATGGTTCTCTGCGGTAAAATTATATGTAATTTACCTCATATTGTAACTGCAATGGTTCTCTGTGGTAAAATTGTATGTAATTTACCTCATATTGTAACTGCGATGGTTCTCTGCGGTAAAATTGTATGTAATTTACCTCATATTGTAACTGCAATGGTTCTCTGTGGTAAAATTGTATGTAATTTACCTCATATTGTAACTGCAATGGTTCTCTGCGGTAAAATTGTATGTAATTTACCTCATATTGTAACTGCAATGGTTCTCTTTGGTAAAATTGTATGTAATTTACCTCATATTGTAACTGCAATGGTTCTCTGCGGTAAAATTGTATGTAATTTACCTCATATTGTAACTGCAATGGTTCTCTGCGGTAAAATTGTATGTAATTTACCTCATATTGTAAATGCAATGGTTCTCTGCGGTAAAATTGTATGTAATTTACCTCATATTGTAACTGCAATGGTTCTCTGTGGTAAAATTGTATGTAATTTACCTCATATTGTAACTGCGATGGTTCTCTGCGGTAAAATTGTATGTAATTTACCTCATATTGTAACTGCGATGGTTCTCTGCGGTAAAATTGTATGTAATTTACCTCATATTGTAACTGCAATGGTTCTCTTTGGTAAAATTGTATGTAATTTACCTCATATTGTAACTGCGATGGTTCTCTGCGGTAAAATTGTATGTAATTTACCTCATATTGTAACTGCAATGGTTCTCTGTGGAAAAATTGTATGTAATTTACCTCATATTGTAACTGCAATGGTTCTCTGCAGTAAAATTGTATGTAATTTACCTCATATTGTAACTGCAATGGTTCTCTTTGGTAAAATTGTATGTAATTTACCTCATATTGTAACTGCGATGGTTCTCTGCGGTAAAATTGTATGTAATTTACCTCATATTGTAACTGCAATGGTTCTCTGTGGTAAAATTGTATGTAATTTACCTCATATTGTAACTGCGATGGTTCTCTGCGGTAAAATTGTATGTAATTTACCTCATATTGTAACTGCAATGGTTCTCTGTGGTAAAATTGTATGTAATTTACCTCATATTGTAACTGCAATGGTTCTCTGCGGTAAAATTGTATGTAATTTACCTCATATTGGAACTGCAATGGTTCTCTGCGGTAAAATTATATGTAATTTACCTCATATTGTAACTGCAATGGTTCTCTGCAGTAAAATTGTATGTAATTTACCTCATATTGTAACTGCAATGGTTCTCTTTGGTAAAATTGTATGTAATTTACCTCATATTGTAACTGCGATGGTTCTCTGCGGTAAAATTGTATGTAATTTACCTCATATTGTAACTGCAATGGTTCTCTGTGGTAAAATTGTATGTAATTTACCTCATATTGTAACTGCGATGGTTCTCTGCGGTAAAATTGTATGTAATTTACCTCATATTGTAACTGCAATGGTTCTCTGTGGTAAAATTGTATGTAATTTACCTCATATTGTAACTGCAATGGTTCTCTGCGGTAAAATTGTATGTAATTTACCTCATATTGTAACTGCAATGGTTCTCTGCGGTAAAATTGTATGTAATTTACCTTACGCTGACGTCAAGGAATAATCTTTTGCCGACCAGGTCGTATTAATTGAGTAAAATTTTAATCTTTTCTAGGTCTCTATTGTCAACATAGAAGGATTATTGAAATATAGAAAGAAAAAGCGAAGTATTTCATCCAGTGTAATGGCATTGTGCGCACAGTCGATGGTTTATATGTTCTCGCTCTTTGGATTAAAAGGAAACACTTTCTAACTTTAATGTGATTACACTTATACGCTATTCTTGAATTAACCAAGCAATGTAATTTCACATATATGGTGGCTTAATTTCTAATGATTGTTTTCTAGTTTAGAAATTATTGATCAATGTTTTATGACTTGTTTGAGATTAATTATATTTTAAAATTATGATTGAATGAGATTACTTATATTGCATTTCATGTTTTTTTAATTAAAAATTATGCTTAGCCCTTCTCAAAATCACATTTTTAAAAATAGAGAATATTCACAAATAACTTCTTTTATTTCTTGAAAAATAATTTGATTGAAGAAATTCAGAGTCCAACTTCACGACAAAATATATAACCGATTTATTTTATTTTTTAAATTTAATTACTACAAAATAATTATCTGTAAGCTTGTTGCAAAAGTATTTAAGAAAGTCTCTTCAATTCTCACTTCATTTAACATTTCAATGATTGTAAATGATGTATGAATGAATTAACAGCAAACTTGTACATGCTTTGCTTTAGTTTACATGCTATTGTATATTATAAAAACTGATTCACTTCTTCACTTAGTTGAAAGTTATTAATAATTTTTTTATCATAATAGTTCCAGTGTTTTAATTATAACAATTAATTATTTTCTTACAGTACATTTTCAGTACATCTTCAGTACATTTTATCTGATTATTTCTTAATCAGGCTGCACTATCTTACATTGTTTGTCTCGAGTCACTAAAGACTTTAGTACAAAAGGAGTAATCGATTGAGGCGATGGTTCTTCAGCCCGTCCATCCACTCTATAGGCAGTACCTAATTGAATACATAGCCCCTAAGTAGGATGCAAATAGCGCTGTTAATAGATAAGCGAGCTATTGATTGAACACATCAATAGCTTTCTAACAGCATGATTGATTCTTCTATTCACACTCTTAACGATGCTTCCATACAAAGAAACAATAATTAATTAGAGATTCTATCGTCTATAGCTTAACTAACTAGCTGTCGAAGTACTCACCTGTACAATCAATGAACATAGAAAATTCTCCTGCTCATTAACTATTTCTGAGATGGTAGCTCCGGTATACTCTCCAATTGCGATTAAGACGTGTGTGTACTAGTGCATATTCTATTTGGTGATTACTGTGAATAAAAAGAGTGTGTTTAACCAACTATAATGAGTGTCTTCACGGTAATAGCCGATACATCAGCTCGTTAATAGGTAAACACTGATGGCAATGAATGATATCGCTGCTCAATATCCTCATGTAGGGTTTATTGCAGTCTTTATATCATAATGGAAGAAAACAAACTCTAACATACAATGGACTCTAATTGGCCAAATCACCAGCGACAGAACAGTGCTATTTTTCTTCAACCGAAACACACGAAATCTTTTGTGATGGTGTTGTTTGTAGACAATATTTTGTTATGCTCATAACAAATATATTTGTTCTCAAGCTCAGATAGCAGTCCCAACTTAGTTTGAGTTTTGAGTAATTTTCATTTATTTCGACAACAATAGAAACTGACATGAAATATTTTCCACAGTATGAATTGTAGTTTGTTATGTACTATTTAAAAGCTAGACTACGCATATTTTAAATGATATAACATAACAAATTGGAGAGTATAATTTCATTACATATACTTATATAGATATACTGTAACCTGTAAAATGAATTTCTATATTATTCTCAGTGTACGTACATTAATAAAATAAATTCTCCGTTTAAGGTGATATAGCCATAGTAACATCTGCAGAAGACAATGTAGATAGTTACTAGTCATCATTGCCAATCGAAATAAACGGTACAGCTCAAATGCTGTGTTCACTTACAAATTCTATATGCACAATTACACATACAATACTCTCTATAGTTTACATATATGTAGTCTATGACTCTACAGTCCATACAATAGAATATGACGGAGTAATGTTCAGTTTAAGATGTTAAGAAGTATAATAGCATTATGTCCAAGTATACTCTTGGATGGAGAGTATGCAGTACGCTATTTCAATGATATTTTATTACACGTTCCGAAAAGACTATATAAAACAGTTACTCAGGTTCTCAAGACCATTATTTAGAAGAGTTTTAAGGACTTGAACCATGAAGACTCTTCCAAGAATCTATCAGATAATGACACGGTTATTTAAGAACAAAACGCCATTTTGGAAGGAGATCCATAGGCTTGAACCACGAATATATCTTCTAGAAGATAGTAGGTTAAACCTTTGGGAGTCTAACCGACCTTCTTGTGAGGTGTTCTTGGAGCTTGAACCACAAGATTCCCTCCAAGTGTCTATCTGTTAATGACACAGTAACTCAGGTAGGTAACGCTATTCTGGAAGGAGGTCCAACAGCTTGAGCCTAATTGACCATAAAATGAGTGTGTTTCAGTGACGCCATAATAGACGCTATGTGCAGTTTATGTCTTTATGGCAGCCATAAAATTCTTACGGCCGCTGTAAAAGAGGAAATAATTTTATGCTAATTGTTATGGTGTAATTTAAAATGAATGCAGGTGAATCTAACGAAGAGAAATGTTCTTGCGAAGGTAGTATCTGAGCAAATTAAACGCTTCGGAGAGTTTAATTTGCTGCTGTGTTGACATATTAACGGCATTAAGGTGTGGTGGAGCAATTAATGGAACTTTATCGCTTTGCAGGTTCGTTAAAAAAAATGGAGAGATAATAATAGTTTACGCTGTTGGTGATTTGTCTTGAGTGACATGTGAATGATGGCTTCTATAATCAATATTACTATTTATAGTACCCATTGAGTACTCTGCTACTATATTATTTAGTATTCACTCAAGTAGGCTTGTTTTCTTTTCCTCTTCTTTGGTTATTTTCAATTAACTGTCGGCGCTTGGATTTAATGAGGAGCTAAAGGGAAAAGTATAACGATAGGGCATCACTATTTTTAGGTAGAGGACTTAAAAGATTAAAATAACTTTAGTTGTCTAGGGTAGTTACGAATTATCGGTCAGTACTACATCTTCGGTCATTTAAGAAAATACAATTATTATTATTACACAGTTCTACCTAATAATTTTTATATTGCTTTTTCTTCTGACCGAAGATGTAGTACTGACCGATAATTCGTAGCTTATCCTACATCGTATTTTATTTCTACATACACATTCTCTATTTATGCATAGATTGAATCGCTTATCAATATCTCAAATACATTAATCTGAATAGACACTTGCTGAAGCATTGATTAAACAACATGTTGAGTGTTGAACACTTGATATAGAACATCTAAGCTACAACATCTGAAGACCAATGAGTGAATGATTCGCTATTTGCATCAACTAGAGAACACGTGGCATCTAAGTTAATCATAATATTGATGTAATTTCATCATCGATATATAATGCACTAATTTCAAATTTTGAATATTAATGTAATTTCTCTATATCTCTTTTTTCAAACAAATACTTGTGTACTAAAAAGTTGTGTGTTGTTAGTTAATTTTTACAATAGAAATTATATCCCAATTTAACTACAATAAGTATTTACAAATAATTTTTTCCCCAATGGCGGAAGCAGAGTAACAGTTTTATGGCAATTGTTTCTATTTATTTCCCTCACATCTGTACCGTATTTATTCTACTTGCTCAGCTAATTGGTATACAAGAAAAAAATAACACGCACTGATAATTGCTTACGACGTTGCAGCGCTGGTATTAAAGCAGAATTATTTGCTGTGGGGGAGGAAAGAAGGAGTAGAGTAGTATTACCTTAAAGCAACCAGCCAGTCGGAAAATCGGAAACGCTAATCGTTGGCCTTCTATTTTGATTAGTATATCACCTATCTATAAGAACATGAATGATTTGACAGAAATACAATCGTACAAGTTACATGGTGACCCAAAAATATTTATCCATAGAGAGGAATTATCTTAAATAAAACATAAAAGATAATAAAAAATTGGTAGTAAAATCAGAACCAATGTAACATATCAAATTTCAAAATGGCTGTCTTTTAGCTATATTAATTTTTCATAATGGGTTGGCACTGAAGCACGAGAGCTTTAAACTATTTTTTTGTCTACCTTGGCCCATTCAGAACAAATAACTGCTTTCAAAGAATAATAATCATGTACACATTTACTTTTACCAGCACCTATTTCATTTTGCAGCAAGAACGTATTCATTCCTTCATAAATGACGATCAATCAGCAGGCCACATCATTTCTTGGAGTTAGTCCCCCATATTCACGCGCAGCAGTACTTTAGATGTTTCTTGAACTGTCACCTCTAACTTTCTTTCTAACCGATTGAAGCAGGGTCCACCATGTCAAATGATGACATAGTGGAATATCTAGAGTATTACTTTTAAGCTTTCCAAGCATAGACATGATGTGGAAAGAGTAATTATAATCTCTGACAGGCAGGTGGATATAAAAGCCCTAGTTAGTTTAATCATTAGAAGTCCAATTGTGAGTCGATATGTGGTTGTCTTGATCTCATTGGGGTACCTGACTGATGTCACTTTTCAGTTGGTTAAGGCTCACGTTGGATCAATTGGCAATGGATCGAACTGCCTATTTCTAAGAAAGGAAGGAAACTAGGACCTACCGCGAAGGACGGGAACCCTTTCTACCAATGCAATTTAATGCATGTGGAATTGTAAACTCATCACTTGCCAGTGTACCTATTGTGGAAAATAACAGAATAAGGTAGTTCAACCTTCTTCGAGCAGACAGAAAAAAACTCTTTTGAAGACTACTTGACAAGAGAGGAAGTCAAAGACCACTGTTGTAGATCCGAGGAAAACTATAAATTCTAACAGAGCACGGACTCAGTGTTTGTTTCCAGCACGGCACACATCAACAATTGTACTAGCCGATGATGTGTTCTGTCCTAGAGATCGGAATGCCCAACATATTACAGAATTAGAGACCCACACTGAGTGGACATCTAACGAACCTCCAGAAAATCACCCAAACACTCAACTAAACTTCTCACATTTTGCGACTTTTTTTGAAAGAATTTTAAGACTGGAGGATTGAAATGACTAGTTAGTAGAATGATTCAATGAGGCTTCAGTACATATGGGGTTTGTTCATGTTATTTACCGCCATTGTAAACATTTTTGGGTCACATCTTGAGCTGTTTGACGATGGTGCTAACGCCAGCGCTTTTGATGGTAACAATCTTGTCTCGCTTCACCTTATCAGTCATAACTTTTAAAATACCTGTAATGAAGGCTTTAAGTTAATATTGGTAGGTACATGGTGGCTAAACACATAAAATGTTTAAGGCACACAATTTAGCATTAGGTTAGTTATAATCAGAATACTGAATTTTTGTTTGAATATTTCTGGACCACTATTCATGTATAGTATAGAGATTTGCAGGCAATATCGTATTTCATCGGATATTATGTTAAAAAAATTTATTTCCATTTTATCTGAAATTATGAGATCTTACGATAAAATACCTTCAATATTGAAAGTAATTAACAACAATTATGATAAAGTTTTCCTTTGTAAATTAAGGTAAATTATATATTATAGAATTAAATAAATTTCTTCATTTGCTGATAATTCTTGATTTTTTTTTATTGATTTTATAATATTTTTTACAACTATTTACTATCCTCTTTATATTAAATACAATTTATTAAAATAATTAATTATACCTTTATATATATAATGATACAAGTTAAATGTTTAAAATAATGATACATTTTATCATTTCTCATGTGCGTCATTACTCTAAATAACTATTATATAAACACTCATGATTTCAAGGACTCACTACTTTAAAACGAGTAAAAATAATGAGGACTATAGTCCATTCTTCCATCCAGAGTTTCTTTGTTTCCGTCTCTGGGAGCTGGATACCTAACAATATCAAGTCCAGTTTATTCAATTTGAGCCAGAATTGCTTCAGTCCTTTTTTCTTGTTTTCCTAAACTGAACGAAGCAGGCAAAGGCATCCCCCACTGTGTTTCTGTATAGACACATTTTATCTTTTATTTCTTCCTTCACCGCCAAAACAAATCATCTAACTCGATTTTATTGGCCAAAACTAAACCGCGGATGACGCCGCCAGCAGCAACCGCCCGACCAACCGATACTCCGGGAAAAACCAGGAAAAAAACATAGAATCGAATCCTGGAGAGAAAATCTGGAGGCAAGTTTTGAAGCTGTGTGCCACTACGCAAGGTCTGTTTACTCAATTATGAACATCGAAGCGGTCAATGTAATTAAAAGAGCCGAGGGCAGCAAGGGTATTGAATGGAGTCCATATAGGGTTACTCAGAGGCGAGCTCGGATTAAAATTAACCCTGCAATGCTGCCTAGAGTGTGACAGGCAACCATTTTTAAACTTAATTAGCAGTCGGTTGAATTGTTCAATGAATGTGAAGTAGTGATTGGAAAAAGGCTCACTTTACTTCCTTTCAAAGTGGATTTACAAATGGGGTATGGAAATTTAATTTAATGAACCAATTAGTTGTCAAACTTGTAAAATAAATATATGTTCATATGCGAAGCATCTATTATGTTGTTATTTATTTATAGGCTGTATATTCCGTACTCTAAAACTCAAATACGCTTTTGTTAGCTAATTGAGTTGCAAATTTTCTATGTTCAATACGTGTTATTTTTATTATATTAATTATTATCATTCAGCGACATGTTTACTCTATCTTACATTGTAACTTAGGCTTAAAGTTATTTTACTGCCATGTAAGCTCTTCCACTAAAACTTTTACAGTTCAGATATAAAATTAAAAAAAAAATCTGTTTTGCATTTTACCAATTTCAAATTCGAGTAAAGAACAGCCTACTGCAAACTTTTTAAATAATTATTTCCTAATTCTTGAACTAATAAAGCCTTTACTTAATCTTGACTACTATTGTTTTTTTTCTATTCAAAAAGTGAAAATGAAAGTAAGGAAAATCTTCTACTAGCGATTTAATTTCAATCAGCACCTCAAGTTTGACTCTAAGTTATTTTTTGCCCAAACAGCCATTGTCGTGAAGAGAGCCGACCAGATTTGGAACTCTCAAGCCTTATTCCCTAGATTAAACTGCCGGTTTTTTGTAGTGAGTTTGATTAGGAAGTTTGGAAGTTAGGGGACCGTGTAAACAGATTAGAACTCTGGCGTAGTTTCTTCGGCCCATTGGACTATGCTGCTAATGCTTCTGTGTGAATCACAACTTGTGGGGAAAGAGGCCCAAAACTTACCCTCCGACATCACGCTCTTGTCAATTCTAACTTTAATTTATATATAAAAAGAAATGTCCTTAATTTAATGTTAGGTTGCTATATAGTTTAGACAGTATTGTTTAATATCAGAGGTTATTTAAACTAAACGTTGAAGGTTTACATAAACTATGTTTATACAAAATTAAACACATATAACTCTTATATTAAGGATCGTATCAATTATTTAATTAAATTAATATAAAAATGTTGTATAGACACAAATTTATCTCACACTGTAAAATATGAGACGAAAAAATAAATAAATAATAATATATATAGTTTCTATAATAAAAAATCTACTTAAATATTGATTTCAATTTAAAAAATTACTAATTACTGTCATTCGAATAGCTGTATTTTATCTTTATATAACATTATAATAATATAACTTGTATAACACTTTTGGAGAACATTAAATAGATCCAGTTATAGTATTACATATTAAATGGTATTTCATATTTCATATATTTTTTTAAATGCTTTTACTTTTTCTACACAATTAATTTATCTATTTTGTTTTTTATATTTTCTTTGATGTTATCCATGAGCTTATACAAACACAGTAACCGCTAATTCTATTAGGAGGCAAAATTGACTCACTTTATGATAGTATTTTGTTTTGTAGCTCGGCAACAATCATCAAACATTGAACAAAATTAATCGAATTATTTATATGTTCATTTTCTTCAGTTTATATGACAATATATATGCTGCAAAACTTAATTTCATTATGAAGTAATAAAATGTTCTATTAATATATAGAGTTTTCTCTTTTATAATTTATTTTTCATTACTTGAAAAGATGCTCTAGAAAATTTCATTTTAATTTAATAACATATTATTATACGTTTATAATAATAATGTACTCTTTGCGATATATTTGTATATATGAGTCACTTCACATCCTTTTCCCATTACAGTAAACTTGTGCTATCAAATTATATTTATTTTAAAGATAACAAAATGTTTTATTACTATTCTACAAAGTAATGAAATATTCTATTATTACATTACGAGAATACTCTTTCACAATTTATTATATACTTCATTTTCTCATTACTTGAAAAAGATGTTCAAGAAAATTTAATCTATACTTTTCAAATTGAAATAACGTTTCATTATTACACTCAAAGTGTACTCTTTCACAATAACACATCATTCTCCATTACTAGAAGTATGTCCCTACATACACTCTGTGGTAGTGTTCGTTCCTTCCTTTTTTTGCAGTGAGCGTGACTTAATCTCCAGGAACTTTATTGCAGTGTAACCGGGGTCTACACAGTTACCTAATCTGCCTGTTTTGTTGAGGATAATGTACGGACATTTACGCCGAATAATAGAAAATATTACACCATTTAACTTTGAATATATTTGTTTTGCACATTTGTCAGTGGAACAGAATTTATTAGATAAAACAGACGGTAATTTCATGCGTTATTAAATGTGAACACTGGCATAAAGAATGGTTGTGAACAAGTTGTAATTATTTCTTTTTATGAAATGAGTCTATGAAGGAAAAAATTAAATGAATGATATTAATTTTTTACATTCAATATATTCTCTCTATATAAATTACGAATTATCGGTCAGTTTCACATCTTCGGTCATATGAGAAAAAACGATATTACAATTTTTTAAAATCTTTTTAGTTGGTATCCATGATACCTGCAGGTATCATGGATACCAACTAAATATGAAAGTATTATGAAACTGACCGATAATTCGTAATTTACCGTATATAAATTACACACTACTGCTTTGGTTATAACATTGATGGATAATGGATAGACAAATTATCCCCAATGGATTACAGAGCATTGGAAGCCAATGGAAGAGCGACTGAGAGTCATAAATCTGTCACTGAATCTTGCTAATTAAAACTCATGCCGCGCAACCTCAGCCATCTGCAATTACTTTACTCTCCTGATTAATAGCCAATCATTTTCTTTCCTCAACAGGAAGCGATGGTACATATCTCGAGTATCCATTTATTTCCGGCCCTCCTCCTACTGAAAGCCGTGGAGGCACTTGCTGGAGGCTGGGTTGTGGACCAAGGAGGTGGCACCCAGCTGGATACAGATGCCTGGCCGCTACGAGACTGGACCCAGGTGATGGAAAATGGAAACAAGAGAAAAGGATCTTCCAAATGGGCCTCATTGGGCCAATTGTCTTCCCCTGAAGTCTTCGAGGAAATTCGAGACAACGAAGAAGAAGATATCGAAGATGTTATTGACTCGAGTGATGATATAAAAAATAATTATTCCAAACGAAAGAGCTCCAAGAAAATAGAACAAGATTTATCAGGCAAATCTAAGAACATCTTCGCTAACAACAAACTAATCAACAAATTCACTACAAGTAATTCACCGCAGAGGAAGAAGCCGGGACCAGGAATGGGTGGCTCAGCTTTGAGTAGCGTGGTTCGTTCCGTCAAAGAACAAAAGTTTGCAACCGAACCAGCACCACAAACCGCTGTGGTGGGCACCATCGTCGTTATGCCATGCAGGTGAGATTATAAGCTAAAAATAATCCCTAGAGATATTTATTTTTGAATGATTTATATGTGTTTTTCTAGGTCAAACTCTACATTTTGCGATATTTTTTACATTAGTCATGATTATAGGGTTGTGATACTATGCTTTTAAAATCATAGAACCCGAAAATAAAGACAAAGAGAATTCAAAGAGTATTGGATCGTTACAAACAAGCGGTATATATTATTCGATACCATTTAATTTCGTTTCGTCTATCATAATTTAAAAGCATATTATCACAAATCTTAGTCATGATCCACTTCTATTCATGTTTAGTAGTGCACTATCTCTTCTTCTGCTCTTTTTACAACTACATAGGTACATATAGTAACATATAACCAGCAACATGTTATATAGTTTCCTATAACATGTAACCAGGTACATGTTATATAGGTACCTGTATATTGTAACCAGGTACATGATATATGTACCTATAAACTGTAACCAGGTACATGTTATATGTACCTATAAACTGTAACCAGGTACATGTTATATGTACCTATAAACTGTAACCAGTTACATGTTATATGTACCTATAAACTGTAACCAGGTACATGTTATATGTACCTATAAACTGTAACCAGTTACATGTTATATGTACCTATAAACTGTAACCAGGTACATGTTATATGTACCTATAAACTGTAACCAGGTACATGTTATATGTACCTATAAACTGTAACCAGTTACATGTTATATGTACCTATAAACTGTAACCAGGTACATGTTATATGTACCTATAAACTGTAACCAGGTACATGTTATATGTACCTATAAACTGTAACCAGTTACATGTTATATGTACCTATAAACTGTAACCAGGTACATGTTATATGTACCTATAAACTGTAACCAGGTACATGTTATATGTACCTATAAACTGTAACCAGGTACATGTTAAATGTACCTATAAACTGTAACCAGGTACATGTTATATGTACCTATAAACTGTAACCAGGTACAGTTTTCAAAAGAGAAATTTCCAGTTATGAGAAATCAATAATTGTCATTCTCAAGGCTATCGAACATAAGTCTTTTTGCTGAATTGAAAAAAGAACTATTCTCCATTTCATTTTGTTTCCAGAATGAGTTGTCATCCGAGATAACATTGTTCCATCATTCTTCTCCCTCTTTCTTTTTTGGGAACATTTTATAGACAAAAACGTAATAACAAATTGATCAAATCTTTGCTCTTATCATGGATTGTTTTAAAAATATTCAAATATATATTGTGTATATTGATTGTGATTTTTTATTTCATTTTTAGGGTGATCAACAAAGTTGGTCGACTACAGTGGACTAAAGATGGGTTTGGTCTTGGGACTGACAGACCTTTGGTGGGCTATGACCGATATTCTATGATTGGGGCTGACGATGAAGGTAAATATATTGAAAATGAAAGAATTGAAAGATATGAAGCAATTGCTTTCTGATGATTCATTGATAACATCTGTTCTGTTGTTCGATTAATTGAATAGGAAGTAAAAGGTGAAAATTATACTATTTAGGCTCTTTCCTCACAATTGTTTATAGGATTTAAACCTACTTGACCTCAAATGTAATATAAAAAAATACATAAAAATTTATAATAGTATAAAAAAAAACATTTTTTCTAAACTAAGTTGTCCATTCCGAATAAATAGTATCAGATGGTAATGACTATATAGGGTTGTGACCATATGCAGATAAAATCATAGATCTTAATAATATCATAAACGAAACGAAATGGAATGGTATCGAGTACTATATACCGCTGGTTTTGAACGATTAAATAGTCTTTAATTCATTCCGTCTATAATAATTAAAGGATCTATGATTTCAAATGCATATTGTCACAACACTAGTAATTACAATAGTTTGTGAAATGTATTCTTCTTTAATCACAGGTGACTACAGTCTTCGCATTCAGCCGGTACTGCTGGAAGATGACGGTATGTTCCAGTGCCAAGTTACGGCCAGTGCCGGTGTACCGGATATACGGTGAGTGAAATATAATGTAAGTTACTAATAATTGTCGGTAAGTTTTACATCTTCGGTCATATAAGAAAAAACGAAATAAAATTTAGTTATTCTATATTAATTGGTATTCATAATACCTGTAGGTATCATAAATACCAACTAAAATAAAATAACTATGTCTATTTTTTTTTCATATACCTATGGTCGAAGATGTGGAAATGACCAATGATTCGTACCTCACATTATACATACCTATATATTTTTCCTGCATAACAAGTTCTAAGAAAGGTCATTTTATGCAAAATAAATCAAGAAGTCCTTTAGAGCTTAAGTTTGTAGTCCGATAGTACACTAACTAAATAATATGCTTACTTCGTTCACCATTGAAAAATAAATAGATTGGTTCCATATTTAGTGGTACTGTTTTATATTCTTTTTCTGTTATATATTTTTTTTCTGTTCTATATTCTTTTGCAAAGTCTTATGGTACAACATATTATTATGTACTCTATTCTATTTTAATTAAATGAGTTACAAAAAAGCACACTAGTTAACAGAAACTATTAATACTATACCAGTACTCTGGAAATAATAACCATAAATTATAAAGCACATACTGTCAGTAGAAAAGATATCAGTAGTTGTTTAAATTTAACCACAAACGGGACAGTCAATTACCTACATCAATTAGGACTGTTCTACACCATCGCCTGATGTTTAAAATACGCTTCTCATGTTTAATAAAGTCATTTGTCTATACGGTAATAGTTACATGTCATGCATAGATATTTTAATACGCAATGTAGTACTTAAAGGTTCTAAAGAAATGTAGTCGTGTCAGAATTATTCATCCGTGCATGTATGAATTATTTTGTACTGTAAATTTTATATGCTAAATTTTATGTGCATGAATTTGTAAAAATAGATTAATCTATAGTTTTGTTAAAAATTCTGAGGTTGAAAATGTTGAAATGATTTTACTTAGAATTCTTTTCGACTCCGTTTTTAGTCTGAAAACGCGTTTGAAATATCAAAAAAATATATAAATATATTTTACGTAATCCCTCAGGGGCTCTATCCTGAAACTGTATGTATTGAATGGAAGAGGGCTTCCATTTTTCCTCGAACTGTTGTAATTTGGATTATAAATATTATTTGCGAAATTGTTTTTACTATTATGAGTTTCTGACAAAATAGGTTAAGAGCTCACTTCGGATAGCGCTAGGGTTATGTTCTTCAACTACGAGGTCTTAGATTTTATGTTAGGTAGACTCGTAGGTTTCATCTACTCTCACCTCTTCATTTTCCTCTTCAATCCTTGAGTGCATTCACCGGTGCTTGTGTCCCTTTTTTGGTAAGTGACTGGATTCACGGAGTAGTTTTTCTGCATCTTTAGCAATGTCCCTTACTGGTGGTAGGTGACTTTCTTTTTTTACTTCTTTAGATTTGGTCCTGAGGCTAGCGTTAAACCTGTAAACATTAATTAATTTCTCTTTTTGAAATCATTTTTCTGTACATTTTCATTAACATTGTATCATTTAAACCTAAAGCTATATGTGAATCAAGCACTAACAATTTCCCCCTAATGTTTTTCTCAGGTCCAAGACAGTTCGACTGAACGTTTACGTTCCCCCTGACCCTCCACAAGTGACCCCAAAGATTGTGAACAGTACTGCAGGGATGGTGTCCTCCATCACCTGTGTCAGTAAAGGGGGCCGGCCCCCACCAGAGGTTAGTGGGGATCACCCAAAAAAGCATTAAAGCTTCAATTACCGGATGTGATCTAATTAGTATCAAATGATAATTTTTAAATGCATTTTCATCGGATGATAATTTTTTAAATTAAAAAATGGTATTTGTGAGATTTTTCCAAGAGTGTTTTCATTGAAAATTTAAATCATTTTTTTTTTTTGCATTTGACGAGGGAAGATACTTAGTACTTAAAATGAGCTCTCTTAAGTCTGTAATATGCGCTTTATTTTAATACTAACTAATGTTGATTGTACCCAATGCATATAATGAACTAGATTGATGTCTTCTATATGTTATATTTCTTACAAACCGTATGATTTAGATCACCCATTTACTCTATCAATATCACAAATTAGATCAACTTTACACGACATATTTTTATAGAAGCAATTTAAAAATAAACAAACAACTGTGAGGCTGGCTGGGTAAAAGCGATTTGAAAGGTAAATAAAAAGGAGGTAAAATGAGTTTTGTTGTGATTATGTGTATCAAATTGATTTGCTTCAGCTGGACACGTTTGCTTTTTTCCTCATTAGGGTAACTTTTCGGGGAGATTCTATTTGAAGTGACCTTTATGAGTGGCAATATCGACGATAATTATCGGGGATATGCCGCATATAATCGCTCATTTTTAATAAGAGAACGTAATGAGCAAATGTGAGCTAATGATATTGGTAATGTGTCGCTAGAACTGTGTTTTCGTGAGCTTGGAGAATAGTGATCTTATAGGTTAGTGAGCTGAGAGAATAGTGAACCAAGGGAAGGTTTGCTAAGAAATTTCTAAGCTTCTAGTGAAGTTTAATGATGTCCAAATCAATTTAATTCAAACAAGAAACGTTTTATATAATTCTATATCGTATTTAATTACCAAATTATAATAATAGTTGGGATTCAAAATAGCGTACTTCTAGAACATCCCGTACTAGTTTCTCCCTCCTTTCAAAACTTGCCCCCAATCGACTCTATTAGTGTACATTTTTCCCCTCATATATCGGCGTATTGTGTTAATTATTCCCATGGAGATATTAGTTGCATTTATCGGCCGTAAGAGGGCGCTTAGACGCTAAGATGCTCCGGCGCTATTTATTAGCTAAAACGCTACGAAATTGGTAAGGAAAGGGTGGACTGAAGTAGCGGTGTGAAATGAATTATACTGAAACTGTGGATTGATAAATAAAATTATTATACAAGGTAATTCTACAGTTGTAGAAAACACATTATTAGCTTGTAAACTCTATGAATTTTGTACTGATTTAAATTTAAAGCTTATTTATTTTCTATAAATTCAAAAATTTAAATTTGATTCGTAAATTCGAAGGTTTTAATTGCATTTTCAAATTTCCCCTCTAGATTCACTGGGTGGATGACACTCATCCACGCCAACCACTGGGGTTAGACGCCAGCACCTCGGTGGAGATTATGGAGGACGGTAAGAGGTCCATCGTGACCTCCATCCTCTCTTTCACGCCTCGCAGAACACACGACAACACCTCCATAGCGTGTATGACCTCACACCAAGCACTGACCTCTCCTCTAACTAGGTGAGTAAATTTATTGCATAACATATTACTTGGAAAATGGTTTAAAATAGATTAAATAGCCGAGTTTTTTATTGCATAACTCATTATATAGGATACTTTTATAATGTATTAGAAAAAACAGTTCAATTTTTTTATTGCATAACTTATTACAAAATAATTGTTCTACAAAGTATTAGAATCAACTGTTAAGTTTTCATATATAAGTTATTCTGATATTCTTTGATATCTTCGGTTGAATAATTTCTTTATTTAACTCATCATAATGAAAATAATAGAATGTATTAAAGTTATTAAATGAGCATCCCACAAAAAGTTTAAAACTTAATGGATAGAGGAATATAATTGTACTAATTAGTTACAAAGCATAATAAATAGAGATTGGAAGTTACAAGTAAATGTTTGAAGTACATTGTTCTTAATAGCTTTAAAACAGTTTAAAAATAGTTTTGAAATAGTTTTGAAATAGTTAAAAATAGTTAATAAATAGTTTACAAATAGTTTACAAATAGTTTACAAATAGTTTACAAATAGTTTACAAATAGTTTACAAATAGTTTACAAATAGTATACAAATAGTTTACAAATAGTTTACAAATAGTTTACAAATAGTTTACAAATAGTTAAAAAAAATAGTTTACAAATAGTTTACAAATAGTTTACAAATAGTTTACAAATAGTTTACAAATAGTTTACAAATAATTTACAAATAGTTTACAAATAATTTACAGATAGTTTACAAATAGTAAAAAAGTAGTTCAATATTAATTGAACTATCTTTACTTATATAAAAATCATTATTAAGATTATTTCATAAAATTGTACACAGTTTTTAAATTAATAATCGGACAAGATACGGTTAAAAAAGTGGGAGATTCATTATCAATTTGACAGCTCGGAAAGTCTAAAGGGCCGTACACACGTAGGGTTTTTTAAGTCTTTCCACCAGACTTTTTGCTAAGCTCCTCCTACTTTTTCCACAAGAATATAAGAAAAAACAATACAATTATTATCTATTTTAGGTGGTATAACAACTAAAATAAATAATAATTATATCGTTTTTTCTTATATTCTTGTTGAAAAAGTATGAGGAGCTTAGCAAAAAGTTTGGTGGAAAGACTCAAAAAACCCTACGTGTGTACGGCCCTTTACAATGGTAAAATAAATTTATTTAAATGCTCTGCATGATACTGCAGTCATGCTGAGGTGAAAATTCACTTATTTACCTACCAAAGTTACATCATTATACAGAGCATATAGAAATAATTAATTTCAATAGAAATAATTACAAATCTCCATCAAATTTTAAGTTTCAGGTAAAGAAACATTTAATTCATAGAAATTAGATAAACAGGATTGATTTCGTATTTGAATATTATAATAATACAAACTATTTTGTTTTTTAAAATCTGTATTTTTTGAATGTGAGATGGTTATGCTTTTTCAATGTATAAAAATTGACATATTGAGTAGGCAAGTGAATGATATATAGTGATAAGGGCAGATCTATTGGGAAAACGTATATTGAATTGAATGTTTTAGTAACTATTAAATGTTATTAATTAATAACCATATTTTAATGTATATTAATGTAAATAATTGCTATTATATTTATTATTTGGAACATAATTTCTATTAAAATTATCCTCAATTATCAAAGCATATATTTTTTTCCTATTATATTTTATATATATTCACATATTCATTAAGTAATAATTCTATTGAATTTGTTCTGAAAGAAACATATTTCTATAGACCATTTTCATTAATTATTATTAAATAATAAATAAGTATACCATATTATTATAAGAATGAGCTTGTAAAATATTTAATATAATCAAACCTATTCATTTTCAATATGTATAACTGTACATGAATTATATTTATGCAAGTACATGTAAATTTATAAGTATTTATGACTATAATATTACTTTCATCTATAAATTTACTCACAAAATCTATAAACAAGAGTTTTAGCCCGAATGATAAATACAAAAAAATCGCGGTAATGCTTAATATATAGACATATATTTCTATATGTTTATATCAATATGTTTGGTGCTCCAAAATATTATTTAGTGTATTTATCCTTAAATTGACTCGATATCGAAGTCGAAAAATGTTCGACATGTCTGAAGAGAAATTAAATTGCTCTGTTTTTGAGATCGGATTTTCCAATAAGATTTCTTATTTTTCTCGTTCTTCCTATTTTGAAACAATAAACACTTTGATTATTATTATTAAGGACAAGACAAGTAGTAATGTCAGTAAAATATTTTTATATATTGCACGTGGAAAACAAGGAAGAAATTTGGCATATGTACTTCATTTCAGATCATTTACAGAAAAATTGATGCCGGTTTAATACACATATGAATATAATCACAAATGCTGCAAAATTTAAAGTGATTTATACATACTTTTCGTTATTGTAAATCCCTATTTTATATTAAACTTTTAACCGATGTACACTGCTAATATGTTAAACCTAAACAACAACAATATACACATTTGGCAATAGATAAAATACAAATATCTTCCGTATTTAACAAAGAAATGCTTTTGAAATAAATATAACATTGACTCAATGTGTAAAAATATTTTCCTTACAGTCCCCAACAAAAATTTCATTACCAAGTGCCCCAAAGTTTGAAAAAGTTCTACCTCTTACAGACCAATAAATCAGCTCATTATGGCCATCATCGAATGTTTTATATATTTTTTTACTGCCACCAAATGCACTTTGGCAATCTGTGAATCATCTAATGACTTTTTTATTGATGTTAAATCTTCAAAATAACAGCTATTGACGTGATTTAAGTAGCGGCGAATGGAGTCACTTTTATTAAACATTTTAGAGAGCATTTATCATTAGTGACTTGGTATTGATGGGGAGTGTAGCGGTTAAAGTGATGCGTATCACTACTTTGTTAGTATCACTACTTTGTCAGTATCACTACTTTGTTAGTATACCTACTTTGTTAGTATCACTACTTTGTTCAGTATCACTACTTTGTTAGTATCACTACTTTGTCAGTATCACTACTTTGTCAGTATCACTACTTTGTTAGTATACCTACTTTGTTAGTATCACTACTTTGTTCAGTATCACTACTTTGTTCAGTATCACTACTTTGTTCAGTATCACTACTTTGTTCAGTATCACTACTTTGCTCAGTATCACTACTTTGTTCAGTATCACTACTTTGTTAGTATCACTACTTTGTTAGTATCACTACTTTGTTAGTATCACTACTTTGTTCAGTATCACTACTTTGTTCAGTATCACTACTTTGCTCAGTATCACTACTTTGCTCAGTATCACTACTTTGTTCAGTATCACTACTTTGTTCAGTATCACTACTTTGCTCAGTATCACTACTTTGTTCAGTATCACTACTTTGTTCAGTATCACTACTTTGTTCAGTATCACTACTTTGTCAGTATCACTACATTGTTCAGTATCACTACTTTGTCAGTATCACTACTTTGTTCAGTATCACTACTTTGTTCAGTATCACTACTTTGTTCAGTATCACTACTTTGTTAGTATCACTACTTTGTTAGTATCACTACTTTGTTCAGTATCACTACTTTGTTCAGTATCACTACTTTGTCAGTATCACTACTTTGTTCAGTATCACTACTTTGTTCAGAATCACTACTTTGTCAGTATCACTACTTTGTTAGTATCACTACTTTGTTCAGTATCACTACTTTGTCAGTATCACTACTTTGTTCAGTATCACTACTTTGTCAGTATCACTACTTTGTTCAGTATCACTACTTTGATGTCTGTATGGCTGATAATCCATAGGCTTTATGTCACTGTATGTTGCAATTCTTACTTGTCTCCGTTAGTTTAATGTAACAGATCACACTTACGTAACTTGTAATCGTATTAGTCGCTTCTACTTGGGTGGCGAAACTACTTGATAAATACGTATTTACAATAGATTCAAGGTATAGCAGGACACACTGTGTAATTATACGGTATAGAAGGTACGGACATTGATGTAAAGAGCTGTGAGTAAGGGAATATTCATTATTGACAACAAATAGGATTCTCGATTAACATATTTTATAAATAAAATATTTAAACATTAAATTAGGTCATAGAAAGTCGTTGTCATTGATTCTGTCTCTCTTGTAAATATTGGCTTAAATAAATGATAAATAATCTAGCTATCGGATAAAAGAGTAACTGCCTAATATACTATTATAACCAGACCAATTTAAAAAAATCTACAAACATAAATTTCTTCTTGAAAATGTAGAACTACTCTATTTAAAATAGAAGCAGGTTCGAGGCAATGGTTAAGCCAATCGGAGCAGTCACCACGGCAGTCTGGGAGCAGCGAGAGCGCTGTGTGGGAGACAAACTGACCGCTTTAAGGCCTTATTCTAATTCGGCGTAACTGCAATATTATATTATATTACTATTATCCGTAGTTAGGCAGAGCGCTAAGCAAATAGGAGCAGGTGCCCAGAGCTGTTCTGCGCAGTTACGCCGGGGTAGAAATAGTCCCCAATGCAGTCAGTTTGGCTCCCCGCTGCGCTCTCGCTGCTCCCAGACTGCCATGGTGACTACCCCGATCGGATTAAAAGCTGCCTCGAACCTGCACCTATTTTCAATTTTGTAGTAAACTGTTCGAAAATCATTATAGATACACTATTATCTAACTGTACAGGTTACAATCCATAGGTTACTGTCTATTATAATTATTGCACAGGGAGTGAAATTTACATAGTGAAATATGTATGTCATACTTTTATTTTGTTTAAGTATAGCTGTCGTATTTTACAAAAGAGGATAGATATTTGCAATACAGTAGGCCTTTATGTTATTAACCATAAGTGATCAAGCAAGGCATTTTTTTACCTCAGTAATTCACGTACTTCTGATGATGAATAGAATTTTGAAAAAGCTTGAGTTAATAATAATAATTTCACAGCATGCATAACTTCTACAATAGTTATCACTTTTATTTATGTGTCAATGAACTGACTCAGATGAACTTTAGTACCATTGATGTTATATTGAACTGTAGAGGATCTCATAAACCCTTTTGATGTTGTATTAATCACATGATGTGTTTTAAAATGTTGTAATGTATGGAAATGTTTAGTGTATGGAAATGTTGTTAGTGTATGGAAATGTTGTAATGTATGGAAATGTTGTTAGTGTATGGAAATGTTGTTAGTGTATGGAAATGTTGTTAGTGTATGAAAATGTTGTTAATGTATGGAAATGTTGTTAGTGTATGGAAATGTTGTTAGTGTATGGAAATGTTGTTAGTGTATGGAAATGTTGTTAGTGTATGGAAATGTTGTAATGTATGGAAATGTTGTTAGTGTATGGAAATGTTGTTAGTGTATGGAAATGTTGTTAGTGTATGAAAATGTTGTTAATGTATGGAAATGTTGTTAGTGTATGGAAATGCTGTTAGTGTATGGAAATGTTGTTAGTGTATGGAAATGTTGTTAGTGTATGGAAATGTTGTTAGTGTATGGAAATGTTGTTAGTGTATGGAAATGTTGTATGTCCATGTAAGAAGATGTTGTTTGTTCATGTAAGAAGATGTTGTATGGGCTAATGTTTGAAGATGTAGTATGTATGTGCTAATGTTTGAAGATGTTGTATGTGCTAATGTTTGAAGATGTTGTATGTGCTAATGTTTGAAGATGTAGTACGTTGTTCCCATCTCTTTGCCAATCATACCTCCATATCAGCCAATCTCAACATGTAGTTATTAATTACAGTACTGTGCAGCCTCTATGATTACCTTCAAACAGATCCAACTGTTAAATCCTAACAACGTAGGTTCAATTATTGATATTTTGGTATTGGATTCCCTTTGGTGCGTAAATGTGTAGCCTAATTGATTTATTTTGTTTGTAATTACTTGATAAGATTGTGATTAGCGAATAAGCGAAATGAATTCCTAGAACACAAAGTATTTTACTGTTTTAATTTAAATTTTAAATTGTAACCCAACAACAAATGAAATTTAAATATAATAACAAGATTAAAATATAAAGAGTTATTTTATACAATAATTGCTATACAAAGTTGAACCTATTTATATATTTTATATACATTCATTGTTTGCTAATGCATATAACTAAATTTTTCACAAAATTTATGTATGCCCAAGTCAGCGATTGATGGATTGATGAATCAAGGTTATGTTCAATAATTGACTAGTATTTGTGAATACTTAATGTTCAATGATGCATAGTTAATGTGATGAATGTTCATTGCTTTTCATATTATTTCACAATTTAGAATCTCTCTGTGCATTTAGTTAAATATAAAGCTAATATAGTTATATGAATGTAGACTGATGAATGTCTATGAATTATTCGTGACTGCAAACAAAATTAGTGTGAAATTATATGAAAAAAGGTCAAATAATAATTTTCAATAATTAAAAAAAAATTAGACTGGCACAAATAAATTTTTACTGATTCTTATAAGTCAAATAATAATTTTCAATAAGAAAAAAAATTAGACTGGAACAAAATAATTTTTCCAGATTTTTACAAGTCAAATAATCATTTTTAATAATTACAAAAATCACACTGACGCAAACTAATTTTTTAAGTCCTATAAAATCTCATAGTTTGGATTATCATTGTTTCATCTAAGATATCCAATACAAAATAATTGCATTGTTCTATAGGAACTAATAATAGGATTTCATTAATTAAGTTACTCTTCTCCAACACATTGAATTTCTATTTGAGACCCCACTGAGTTAGAGCCAATAGAACATTACCACCTGTTGGCTTTTCGATCCAATATAAGGTAGGTAGTTCTGTTCTATTTTCGAGTGACGCTCACAATAATATTTGCTCAAATTAATTGATATCTGTCGCGCTCTCTGGCGTATCCAAGCAAGTCTATTTGATGATAACAAATTTTCATCTGCTCTCCCAAATTGGAGCGTCGAATTTCGTAAACAGGTTACATGGATTTAGGTTCAGATTGAATGATAAAATTGTAATTTTGAACACGCCAAAAGAAATTGATTCGATGAATTTTCATTCGGATCGTACCGATGTCATTTATCATCAGGACAGCTTTTTATTAGAGTCGCTCTGATTTTGATTATAATGGAAAAATAGTTCATATTACAACCTCCGTTCAGGAAGAAATGAAATTTCAAACGTATTTTAGGGACCTTTTGATAGGTGGGTGATAACGGCTAACTTCAAATTGTTTTAATCTATAGAATTATATACTTCTAATATATAAACAAAATGACTCCCTTTCTAGAAAAATTTAGAGTTACAAAATATTGTTGATGTAATATTATTCGATATAGAGACTTGTTGATAAATTGAAATGATATTCAATATAAATATGAGGATATAATCAGTAAATCTTGCAATAACAGTGTAGTCCTGTAAACAATTGAATATTGTATACACGTGTCTTCCATATTGTTTGATAAGTAATACGTAGTACCTACTATAGTATTACTATATTGTTTCTTCATTTTTAAATATATATATTTTATTTCATATATTAAGACCATTTCATTAAAACTATATTGAAAAGACATATCGAATATCCACAAAAATTACTTAAAACGAGTGTTAATTAACCACACGTAATTTACTATATTTCCATGTAAAGCCACATCATTAAAAGAAATGGATTTATTTTCAGAGAGATCAAATAATACATTTTAATGGGTTAAAGATTGAGATGTGAAATCTAATTTTTAAATATCTTTAACTGTTTTAGAAATGTAGACTATTGCAGCTGAAATTGTATCATACAAGTCGAATTTAGTACCACAGCCATCTCAATTTAGGCAATTATTTACTAATTATATTTATTATTCCAATAACCAAATCACTTCATTCTTGACCAAAGAGACAAAATCTCGAACTGTAAATGCTCTAACCCATAGCGCCATTTTGCTCGTCATCATAACAATTCAAATAAATAGCGATAACGAAAATGCTTCAGGGAGAATATCTCCCTATTTGATCTCTTGGTAACAAGACATGTAAATATGCTCCAGAGTAACAGTCACACAATTTACCTTAAACAGTTTGTATTTAAATATGAAGTGGGCGGAAGGTCGGTCGCGAATACCATTTCCGATAAGGCTGATTTTTGTTCAAGGAATGACCACCAACATGTTATTTCGCTGACGTTAGATAAGCTATCTCTAGGTATATTTTAAATGCTCAGGGACACTTGCAATATTGCTTCATTAGTGAGCTATTTACATATGAAATAAATCGTCAAATATATATATAGGACTAGTTTGTTATTTAATGGATATGAAAAGAACATATGGAAATTATTCACATTTACTGGGTTATAATTATATTGATGGAAATTTATCAAATTATTTGAAGTTATAAATAAATTCAACTCTTTAAATTTATCATCACTTTAATTATGATTTCTCGGAAAAATTCAAATCCATAAAATGATTGAAAACAATATAAAAGTTATTATTTTTTTATATATAAACCTACAAGGTATAGAATAAGTTACCAATTATCGGTCAGTTCCACATCTTCGGTCATATAAGAAAAAACGATACAATAATAAGTAAAACTAAATAATTATTATCATACCTAGCATTTTTCTTATATGACCGAAAATTTTGTCAGGGAACGCAACCCCTCACTCGTAGTTCCTGAAGGGATTTTCTCTTCTGTAAAGATTTTATCCTTCTTGATTTTAATGGGAAATATTGTCTTCAAAAAAAAAAAAAAAAAAAAAAACGAGAATTCAAATTTCATCCTATTAGTTGTAAATAAATTGACTGCATTTGTCTAATTACCAATTTTCCCTTAATTTTAGCAATGTTGATCTTCACATCAAGTACCCCCCTGAGGTGCAAATTAATGTCCATCCCGACAAGCTGGTGGAAGGGGACAACGCCACCTTCACCTGTACAGCCGTAGCCAACCCACCTGCCCTCGTGTTCAGGTAAACATTTTAATAAATTGGGTAAGCTACGAATTGTCGGTCCATTCCAATTCTTCGGCCATATATGATTTTTTTTAAATTTATTTTTAATTGGTATCCATGACGCAGGATACCAATTAGATTGAAGTATTTTTTCTTATATGACCGAAGATGTGGAACTGACTGATAATTTGTAACTTACTCTACTATCTTATTTCAATTATTAATTTATTTTATATATATTCATTTGGTAAATACCTATTTTATAAACATCGATATTAACTCCACCATTGCAAAATGTATCTCTATTGAAGTGTAATGTGATATTGTATCATTTGCTAATATGTTTTGGTCATTACTTTTAAATTTCTATTCAATATGAACACAATAAAGCTTTGTCTCTACTTAATAATAAATATTTTCATTTTAATTATCTTCTAAACTATTACAATGATATTCTAGTTCAAAATTGATTATCATCTTAGACATATTGTATGTATTTATCAGGCAGAAATTAATTACGATAATGCATTCTTATTCATTCAATTGTTGATTTCGGGACAGATATTGTTGATTGGGGTCAAACTTTGTTATTTTTGGGGGACTTCAATTTATTTTGATATTTTATTAAAATTGCTCTTGTTCCTGATTTCATCTATTATTTCAATTTTATCGGATCCTTCTTATTTCCTAAAAGTTAACACTTTAATAATTTCTGTGTAAGAGTCTCCACATGAAGTTAATTTCTCAAATCACAGTTTTATAATTTACCATTATTTCTAATTTTATAAATTTGTCGTCGTATACTCAGACCAATGTTAAAATATATTCAAGCCTTACAATTAGTAATTTCCTTTTTAGAAATGTAAGATTAGTGAACTTTGAAAAATAATTGAGGAGACACTTTTCTCTGACTGTTTATACTAATTTCTCACCGTCACCGCCTCTTATCCCTTTTGTAAACCTCCACTTCCTCTCCTCCAACTTCCACCTTTCTTCATCCTCCTCCTTCTCATTGCCTCTAACCATTCTTCATCTTTCCCTCCACTTCCCCCATCTCATGACATCTTTCCCCCATAGGTGGTACCATAACGGGATGCTCGTTATAAACGAGTCAAGCGCTACTTTCACACTCAGGAAAGTGACACGCGAAATGAATAGAGACACCGTCACTTGCGAGGTTGGTAACTATGAATATTAACATTTATTTCAATAGCATCATGAAAATTATTTTGAAATAGAATGGTAAATAAATAAGTTAAAATACACCATATTAGGTTGGTATTTTAGATCATCAACCAAATTTTCACTTTGCTCTTTCATTTTACAATTTCTTCATCAGGTGTCTAACAAGGTTGGGGGATCTAAGAAGACGCAAAGTCTCTCCGTTCGCTATGGCCCTAAGTTCAAGACTCCGCCAGAAGATGTCGCTGCCGAGCTACAGAAGGAGGTTCTTCTCAAATGTAACGTCAACTCAAACCCGGCAGCAGCCATCGTTTGGATTCAAGAGGGCTCTGACAAGGTAAAACTTAGATCAGAATAATTTATTTTTATTTGAGGTACTGAATTCATATGTCCTTGGTTATAAATTAAATTTGATTTTGAATTTTATGAGCAAAGGTTCTACCTTGGTATGTGTAGTGTAATGATCCCTATTCTGAGGATTTTTTTAAATGCAATTTTCTTATAAATGTGTGAATTTTCATTCACTAGAGATTTTTCTCATATATTTTTCTCAGATTAATAGTCACACAATAGTATTTAAATCTTATATGGAATCATGACTTTATGATACACAGACTGAAATAATAGACCATGCAAGATGAAGATGCATTCATATCTATTATTTTCTACCTACAATGTTTTTCATAGGTAAAGTTCCGTCATTTTGAATCAAAGTACAAGTTCTTATATTGTGAGAAAAAATTGGACTTCCAATTCGGTCTTATGAATCACATACCTAATTGAATGTGATGATATAGAACCTTTTTCATCCTTTATTTTAAATACTGCACCTAACAGATCATAGGGACAGGCTCAGAGCTGCGTGTGGTGGTTACTTCCAGTTCTACAGGTGCATACAAGTGCATAGCTACCGTCAGGGAGAGAGACCTGCAGTTTCCTGAGCTGGTGGGACGCATGAAAGTACTTCTGAAAGGTAGGAAAGTTATTTAGATTGGTGTAAGTTATGAATTATCAGTCGGTTTCACTTCTACGGTCATACAAAATAAAATTCAATTTGTATTTTTATTGGTATTTGAATAATATATATTTAATAAAATAAATGATAATAAATAAATTCTATGGCTGAAGATGTAAAACCAACTGATCAATTGAAAAATTCTGCATTTCGTGATTTATTTTTCAACTTCAGTAGTTGCATATAATGAATAAAGTACTATGTAAAAAATTTAATATTCATAGTAATATATCATTATTATAGTTAAATTCAATGTAAAATGATACGTTAAACTGGAATTATAATTTATCAATATCAATTACGATAGAAAAAAAATACTCATCAAAAAAGGTAAAACATTAGAACTAAAATATTCAATTTCTATTGTGATTCATCACAGGGCCCCCAGTGATAGTTAGCCCCAGTACTCAGTTGGGTAGGCCCGGATCAACAGTTAGACTGGAGTGTAACACTGAGTCCGTTCCTAGTCCTATTAGGGTCACTTGGACCTATAAAGGACGTGCTTTGGACCTTGGTAAGTACCACCATTTTGATGAAATCAATGAATGACTTTATATCTACTGTATGAAAAAAAAACATATATTAGGGTAACTTTAGTTTTAGTTTATTTAAAGAGCTATTGAAATAAATTATTATTCTCCCAGTTAAAATTAAGTCGTAGATCTTTTGAGTAAGATAATCTTAAACGAATCTTTATTCTGTACTGATTTATTAGAATTTAATGTTTATTACAGAGAATAACAAATGACCCTACTTGATATAGTAAATTGTAGTTATGGTACAACTACTGAATTTTGTTTTTTTATCAATATGCATTGAATTATGCATTAAATTATGCATTGAATTATTCATTGAATAGTTAAACCTTACGTAAAGAGTATGAGTCATTCGTACAAATTTTAATATTTTAGTATTTGAAAACCAATTTCTATTTTAGTTTCTATAATCCTGAATTATTGAATTCGAACTGAAAATTGATGAAGCTTATGTTTAACAGCGTTATTTAGTTTTTTTGCAAGTGATTGCAATTCATCAAAGGAAATGGAGACTTTATATGTATTTTTATAATATGACGTTGAGAATTATTGATGTTTCTCATACGATTGATAATTTATTAGATTTTGTGCTCAATAATGAAGGAAGAATAGTTCAAAATTGAATTAAACAAACACATAATATGTGTAGTTAAAAGAAGATAATCGGTAAAAAATAGTGTAAAAACTACTTTGCCTTTTTGAAAATTTATGAAAATATTTCAAGTTATGAAATTATTATCAATTATTTTCGCTGCCGCTTTGACCCGTTCTCTCCCAAAATTTAATAAACTGCTAACTGGATAATAACCATCCGTCCCACCAAGTTTCATGCAATATGGTTCAATACTTTTTGAGTTATTGAGTTATAAATGACCTTGACCTTGACCGGATTGCTCTCAAAATTCTAACAGATGGTTCCTGGACATTTACCAATTGTACCATCAAATTTCAGACAATTTGGTTGAATGCTTTCTAAGTTACTGAGTTCCAAATGGTCATGACCTTGATTTATGACCTTTGACCCGATCACTCCCAAAATCTTCTGTAATCGTCCCACCAAGTTTTATGCAATACGATTCAATACTTTTTGTGTTATAAATGACCATGTCCTTGACCTTTGACCGGGTCAATCCCAAAATTCTACCAGCAGGTCACTGGATATTGACCAATCGTGTTTCCAAATTTCAGGCAATTTGGTTGAATACTTTTTCAGTTAAGCGAATAAAAAGATGATAAATAAATAAATAAAAAACGAAGGCTAAAATATGACCTTCCCGCATTCTAAGAAGGTAATAAGACGAAATAATATAATTAAAATGTAACATTTAAAATAGAATAATTTGTACCAAATCGTATATCGGGAAAAATATTCTTTTAGAAAATTATTATTTCATTTATTCAAAGTTTCTGTTATGTAGGTAGTCGAGAAAATATCACAATTTACATTTTTATTTCTAACCTATTATTATGATAAAATATGTATTTAAATGATCCTACTCGACCTATTTTATCGCGACATATTTTGATATGATATTCTTGAATTACGTTATTTATAATGCTACCATTTATTTTCCTAATTTTTAAAAGATAAAGACTGATCTTGAAAAATATCTCAATGAATGTGATTTGAAATTAATTCTATTATCAGAATAATTTACACCGACACAAACCCTCTTCTTCTGACTGCACACTCTTTGTTTTTATTCTCCGTTCTCTCTCCTTCCTTTCATCCTGTTGCTTCACTTATCATTAATTTACTCTCTGTTCAAGTATATCCTCCTATTTGCAGATCGGTCTTCATTTTATTGGCATAGAGTTAGATCAAATAAATGCCAGATTCACTACTTTTACATTTTTCGATGTGCAAGGCAATTTCAATTTGTATTAATATTTTTTATTAATACTGTCATTTTTAGAAAATCACGTTTTTTAATTTGAGGCTTTACCGCTGTTATATATTTTCAGTTTGTTATAATTTGTAAGTTCAAGTGACATCTGTCAACTTATTTGTATCAACTTAAAGTTACTCATTCTTCACCCTCCCTATCGCACTATTCCACTGCTATTAATCTACAAACAAGAAGTGGCAAACTTCTCAGAAATAGAAGAGTTACTCTTTTAATTTCTAGCATAAGTTATATTGTGTTGTTTGTTTCACAGAAAGAAGAAATTAATAGTTTAGAAGGTATCGATGGCAAATGCACTAAAAAGTAGAGCTATAGCTAGATACTTATGATCAGATATTTTCTACTTTCTATTTGATGCTCATAATATACCAATTACCAATTATTATCGATGGGTAACTGTGGAAATGAATTATTTAATGCATAGAATTGAAACATATCTTTATTTAGAATTAATGTTAGTTGGTGGGATATTATAGTGTTAATTAGAAATTTGTAATTAAAATAACTCGTTATTAGAACTTTTGTTTACATTTATAGAATAGAAGATTGTGAAGTAAACTGAGCTGTCTCACTCATATTTATTTAATGTATTACTATTTTTAAACAACCAATACTTTTCATTTAATTTCCTTCCATAAATTTATATAATTCAGATCAATATGAATTTAAACTTCAAAAACATTTTAATCACAAATTAATTGAACGAAGAATTATCTTATACCATCAATAAAACTTATTTAAAATCACCAGATGATCCCCACTATGAGGTTCAAGAACAAGCTCGAGAAGGGGGCCTGCGAACGGTCCTCGTGATCCACGAGGCGGTACAGACCGACTTCGGGGACTACAACTGTTCAGTTGTGAATGAATTCGGCATTGACAGAAAACTAATTCGGCTTGATGAAGAAAGTAAGAATTTGTTACATTAAATAATGTACATTTGAAGGAATATAATTTATTCCTTATTTTTTTCCAATTTATTTGACCAATATTCATTTAATTTGTTTCAGAGCGAATTCCTCCAGTTTTGATGTACGGCGTCAGTGGAGTCCTTCTATTGGCTATTCTTGTTATTTTGCTGTTGGTGTTGTGCAGTAAAAAAACAGTTACAAGAGATAAGAGTGAGTTAGAAGGAAATTACTCCTCAGTGTTTTAACAAATAGAATGAATCGTCTCTTAGTCCCAAAAATCGATTATTTAACTGGGATTAAAGATTACGTAACTATTCCTATTGAAGTTATTTTTTAGAAACCATGTCAGAAGTGTAAACAATAAACCAATTGCTATATAGATTGTTACATTCAACTAAATTAGTATTTACTTTCCATACTCCACAGGTGGGGATCACGAGAAGCCCGTTCTTGTGCCCCACACCAACCATTCGAACTCCGGTGTTGCCCAGGCTCCGAACATGTACTCGGCTGGCTCGGACTCGAGACTCACAGACCACCTCACACCAAACTCCTCCTTGGCTCGTTCACAGGACACTTTAGGAGGAATGGAGACTGGTAACACGGAGAGGGAGGCTGCCTCCCGCACCACGAGACTGGTGGAAGATTCCATTCAAGATCTGGGTGGCATGTTTCCTTCACAAAATTTAAGAGAGGTGAGTAAGTTCATCACGGAATTCCATTTCGACGAAAGTAATCCACTAAGGATTCCCATAGGAATCCCCAATAATAATTCCTATCCTGATTACTATCTAATTATTCTTAAATTACACTTTAGAAAGTTGCATAGCGACAGGAACAATAGTCTCCATTATGAAAAATCTTGGTAGCCGACATTGCTTATTTTATTCAAGAAGTAATGGCACATGCGTGATGGCACTAATAAGAGATAGGTGGCATGATTGATAGAAAGACTGGTGACAATGGTGGCACAATGCCATTCGGACTCTAGGTCCTGCCTACCATTATTGAAGAACATTATTGAATTCACAATGAGCTCTCCGATTGCATTATTCGAGAGTAAATTCATGTGGCAAAATCTCTGACGAATTACAAAGGAACAATAGAATGGCCTTAACAATAGAGTGAGAGTAAGGCCACAGTTAGCTTCTATATTTCACTTCATTGGATTTCGAATTAATTTGATTTAGGTAAGAAGAGCTTTTCACGTGAAATGATTTTAGAAGGAAAAAAAACTTTTAAAAATTTGTTTAAAAAAAATTATTTAAATTTTTTTTTCAACCTGAATTGAATTATGCATTTATTATAACTAAGAAATTATTTTTTTCATATCATTAAATTATTGAAATGGTAATTTAAGGAAAAATACTGTTTATGTCGTATCCTATTCTGGGGTCTGATGTTCATTGAATGTGTTATTTAAAGATTAAACATTATCTAAACTCTTTCCATTTCTTTTTTTTCAGGAGGAGTCTTCAGGGTTCCTTCCACTCCTAGACGTAGCGCGGCACGATACTCCCGTTAACGGAGTGGTACACAGGGGCCCGTCAACAGACAGTCAGCCCGCAAACGGGGCCAGCAAATACCACACCATGGACCTAATGTCTTCCAATAACAACAAGGGAATCTCTGAGAATAGCAATAATGTCCTCAGCACCTCAGACTTCTGCACAATGAGAAGATCTGGGGGACTGAAGGCTCCCCCCGACCTGACAGAGCCCTTCCACCATAATGGCCACTTGCTGACCTCATCGAGAGCTAACGGCGGTCTGGACTCTCATGTAGTGAGTCATCATCTTCAAACGAGTCAGCAGCAAAAGCAGCTGATGGCTGGACTGGACAGGTAAGGAGCCTTTCTCTGCCTCGTTATTGACCTCAAGTATTGGGATGAGAAACTGCCTGACCTTTCGGTACTTGACCTTCAGACTGTATCAGATACAATGTATATCGTTGAAATAGCGATGATAAACTTCATATATTTATTAAAATTTATCTTCTATATAATCAATAATTTCATTTAAAAAAAATGTTAAACATGATTCAAAAGTAGTTATCGGGAAAATTATTTTATTAAATTGAAGAGTTAGTTTCCTGGTCCGAATAAAAAAGAGAAATGTTTTATACCAGATATTCGTCAGCGCTGAATCTTTCGACCGAATTATCATTTTATTGCAAATTATTCACTACCAAAGTCTATATGTGTTACTTAAAATCAACTCTAAATTCATCAAGCTCAGTAAAAACTCGCGGAAACTTATTTTAGATTTTAAGGCTATGACAAGAGTATGAATTTATTAAGAATACATTGGGAATATTCTAAAAATGAAACAGAAAGATACAGAAATTCCAGTGGACTGGAGAAAAATTTGCATGTCGGAATATAGAGGTGCATAATATATGGAACATGACTTTACTTTTTCCTTTGCCTTTATCTACAGTCTTTCTTTTGTCTAAAATGATGAAAATAATTATTTACTAAAAATATTTTGTGAGTTATAGTATAGCAGATGGGACTAAATTATGTAAGAAATGTTTATTTTTTTTATCATATATGAATTATTGCAGATTATATTCATGTTTAATTTAACATTTTGTTAAATAATGTATATTTATTTCACATTTCTAATTTTTCAATACAATCTCAACATTTAACTGACATTTTAATCAGTTTTAGACCAATCATAAATATATTTCCTTGACATTTCGCTATGATTGGCTTTTATTATTATACAGGGTGACACGCAAAAAAGTGTACCCTAGTTTGAATTAGCTATATGAAATGAAAAAAAAATTAATTAATTTTTTAATTTCAAATTAATTCCACTCATTTCTTAACTACTTATAAATACAATATTTATATTAATTCTAAGTTGGGTATACTTTTTTATGGTTCACCCTGTACAATTTTTATTTTATATTTTGTTAGATAGGTTTTTAGAATTTCAAAATTTTCTACCTCCAGGTATACCTCCTATGGTGGATACGGAGCGTCTCCTCCCCCACCCCCACCTTACTCGAGACCTGGAGGTCTAACTGGGGGAATGACAATGAAGCAGTCCCCTATGTCTTCCTCCATATCGGGCCTTAGCTCGAGTCTCCCCCATCAACAACATCTCTCAGATCCACTGAGTGGTGGTAATATGCTTTGTGAATCCACGGGTGGTGGAGTGGTGGACAATAGTTACATATTCTCCCCCGAGGCTATGCTCAAACCCGGTACTCTCGTCTGACAAGACGATACTATGGTGTAGGTAACGAAATATTAAATTTTTAAATACCATTTTTCAGATAGGGCTTATTTAAATTTCCTGAGCATTTTATTAAATTTTATTAAGTTTGCAAAGTTGAAGTAATAAATATTTGTATAATAATGGTGTAAATAAAGACTGGATTAACTAATTTGCTAGTATATACAGCAAGAGCTTTCGACTGTTAAGAAACCCGTACAAAAAGATTTGTTTTGTGGTAATGACTGTAAATGAATAGAAAAGAGGCAAGTGTTCTATTGTATAGATTGTAAGTATGGATTAAACAGGGGATTCCATGTACATTATTTACTGTAAATTCTTGAATGTAGTTATGTAAGTAACACTTCGATCCATATCCCATGTGCATATCATTTATATTATTAGTGTGTAGTCTTACCACATATCAATAAAAGTTTCAATAGAAATAAAGAAAATGGGTCACATAACCAAAGTAATTTTTTTTATTAATGTTTAATAAAAATAGTACCAGAGTAATAAATATAGAGTTTCTAAATTTTATTTTAACTGCTCTACTATTTCCATACCTAGATAATTAGTTAAACTTTCTAATTTCTTTCATGTAGCTACCCAGATAGAAAATTATGGTTGTGCTATAGAAGATCATGTGTGGACCCGACTCAATATCTCATTATCCAACCGTAATGCAGTTTATTATGCATTTGTAAAGAAAATATAACAAAAAGATAAATGTAAGATTGAAACACTGAGCATACCACTTTATTGTGTTGAAAGTGATTAAAAAAATATATATTTTTAAATTCTATTATTATTTATTCTTGATAATTGGCTAGGGAAAAAATAAATAATTTTGTAGATACACATTTTCAAATTTAATAAAAATAAAATCTTAATTTTTGGGAACGTTTTTTTCGGATTTTATTCTATAACTAAATTGTTTTTTGAATCTAAACAAGTGAATCAAAATAAAATCATACTCTCTAATTACCGAGCAACTATCTTTAGCAAAATTAGGGAACTATGAAATGCTGCAAATACTTACTAAGATAAAGTGTAAATAATAGACTCTGTGCCAAATTATATGTTGATACTCTTATTAAGTTATACCCAGTTGGAAATTTGAAGTCGAAACATCGTTTATTATTGTCTATAACGGTAAATATCGATTGTGTTTTTGCACTAAAATCTAAGAATTAATCATCTGGATTAAAGACTAGGGTAAGTTCTTAATTATCAATCGGTTCCATATTTTCGGACATGTAAGAAAAAACGATAAAATAATAATAATTAAAATAAAAGTTAAATAATTATTATTATGTTGTATTTTCTTACGTGTCCGAAAATGAGGAACTGACCGATAATTGAGAACTTACCCTATATGTTTTTCAAATTTACGATAGGATTGGTGATTATGATTTTTGAACTGGGTAGGTAGTGATGAAGCATGAGAAATAAATGTATGATATATTCATTCTAAATGTTGTACTATTTTAGAAATAAATATTTTTATAACGCGTTACTTACAAATCAGTTTGTAATTTTCTTTTCCATATCATCTCTTTGGGGAATAATATTATCTATTTGAACATATCTAAATTATGTAATTAATTGAACGAACAACGAGATAGTGAATTTAAATATTATCACCCTCTCCAAGAACATATCATTATTGATATTTTTTGTGTAAATAATGAACATTGTCATTGAGTTAATACCATTTTTAATATGTTATTTAAATGAACAAATTTATTGTTGTTAAATGTGCTGATTGAGATTTAAGTTTGATGGAAAAAATATAGAATTATATATAGTTATATATACAACATATCATTTTATGAAATCAGATTTAAAAAATGGGTTTTTGTTGAAAAAATATTTGTATTTTCATAATAAAGGATTGTATTTATATTAACTGTTTCATTTCACTGGAATTAGTGTTTATTAATTAAAATTTAAAATTTTCTTTCTTGAATTTATAATGCAATGGTAAAATGCAACGGCAAAAAGTGTAGAGAATCTATTTAACCTTTGTAGATAAAAGTTTTAAGTTGTAAGTAGAGTCATGAGTAAGAGAACTGCCACGTAAGTATAGTAAACAATTTTTCTATGGTCTGCCTTAAAATGTCAATTCGTTTTCTAAAACTGATGCTATTAATTAATTAAAACATGATACAAAAATACTATATTAGCTAAAGTTAAAAAGAAAGTTGCGGTATTTTAGCTTAAAATACATCAATAAATTTATTCCTACGTACAGTATTCTTTAAAAATCGTTTTAAATTTAAAATCTGAATTATTGAGAAAGAATAATTTCTTTTCCCATATCCTGAATAAATAGGTACAACATTTTAACAGTTTCATCCAATAATTACGAAGTTCAATTAAGGGAAGTGGGTCAAGTTTTCATTTCGAGAAGTGAAATTAATAAAGCTGCCTTTCTTGACAAGTGAAGCCAAACGTACAGAATTTTTAAGATTATATTTAATAAAACTATATTTGTCCATTTAAACCGAGAAAAAAAACTATCAAAGTAATTTTCAGTGAAACGCTTTTACAATCAGATATTTATCTATATAACTTTATTAAGAAGACATATTTATTGTATTGATACAATCTTGTATGTATCGTAATGTTTCAAATACCGAAAAAGTTGACTCATAAGGAAAACAGCACCTCTTACCCTTTTCACGAATTAATTATGCATCTGAAGCCTTGGAAAGGTTGTTTTATTAAATATTTTGATTTGATTATCTAAACTCGAAAAGGATTATCCCTATATTATAAAAAAGCACTACTATGCAATCTTATGTCAGGTAAATTGAGGATGATTAAAGTATGGAGGTGAAACTAGACAACAAATGAAGAATAAAATCTGATAAAGTTAAAACTAAGATATGGTAGAGAAACAACATGGATGTATTTTTGGAATAAAAATGATTTTTTTTTATTAATGAAAAGTCGATTAAAATCTTATAAAGTAAAAACTAAAGTAAAAATGATCATCAGTAGAGATTCCATGTGCACTTTTCAATTGCAGGTTTCTTCGTCGCAATCTTCTTCTTCAAGAAGAACAAGAACAGTAAGCAAGAAGAACAAGAACAGTAAGCAAGAAGAACAAGAACAGTTAGCAAGAAGAACAAGAACAGTAAGCAAGAAGAACAAGAACAGTTAGCAAGAAGAACAAGAACAGTAAGCAAGAAGAACAAGAACAGTAAGCAAGAAGAACAAGAACAGTTAGCAAGAAGAACAAGAACAGTAGGCAAGAAGAATAAGAACAGTTAGCAAGAAGAACAAGAACAGTAGGCAAGAAGAATAAGAACAGTAAGCAAGAAGAACAAGAACAGTAGGCAAGAAGAATAAGAACAGTAAGCAAGAAGAACAAGAACAGTGAGCTAGAAGAACAAGAACAGTGAGCAAGAAGAACAAGAACAGTTAGCAAGAAGAACAAGAACGGTAAGCAAGAAGAACAAGAACAGTTAGCAAGAAGAACAAGAACAGTAGGCAAGAAGAATAAGAACAGTAAGCAAGAAGAACAATAACAGTAAACAAGAAGAACAAGAACAGGAGGCAAGAAGAATAAGACCAGTAAACAAGAAGAACAAAAACAGTGAGCAAGAAGAACAAGAACAGTGAGCAAGATGAACAAGAACAGTAAGCAAGAAGAACAAGAACAGTGAGCTAGAAGAACAAGAACGGTAAGCAAGAAGAACAATAACAGTAAACAAGAAGAACAAGAACAGGAGGCAAGAAGAATAAGACCAGTAAACAAGAAGAACAAAAACAGTGAGCAAGAAGAATAAGAACAGTGAGCAAGATGAACAAGAACAGTAAGCAAGAAGAACAAGAACAGTGAGCTAGAAGAACAAGAACGGTAAGCAAGAAGAACAATAACAGTAAACAAGAAGAACAAGAACAGGAGGCAAGAAGAATAAGACCAGTAAACAAGAAGAACAAAAACAGTGAGCAAGAAGAATAAGAACAGTTAGCAAGAAGAACAAGAACTGTAGGCAAGAAGAATAAGAACAGTAAGCAAGAAGAACAATAACAGTAAACAAGAAGAACAAGAACAGGAGGCAAGAAGAATAAGACCAGTAAACAAGAAGAACAAAAACAGTGAGCAAGAAGAACAAGAACAGTGAGCAAGATGAACAAGAACAGTAAGCAAGAAGAACAATAACAGTAAGCAAGAAGAACAAGAATAGGAGGCAAGAAGAACAAGAACAGTAAGCAAGAAGAACAAGAACAGTAAGCAAGAAGAACAAGAACAGTAAGCAAGAAGAACAAGAACAGTGAGCAAGAAGAACAAGAACAGTAGGCAAGAAGAACAAGAACAGTAAGCAAGAAGAACAAGAACAGTGAGCAAGAAGAACAAGAATAGTGAGCAAGATGAACAAGAACAGTAAGCAAGAAGAACAAGAACAGTAAGCAATAAGAACAAGAACAGTAAGCAAGAAGAACAAGAACAGTGAGCAAGAAGAACAAGAACAGTAGGCAAGAAGAACAAGAACAGTAAGCAAGAAGAACAAGAACAGTGAGCAAGAAGAACAAGAATAGTGAGCAAGATGAACAAGAACAGTAAGCAAGAAGAACAAGAACAGTAAACAAGAAGAACAAGAACAGTGAACAAGAAGAACAAGAACAGTAAGCAAGAAGAACAAGAACGTACACAATAGTCAGGACAGTTTATAGCTGGATTATTGATCCCAGGAGTAACCTTTGCATGAAAATTTAACAACCTTCGATCAGATCTATAGACTATCTAATGGCACTTGCTTTGTAATAAATAAGATGAAACGGTATTCTACGAGTAAAATAGCTTAAAGAAAAATACTCAAAGTGAACTATAGTTTCATCGATATTGTATTGGATTATATTTGGAAGGAATTAAATATTAATGAATATTAGCATTATATATATTGATTGCAAATGAAATAAAACGGTTCCATTGAAGTGGATAAATATTAATTTGATTGTTTAAATAAGTATATTTAATTCTGCGATCAGCCATAGGACTTTTTATGTTCTTTTGTATATAGTTTCATCGCTATTTATTCATATTTCATGTATTCAATTGATCAAATTATTCACATCTGAAGCAAGCTAAAATCTAATCAATTTACAAAGTTCGAATTAAACTGTGCTACTTTAATAAGCTTCAAAGGATTGGTTATGACACGTCAAGAACTATGAAAAGCTCGCTCTATATTTGAAAATTCTTTGAGATGATCTCATAATTAAAAAACATATTCGCTGTTTAATTTTTATGCATGTATAATCAAACACCCAATCATTCTTATTTAAAATCATCTTATACTTTTTTCTGTTATATTTAAATTTAACAACAATTAATTAATCATCCATGAAAACAGAAAATGATATAATCCAATTAAGATGCTCATAAATCATAGTCGAAATAATCTCTCGGCATAATTTAACTAACTGCCTTCGTGTTACATATTTTAATCACAATATTAGCTGCCGTACTCCCCCTCCTCTGTTAATAACTGAGGTAATTAAAAAGTCATTATATCCATATAAGCATTGGGTAATGGTGATCCTGCCCGCTCTGTTACTAGAGGGCGCTGTTACACACTATAGAGCTGCCTAATTACAACTCTAAAATAATTGTGAATGTCAGTGGAAGCTACAAAGAATTTTCAATAAATACAAGTATTAAAATATTAATTACACTAATGAGTTTGCTGGTGCTCTCATCTTTCTTTGCTTTTAAGTAATATATTTCTAATACTTATCTAATTAATAAAACATAATAAACATAAGATAAGAAATTTGGGTTTTCTCGCCCGAAATGAAAAATATATATCAATATTTTGGAAAATGTATATTTTGTTCACATACAGTGAAAAGTTTTTATACAAAATATGAAACTAAGTGATAACGTTGAACTGAAAAAATGTTTGGGTCAATTTGACTTACTTCTTACCTAATGAATCAAGTAGTTCTATTAATAAATCCTTCATACTCAAGAATTACTGGTATTTGAGTAAGGGTGGATAAATGGTCTAGAAGTACAAAGATCCTTTACCTGATATCCTCGATATAGGATTAAACAGAATGATCAAAATGCTTGATAACGCCATTTCCAATATACCATTCTATTTATATCTGAATCACGATTCCTGACCCCTAACATCAACTAAAAATAGTACCTACTAGAGCAGTATAATTGGGAGTTTTTGAGCGATATAACATACATTATTTATATTCAAACATTGTATAAAGTAAACTCAATGTAGTTTTAAATCTTAGACAAAATGTATTTGATTTGCGTGTTGAAACAATTGAAAACATTTAAATATACAATCATATAGAAATTTAATCATAAAATTGTTTGGAATATTTTACAGAATTGTTTTAATTATTTTCATACGAACTTTTCTTGCAGATTATACCAGTATTAAACCAAAGAAAAATGGAGTAAATTATAGAATTATAAGCTAAATTTTCATATAAGGTGTTTATTAATCACGTGTTCAGTTAGTATTTTATATTAGTAAAAAGAATAAGATAGAGTAATTAATTTAATATCTGAAAATTAATATATTTGTTCAAACCTATACCTTATAATATTAAGCATGAACCGCGTTAAAGAATGAAATATTGTGGGGCCGTAGGAGATTATAAAAAGGGACAGGATTAATTATTATGCTTAAAGTGTAACTGATCCATTCTTTAGGAATTGGAGTAAATTTTAATTTAACGCCGATAGTACGGGTAGGAAATTTCAGATAAATTAAATCAACCAAATGACTAAAAATTTGCAATTGAATAATCTATATTATCACGTTTTTAATTTGTTATTGATTGTATCAGATTTAAAATCAGTTTAATTCAATTAAGTAACCGAAGTATTTTCGACACATACATGTATAATATACCAAAAATGAATCTAACTAAGAAACATATTTTTCTATTATCACATAATTGTTATTATATTTAATAATCATTTTTATTAGGTACAATCTAGGGAGTTTAACAATTCTATTTCCCGGATGATATTTAAGTGAAAACATCATATTATAGATAATGTCAAAAAAGTAGTCATATTTAATAATATACTCAATGATATTTGAAGCTAAAAAGGGCAAATAGGATACAAAATAATATTATAAAAATGAATGAACTGTTCTGCTACATATAAAATTAGAAACATAATTCATTGACTTTTGTTAAAAGTGTCAAATAGAAAATACTAAAGATACACTGAAGAAAATACGACTCAATTTGAAACAAAATTTTAGTTTTCAAATTGTCCCAAAACGGACTGAAAAATGTGACTCAATTTGACTCATCCTAATATTTTACTCAAAAACAAGAGTAATAATGACTCCTAATGACTCTTAATAATTTAATAGTCAGATTGACTCATGTAGAAAAAAGACTCCAATATTGGAGTTTTGTCAGTCTTGACTCAAGCGATTTTTTCTCAGTGTAGGATTGATTCTCCATCTATTTCAACGCCCACTTTTCGTGTACTGTGAGTGTCTGAGAGAGCTAAAGAACTAAATCAAGTTAACCTACAATCAAGTATAATTAACTGGAACAGAATTTGTCATCAATTCTTTTAGCGAAGAATAATTTTTAAATGAAAATATTTTTGAACTCAGAAAAATTGAATACTTGATATAGTTGTGATGATAGTTGTGATGGTAGTTGTGATGATAGTTGTGATGATAGTTGTGATGATAGTTACGATGATATTTATCTTTACCAGTTTATCATCTTTTTCCAGTTTGGCTAAATGATACCTTAAACCTAATTGTCGAATGTGATTTCAATTTTTGTTTAAAACGCTGATTACCTATAATACCTAATTATTAAAAAGTTATTCTCTGAATATTATCACATTTGTAGTAAAATCGTTTTTGTCTCGACATCTACTGTTTAGTCGTCTTAAAGATACTAGTAAATTCAATATAGGATCTAAAATTAATAGGATTAATTAATCGGATTAAAAGAATTGATACAGAATGTCAATTAAAATTTCGTAAAAATCCAAGCTATAATTAATTATTGAAACTGTATATTTAGCAATTATTTTTTAATTCATTTCATAATCTATTTTATTATACAATTTTTTTTTCAATTTAGTTAACTATCAAATCCTAACAAAATTATTCGTATATTTATTTTCAAATTTTCACCAATTCTAATTCCGTTTATATAACAATTTAATTTTCCAAATAATAGACATACACTTGCTGCACCTCTCCTTTATTCCCCATAAAATAATTTTACGGCTCTACACCTTTTCCCACCCCTTTATATACCATCATTACGTAATATTTTTTATCCGTAACTGCATTCTTTTTGAGCATAGATCCTTTATCAGTGATTTAACGCGCCACCTCAAAAGGGAAAAAAGAGGCCGAGACCATCATCAAAAACAGCGAATCTGTGTTGGCTGATCTTGTTAATCTGCTTTTTGAGTCTGCAACATCAGCTACACTGACTTCATTTGATGTTTGCGATGTAGTCCATTAGCCCTATCACCTGCACTGAGAACAGAGGTCAGAGGGGGAGGGGGATGAGGGGGATTGGAGTGGAGAGAAGGGCATTGGTTGATGGGGATTGGATTGTATGACATTGGTTATTTGGATTGGAGTGTATGACATTGGTTGATGGGGATTGGAGTGTACGATATTGGTTGATGGGGATTGGATTGTACGATATTGGTTGATGGGGATTGGAGTGTACGATATTGGTTGTTGGGGATTGGAGTGTACGATATTGGTTGAAGGGGATTGGAGTGTACGATATTGGTTGATGGGGATTGGAGTGTATGACATTGGTTGATGGGGATTGGAGTGTACGATATTGGTTGATGGGGATTGGAGTGTATGGCATTGGTTGATGGGGATTGGAGTGTACGATATTGGTTGATGTGGATTGGAGTGTACGATATTGGTTGATGGGGATTGGAGTGTATGACATTGGTTGATGGGGATTGGAGTGTATGACATTGGATGATGGGGATTGGAGTGTACGATATTGGTTGATGGGGATTGGAGTGTATGACATTGGTTGATGGGGATTGGAGTGTACGATATTGGTTGATGGGGATTGGAGTGTACGACATTGGTTGATGGGGATTGGAGTGAATGGCATTGGTTAATGGGGATTGGAGTGGGGAGAGTGGTATTGGTTGATGGAAATTGGAGTGTATGGCATTGATTGAGTGGGAATAGAGTGGCTGAGTGGAGCTGGTAGTAATTGGTGTATTTATTTCACATCTATAAAACTGTAGGAGTTTGATGTGATGTACCTGACATGGATTGATAGACATTGTAGCGGTCTCGACGAATTGATGGGGATTGGAGTGGCTGAGAAATGAGTGGGACAGAGTGGGATGGTAGTTATTGAGAGCATTTGATGGGGATTATTATAATTGAGAGGATTGTTTTGGAGAATAGAGTTATTGAAGAGAAAATGAATTTTGAAGAGAAGATAAGTTAAGCACGATTGTGATATTTTTCCTCAAAAAATTAAATAAAAATCCTTTTTCATTGATTAATATGATCAGTTTGCTTATCTATTACCAATATATCATAAAATTAATGATTTTTTATTCACGTTTAAATCATTGTTAAGGGTTAGTAATGTTTCAGTGATTTTGAGAGAGAATTGGAGACTATAAATCATTCTTGATAAATTGGAGGAAATTCAAACTAGAGAGATATACAGATCAACATTTTAGTTTTCAATATAAAAAGATTTTATTGCTTTAGTTTGATCCACTGTAGTTTGGAAATAAAAGTTTAAACGTATTAAAAAATTCAGGATATGATATATCATGTATAGTGAGTTAAATAATATAAAGTATATTTTCTTGTGATATTGCATATAAATTTAAATGACTATTCGATAGACTGTTGGTAGATATCTTGAATAAAGTAATACATTCAATACTATCCGTAATTTCCTGTGTGTGTGATAGAGTGTAGATTATATAATAACTACTGAGGATGAAGGAGAATATTGCACTTCATATTTAGTTATCAATGAATAATATAACTATATATACATATGCTGATCTTTAATGTTCTGAAGAAAATTATTACCTAAAATATATAATTCGTTCAATTTTTTTTTTGCGATTGTAGATCGAATCATTTGTTTACATTCTTTCTGGTTATAATAACAATTTTTCATTTATTTGCTACCTATGTTCAATGTTAACGGTTAATAATAGTGTAGCTTAAACAAAAGATATTTTTATACTTTTATGATGTTTAAGTCCATAAAACCCTTCGTACTCTAATGTGACATATATGTTCCCTTTTGAACGATATATTGGTGAGAATTTTTTGATCTATTTTTTTTCAAACGAACTGATAAGAATATTTATACTCTTTCATATATTAGAGCATATGTGCCTGCTTACATTAGTTAGACACAATTGTTAAATTTTTAACATGCTTCCTTTACCAAGATATTACAAAATTCACGTTTTTTCACACTAAGTAAAAAACTAAGTAAATTTCTGCACATTCTTTTTACTCGATTTAAGCAAATCAGAGTTCATCCCAGTGATTTATGCTAAACACTACCAAATGATCGACGCTAATACTGGTATTAATTTTGGATAGTCTATCAATTAGTATTAATGCCCCACAGTGTAATAATTGACCGTGATTATATGAGTATTGTTCTGACTGTATCGGGATGAACATTGAACATGTAGGTATATAAATTAGGAAAAAACTATGAAACAAGAATAAAATTGAGTACATCTTTAATAAATTTATCAAAAATGCAGAATAGTTGTAAATAATATTTAAGTAAATAAGTTAAATACGAATTGGAAAATGATGAATAATAAACAATTGCATACAATATATCTTATAAAATGCAGTTCAATTGAAATGGGGGTATGATAAATTTGACTACGTTACCTTTAGTCGTTCCTATCACCATTCATCTATCTAAGACAATGGAACTCAAAGACTTGTATATGTTGTTTGCTTTAAAAATCAGTTAGTCACCTACCTCTCTATGGACGCTTCTGTCGTTCTATTGTAGTAGAATATATATATATATATTTATATATATTGATGAATGGTGATATTTTCTTCTACCGAAATGAATTGACATGATATGGAGTATTCAATAGATGTCAGAGGTACTGTTAAAGTACATGAGTTGTGTCTCTATACATATATTGCTAGAAAAATAGCATTCATTGTAAATTGGATTGTTATATAATTAATTGTAGATTGCTGTTTCTCATCAATGTAACTATTATTGGATAATCGATCCATTAATTTCATGATAATTATCTAGGGTCGGTTACGAAATATTGATCGGTTTAAACATCTTCGATTGTATGAGAAATAAACGATATAATAATAATAATTATTTAAGTTTCATATAGTTTTTCTTATATGACCGAAGATGTGAAACCGACTGATAATTCGTTACATATCCTCCCTAACTTCACTAAATTTTATTTGTATTTATAACAACTTATTCAGTTTTGATCAATTTGTTGTTTCGAATATTAGAAATTCCCCAATAAATCATTACAGTCGATACAATAATATTTAGAGCGAAGCATAATTGGTCTAAATTCACACTTATACGCAATTCACATTCAGCAGTAATAAAATAAAAACATCAAGCGCCGCTCGAAGAACAAAGCCTCTCATTAAATTGATTGTATAAAACAGAAACAAGTTGAGCTAGATAGGATAAACTGACTATCAATAGAACATAGATCTTTAGGATTATTCATAAACAATTAAGAACTGCAAACACTTTTTTCTATTTTAATTCCTTTTAAATGGGATTAGATTTTTGTTGTATCTATTTGCAGAGTTGCAAGCAATTCTCAATTGTACATAGTCTGTTCTATTATTGCTAGCCAATTCAATTAGTGGTTTATTCTTATAAAAGAACGCTGGCGTATATCCACTTTAACTTGAATAATCAAAATTCACAAAATGTTCATTTAATAATTCCATTATAATCAAAATATACCATTGAGTTGCTTTTTAAAAACCTTCTATTATTTATGGAATGTGAAATCATAGTTTGATGTTATAATATGATTAAACTTGCTCAAATAAGATGTATATGTAATTTAAGTTGAATCAACATTCGCGATGTAAAAAGATGATTCTCTGAATTCAAGATAGAATTGATTAATGTTTCGATATTATATTATTTAGTTAATATATCATAGCAACAGAATACCATTATAAATCAAAATAAATAATTACAAACAGAACAATAATATTATACAAAAGTCACTAAAAAATAGGGCATGTGCAGAACTCTGTTCTTTTGAATGAAAATGATGTTTAAACAATAATATTGTTTTAAACAATTTTTTTTCCATTAAAAGCAATTATTCAGTTCACCAAATACTAATTCATCCAATCTACAAATAAGAGAATTCACTGCAATGTGCTACACATACATTTAGCCACATATATCACATACATTTAGTCACATACATCGCATACATTTTATCACACACACTCAGTCACATACATCACATACATTTAATCACATACACTTACTCACATACATCGCATACATTTAATCACATTCACTCAGTCACATACATCGCATACATTTAATCACATACACTTACTCACATACATCGCATACGATTAATCACATTCACTCAGTCACATACATCGCATACATTTAATCACATACACTCAGTCACATACATCGCATACATTTAATCACATACACTCAGTCACATACATCGCATACACTCAGTCACATACATCGCATACATTTAATCACATACACTCAGTCACATACATCGCATACATTTAATCACATACACTCAGTCACATACATCGCATACATTTAATCACATACACTCAGTCACATACATCGCATACATTTAATCACATACACTCAGTCACATACATCGCATACACTCAGTCACATACATCGCATACATTTAATCACATGCACTCAGTCACATACATCGCATACACTCAGTCACATACATCGCATACATTTAATCACATTCACTCAGTCACATACATCGCATACATTTAATCACATACACTTACTCACATACATCGCATACATTTAATCACATTCACTCAGTCACATACATCGCATACATTTAATCACATACACTTACTCACATACATCGCATACAATTAATCACATTCACTCACTCACATACATCGCATACATTTAATCACATTCACTCACTCACATACATCGCATACATATAATCACATTCACTCACTCACATACATCGCATAAATTTAATCACATACACTCAGTCACATACATCGCATACATTTAATCACATACACTTACTCACATACATCGCATACATTTAATCACATTCACTTAGTCACATACATCGCATACATTTAATCACATTCACTTACTCACATACATCGCATACATTTAATCACACACACTTAGTCACATACATCGCATACATTTAATCACATTCACTTACTCACATACATCGCATACATTTAATCACACACACTTACTCACATACATTGCATACATTTAATCACATACACTTACTCACATACTTCACATACATTTAATAACACTACTTCCAATACACTTACATCTCATGTAGCTTTCATCAGTCATCAGAACGTTATGAAATCCTAGCTTGGGTAAATAATTGAATATGGAGTTATTCCCAGTGTGTCCACACACATTCAATATGGAGGATGAATAGCAAATTAATTTGGTAGCATGCATACCAGCGCATAGGCTGCTTCATGTCCATTAATTGGAAGATGAATGCTTCAATGGCCTGAGCTCCAATGCTACTCTTGGAGTGTCCTCTGTAATTAAAATTAGCGCATGAGTCTCAATATGCTTACTGAGTTGATGAATAACCCAGTATAGAAAGATAAAGTATTAACTACATTTATCCGATAACTATTCAATTTAAAATGAAGGATCTGTTCAATATTTTGAATGTGTTTATTTTTCATATGGAGATTAGACTCTTGGATAGATTCTTTGCCCTTTAATTGTATTTTTTAACTATATAAATACTTTAGGTACCTCTCATAAATGTTGTAGTATGAAAATATTTTTCATGAGCTAAAATCTAATCAAAATTTTATTTACTAGTCGACAAACCTTGTCATTTAAAAAGATTTACTTATATGTTTAATCAATATTCCATAGTCAGCTTTTGTTTGAATATTTAAAAATGATAATATTAAATACATTATATATATGTAGAAACTCAGAATAGTTTAAGTTATCTTTTTGAATAAAACAATTTGTGAATTATTTTATGTATGAAAACTTTGTATAATTTACAAATTTCAGTTGGATTTTCACAATAATCAGCAAAATTAATCAAATAATTTTTCTATTTATATAGTGAAAAACCTAGTATTCTACGCTTAAGAAACCATTCCACATTTTACCGAATTAATCAATAATTGTGAAAGCCAAAATTGTACCTAATAATTTTTACGGGTTTTATTGATTGAAATTAGAATATGATAAGTACATACAAATAACCATCAATGTATTTCATTAATTCGAATAATAGCAGTTGATTAACATCTCTAAATATTTAGGTTGTACAATAAAATTTGCATTAAATATTGTTTTACTGAAAAATACAAATGGAGTTACGAATACTATTGAACTATATTTTATAAATTATAATCGTACACAACCACCCTATTATAGATTAATTGAAGCTTCAACATTATTGATCTAGTTTTAATCTATAAAATCTTCATATAGTAAATTTTCAATAAAGTCTACGTAAATTGGTAATAATATTTCACTTACTCTTGATACAGGTAACAAAGGGTACGATCATAAATGTAATGAAATATTTTATTTTTTGAATTTTAATTACCTTATAACATTAATATTGATAAGAAAATAAAACAGTTAATCTATTGGATAAAAAATTGTCCGTATGAAGTTAAAAGATAATCTATTGAAAAAAAATCATTTTTTTATTAAATTACCAATGAAATATACTGAACACAATTATTTTCCGGATTAAATTTCACGTCAGTAATTAAAGTCCTGGAATTAATAATTCATATAATATAATAATTCATATAACAATAGTAATTCCTATAATATAATAATGCACCAAATATAGTAAATCATATAATTTAATAATTCATATAACATAATACGTCATAAATATATATTATTGAAGCATACAATAAAACAGTTCACCGACTATAACTATTCTTCTAATTTCGTGAGAAATATAAGTCGTTTTTTTCACGTTATACAATGTACAAATTGTACAGTATAGGTATGTATAGCCAATCAATTTATTATGTAAATGAGAGAGAGTTCCATTCAATTACCATAGAGCATTTGAAGATTAATAATAACAGTCACATGGAGAACTGCATAATGTTATCACCCGCCTTAGTAATCGTAATGAGTTGTTTTGATCGTTCGTATCAAACGATAGATATCGTATAAAACGATAGATATCGTATCTACCAATAGATATCGTATCTAACGGTAGATATCGTATCTACCGATAGATATCGTATCTAACGGTAGATATCGTATATAACGGTAGATATCGTATCTAACGGTAGATATCGTATCTAACGGTAGATATCGTATCTACCGATATATATCGCATCTAACGGTAGATATCGTATATAACGGTAGCTATCGTATCTAACGTTAAATATCGTATCTAACGATAGACATCGTATCTAACGATATCTATCGTATTTAACGATATCTATCGTCTCTAATGATATTTATCGTATCTAACGATAGATATCGTATCTAACGATAGATATCTTATCTAACGATAGATATCGTATCTAACGATAGATATCGTATCTAACGATAGATATCGTATCTAACGATAGATATCGTATCTAACGATAGATATCGTATCTAACAATAGATATTGTATCTAACGATAGATATCGTATAAAACGAGAGATATTGTATTTAACGATAAATATCGTATCCAGCGAAAGATATCGTATCTAACGATAAATATCGTATCTAACTATAGATATCGTATCTAACGGTAGATATCGTATCTAACGGTAGATATCGTATCTAACGGTAGATATCGTATCTAACGGTAGATATCGTATCTCACGATAGATATCGTATCTCACGATATATATCGTATCTAACGATAAATATAGTATCTCACGATAGATATCGTATTTAACGATAGATATCGTATCTCACGATAGATATCATATCTCACGATAGATATCGTATCTCACGATAGATATCGTATCTCACGATAGATATCGTATCTCACGATAGATATCGTATTTAACGATAGATATCGTATCTCACGATAGATATCATATCTCACGATAGATATCGTATCTCACGATAGATATCGTATCTCACGATAGATATCGTATCTCACGATAGATATCGTATCTCACGATAGATACCTTATCTCATCATAGATATCGTATCTCACGATAGATATCGTATCTCACGATAGCTATCGTATCTCACGAGAGATATCGTCTCTAACGATAGATATCATACGACAAGGAATATAGCAGTATCGGGAAACAAAAAAAGCTTGACTGAACAGATTAATCTTTCATTTTTATTATATTTAAAATATGACTAATAGTTTCGATTGAATTATTATATCTAAAACAATGATAAATTACAAAATCTACTAATAAATAGATAAATAATGAATAATACATAATATCTATTACGAAATAGATATACAAATAGGTTTCTCGAATCTGGTCGGAAAAACTTCTATACGATATATTTAGAATAGGTTTCTAAACATAAAGAACAAGAAGTAGAATAATTTATAGTTATTAGTTCAACTCAACATACCATATTCTATGTTACGACTTTCAGACAACTGCTTATATGCATTAATAATGATATAAAATATATTAAATAGTTACACCTAATTTATGTAACTTATATAGATTAATTATTAAATCGATTTACTGGGTATGACTACTAGTCAATTGTATTGGAATTATTGACTTTAATTTGTAACCAAAAATTGAACTTATTTGAGATATTGTTCCTGTACATTAATAATAATAGGGAAGTCAGTGGATTGTCTTGAATAATGTAAAGATAACCCAAATAATAATGCACCCAAACAAATAATATTATCGGTATAGTGTATCATATAATAAACATCTGTCTGTCTGTGACTTGCGGCAACATTACTCAGAAACAGTTAGACTTAAAGTCTTGTAAGTTGGTAACTTATTAGAAAATAGTACTGAATTTTTCGTTTCAAAGGAAAAAGAAACTGTTTATCGAATTATCAACACTAGATAGGAATTTATTCGATATATATCGAGAATATTTTCAGAGACTATCCAACTGAATAACATGAAATTTTCTGGAAGCCTCCAGCCTAGGGTGAACGCTATTGATTTTTATATGAAATTCACAGAAGTATTTGAAATATTCGAATTTGAACTTATAATGGAGTAGATAGGGATTTAATTCAAATATGGAAATACTTAGTAACATTAAAAAAAATGTGTAGTTTGGATATATAGTCTGGTAAGAAAGTGAAAGGGGGAAATTTAAATAAATGTTCACAATGGTTATTATTTTAATGACGAAAGTAAAATAAATAATAATAGTTTTTCACTGATAGTTCACCATGAAACTTTTGAATAAATATTCGAAACAAGTTAAATTTGAAACATGATTTATGAAACAAATGTTGATTTTACTAATTATTGTAATTTCATCAGTTATGTAAAAAAATTATAAATTCTATTTCAATCTCTTAACTAATGAAGTGGCATGCATATATTTTATAATGTGACCAATTTAATGATGTATGATATTCGTAATTCTTAATTAGAAATATTATATAATAATCAAATAATGATATGCACGTCAATATTAAACACAAATTGAAGATGTTAAATGACTGAAAATAACTCTTTTTTGGTACATAATTAATGTAAAATAGAATTGAAAGAGGGCATGAGTATGACCACAATAAAATAAGATAGGAATAGGAATAAGTATATATCAACATATAATTCCTTATATCAATAAGTTGCTATTTGCATAGTTATATTATGAGCATATTTACAAAATTATTTAATATTGCAACGTGAAAATAAGAAACATAAGAAATTCTTATCATTTACTTCATTATTTGTATTTTGAAGCTTTTTACAACATATAATCTATAATAATAATTTCCTTAGTGCGTTTATCTACTTGTTTATTTATTTTGTGTCCACTTTTACTCGAAGGGTATTGAACATGAAGAATGTAGCTATGATACGCACGGGAATATATTGACTTGATATTTAAATTGTTTTTATTCAATTTCTGTGTGTATTTTATCTATAAAATATACTATCAGCTTAGGCAGAAAAATAAATTTTAATTGAGTTAACTGGAAGAACGTAATAACGGACAGCTTTAATATAAATATACTTAGGAGAATATTATAATAGAATGATTGCCTTAAATCAGGGCACAGTAATAAATTAAATTAATATTTAAATGTTTCATTATGTGTCGAATAATTAGTTAGCGAGGAATATAATTAAACCTCTGACATAACTTAAAGTAAGTTACGAATTATTGGTCAATTTTTCATCTTCGGTCATATAAGAAAAACTATATGATATTTATAATTTAATTTTCATTTTAATTGGTATCCATGATACAGGCAGGTACATGGCTACCAATTAAAATAATAATTATTATATTGTTTTTTCTTATATGACCGAAAATGTGGAACTGACCGATAATTCGTAACTTACCCTATATAGTATATTATAACTGCATATACAGGGTATATAATCCTGTATCTATAGCACTAAATAGCTTCAAAATTTAAATCAGATGCACGACTGGTATAGCTAAATATTTGGGGATATCAGATGTGACCTGACTTAGAATGTCTACTTTTACGGCCCATAGCGGAGTCGAGGGAATTTTATTACATCTCAAGAGCTGATAGTGGTTGTTTAAATTATTTCAAATCATTCAGATTCAATTTAATTCAAATATGATTGAATATAAAGAGATTCGACTTTTACTCTTTAATTGAATTAGGTTGAAAATCATAAAATATTATTAAAACCGAAATTATTTATATAAATGATAAATAAGCAAAACCAAATACGCTTAAAACACAAAAGTATTTAATAATTGAAATGAGAATTAATTTCTTGTAAACGCTTTATATGATTAAAGCTATGATATGAAACCATGATAGATTATTTTTGGGCTTCTTAGATATAGATTTTTCATGAGTTATGATATCTTGCTTCGATCTTTACATTGCTATAAGCAGCTAATTTATAATTTAACCCCTTTCATTCAGTCTATTATTGAAAACTATTTTCTAAAGCCTCCTGCTGTAAGAACCAGACCTTCATTAAATAATTAAAAAAAACAATTATCTATATTTATAAAACAAACTGTATTCAAATTCTACATCCCTTTTGCTTCGTTCTGAAGAAAGGAATCGTGCAGGAGAATTGGTAATCTGTTTCTAGTAGGAGTATAGAGTATCAGTGGTTAATCACAACCCAGGAAAACTTAGACCGTAAGAAAATATGAAAGACGAGGGCAGCGTCGCTCTCTATATTAAGAAACTTCGGCTACTTTTACATGAGAAAAATGCTACTGCCAAACCCATTCTTGCAATAAACTAAAGGCAAATTAGAGGCAAAGGACACGAGTGAAGTGAATTGCTCCACATTATGTACTGTGAGTACATAGGCTGCTTCATTTGAATTACCGTTTGTGATCAATAATTAACTACACATAAATTATAATACTCTAATGGGGGATTAACATTCGATTCAAGATTAAAGTATTAAGGAATAATGATAAGAGTATGTCATAGGCTTAACTTTAACATATATATGGGGATGTATAAAACTTTATGTGTGTTAGTAATTAGGATGTGCTATTTAAATATCTATTTAAAAAGAGATCTTCAATTATTCTGATTTTCTACATTTTGTCATATATTTTTAAATAAATCTAATTCAAACAAATGATTTATTATTTTATATCATATGAAGATTATTATTATTTATAGACAGTGTGAACACGTGCGAAATTCAAAGCACCGTGTACAATGTACAGTAACGTGTACAATGTACAGTAACGTGTAAAATGTACAGTAACGTGTACAATGTACAGTAACGTGTACAATGTACAGTAACGTGTAAAATATACAGTAACGTGTACAATGTACAGTAACGTATAAAATGTACAGTAACGTGTACAATGTACAGTAACGTATAAAATGTACAGTAACGTGTACAATGTACAGTAACGTGAACAATGTACAGTAACGTGTACAATGTACAGTAACGTGTACAATGTACAGTAACGTGTACAATGTACAGTAACGTGTACAATGTACAGTAACGTGTACAATGTACAATAACGAGTAAAATGTACAGTAACGTGTACAATGTACAATAACGTGTAGAATGTACGGTAACGTGTAAAATGTACGGTAACGTGTAAAATGTACAGTAACGTGTAAAATGTACAATAACGTGTAAAATGTACAGTAACGTGTACAATGTACAATAACGAGTAAAATGTACAGTAACGTGTAAAATGTACAATAACGTGTAAAATGTACAGTAACGTGTACAATGTACAATAACGTGTAAAATGTACAGTAACGTGTACAATGTACAATAACGTGTAAAATGTACAGTAACGTGTAAAATGTACAGTAACGTGTAAAATGTACAGTAACGTGTAAAATGTACAGTAACGTGTACAATGTACAATAACGTGTAAAATGTACAGTAACGTGTGAAATGTACAGTAACGTGTAAAATGTACGGTAACGTGTAAATTGTACGGTAATGTGTAGAATGTACAGTAACGTGTAAAATGTACAGTAACGTGTAAAATGTACGGTAACGTGTAAAATGTACAGTAACGTGTAAAATGTACAATAACGTGTAAAATGTACAGTAACGTGTAAAATGTACAGTAACGTGTAAAATGTACGGTAACGTGTGAAATGAACGGTAACGTGTAAAATGTACAGTAACGTGTAAAATGTACGGTAACGTGTAAATTGTACGTTAACGTGTAAAATGTACAATAACGTGTAGAATGTACGGTAACGTGTAAAATGTACAGTAACGTGTAAAATGTACAGTAACGTGTAAAATGTACAGTAACGTGTAAAATGTACAGTAACGTGTAAAATGTACGGTAACGTGTAAAGTGTACAATAACGTGTAAAATGTACAGTAACGTGTACAATGTACAGTAACGTGTAAAATGTACAGTAACGTGTACAATGTACAGTAACGTGTAAAATGTACAGTAACGTGTAAAATGTACAGTAACGTGTACAATGAACAGTAACGTGTAAAATGTACAGTAAAGTGTAAATTGTACAGTAACGTGTAAAATGTACAGTAACGTGTAAAATGTACAGTAACGTGTAAATTGTACGGTAACGTGTAAAATGTACAATAACGTGTAAAATGTACAGTAACGTGTAAAATGTACAATAACGTGCAAAATGCTATGTAACGTCTAAAATGTTTTGTAACGTGTAAAATATACGGTAACATGTAAAATATACGGCCAATGATGTCACAATGTTGTCCCCCAAGAAAAAAGCTACCTGGGCAGGAGTTCAAATTTATTTATTTCTTTTCATTATTCAATATTTTACAAATTATTTCCTTTGGTAAAATCCGTGACAGGAAAATTTGTCCAAAGAAAATTCGTCAATCGAAAATTTGTTCATTAAACGCGAAATAATTAATTCAAATGGAACAAAATGTTACGATAAATATATGACCTAAAGTAGTTTAATGTATGTAGGTAATAGTACATAGTTAAGTACAAATTGAAAATTAAACATTAAGATTGATAGATATATAATAATGTAATAAATTTAATTATAAGAAAAAATGTTTGGTGCATCTTACCACCTGAAGATGTTGTTGGTGTTAATGATGATTTATGCGTGGATTGTAATTGAGATTTTTAACTACTCTTAAGCTACATACATTGAAACAAAACAGCAAATACGAAACCAAAGTGACACTCCGATATATCCAGTTGAATTTTTGAACGTTCAAGAAAGTCCATCCTAATATTTGGAAATTAATCGTGCAAAAAAGAAGGGAAAAGAGTTACCCCAAACTAAACGAATTCAAACAGAGAAAGGTGACACACAGCGTAAAAGGTCGAAATATCGATATAATGACGAACAAACATAAAGTTAGTATTGAAATATAATCCGAATGAATGTGACGGGTCCTTTCGCCGAAAGAAAGTTTCGCTGAAAAAAACAAAAAAAAAACAATACGTTATAAATATGAAGTGATATAGTCCACCTATGGTTAGGTTAGCGGTCCGGTGGGGGGTGTTTGGGAAGAGCTTGCCCCCCCCCCCAATCGGTCCAGGTTTTATATTGACATAACCTGTACTTTACTTAATTTTACTGTAAAATTAATATACTAAATATATTTGTGTAGTATTTTCGGCGAAGGAACCTAGAACCCTGATTGAAACAGCAAATATTCTGACAATTATTGCCAATGTTTTGCATAGCTGATAAAGTCCAGCTGTTTCATTAAGTCATTTTTATTTTTATTTTATGTTCATTTTTAATGTATGTAACATACTAATATATTAGCTAAATAGAATGAATATTTATGTGTTATTTTCATCTAACCAGATTTTATACGACTTCAATTTTCTCTTTCATATATTGTTAACGGTTCTAGGCATATTCCATCCCGGTATATTTCACCCCAGTAAATTCCACTCCGGTATATTCCACCCCGGTTTAATCCACCCTAGGTATATTCCACCCTTGTAAATTCCACCCCTGTGACAATAATCATTAGGGTGATAATATAAAATAAAAAAAATTAGTTTTAGATGGCCCTTTGTACCGATGAAGAAATAACTCAGACGATATCTTGGGACATTTTGACAATATTTAGAGGTTGCTCAAGTCATTTTTACGAATTTTATCCTAATAGCAAAAAAAAGCAAATATTTGTAGTATACGAATTTATTTCAAAAGTTTACATGTTGGGCAATTTAATATTGATTCCTTTTTAACATGGAACAGCAGTATATGTTCTTAGGACAATGGTTGTGAGAGTTGTGGAGGGTTTTCATTTTATCTTTACACTTATAAGATGCTATTTTGGATGCTAAAACAAATATTCCCGCTGTCAAAATCTCTCCATGTACAATAAGGCAATGATCCTCCCAGTCTAAAAACCTTAAAACCCTATGCAGTAATTTCGCCTTCCTATCAAAAACCTCCTGGTAAAAAAAAAATCCCCCTCCCCCCCTTTAAAAAAAACTCTCGGTCAAGAACCGTTTTACACCACTTTACTCGAACTGAAAATACCAAATTCTAAATAAAGTAGATATAACAAGAAGTACTGTATGACATCATCGTACAGTTAATATCGCCTTTGCGTTGGCGATAGTGAAGAAAATCAGCTTGTGATTGAAAATCGAACACAAAAACACACAACATTTTTTCTGTCGTTCTAAATCGTGTGTAGTGAAAAATAAACAGCCTGTGGTTGGTCATCAAAAGGTTTAAATTGCTACAATGTAAATTAAAGTTACCTGCTATTGTATAAAATATTAATAAATTATTAATATCAATAACTAACAAACCGAACAGGTAAAGTGGGGTGGAACTTACCGGGGTGGATTGGTTGACAGACGTTTCGTCGACTGACGTTTCACCGACAGACATTTCGTCGACAAGACGCTTCTTCGTCGACAGGACTTTTCGTCGACAAGACGCTTCGTCGACAAATTTCCGTAAAATGGATATTAACACACTCTAATGTTACAAAACATGTACTTATTACAGAATAATGTACGTATCAAACGATCAAATTATGAAATAGAATACTGGTAAAGAGGAAACTATTCAATATATTTCAATCGTTTGTATACTTTAATACTAAACCAAAACTATTCAATGATAACAAATTATTTTAAAGTAATTTGAAAAAGTGAACATGTAAGAAAAAACTAAAAAATATATATCGCAATAAATAATAAAATCATTGAAATCTAAATGACTGTATCCACACACAAAGTGCATTCTTAAATTTAATTATTTGTGTATAAGTAGCCTTGTGTCACAACTGCCTATTAGTATCTTGCCTTATTGGCTTGGGTAAATGTGTCGTTTAGAGTACTTTAAGAATATTAATAATAGATTATTAGTTCTACAATATTATGTAAAAAGCTCATATTTTTCTTGGAGGATCACAAATTCGAAGATGTGATATCGTTCGATAACTCTGAACTTTTTGTATTTCAAAGCCTACTACTGGTTTCAAAGAATCACTTTTTGGTAAAACAATAACCTAGTTATCGATAGACATTCAACTGTTAGTTTTTTATATTAAATCTTGACTTTTAATCTAGGATTACCACTCAATTACAGAAAACCCGCAGTAGTCGAACAGTGGACATTTACCAACTGAAAATGACTTGTCAATTACAACTCTGACGATATAAAACATATTATTACTGGTACAGTACCTGCTATTGAATTTAAATTATATTCGAATTCAAGTATGTATTATGGTACCAATATTCTGACTAAACAGAAAAATCTTTCAAAAGCCAAAATATGAATTTAAATTTTCAAATAATTAGTGTCAATATTATTGTAGCCCGTAGTCATGATACAGCCACAAATGATTGGTTTCTCCTTTTAATATGTGTTCTTCAATAATATATAGTGAGACACACGGACGTACGTTGCTCTTATTATAGTATAGATGCAACGTAAATTATTGAGAGAAAATTGTTTTAATTTTTTATAATCACAAACGTAACTCGACCCAAAATTATTAAATTACTTTAAAATAACTCATTATTATTAAATAGTTTTGGTTTAGTGTTAAAGTAGAAATACGATTGAAACATATTGAATAGTTTTCCTCCTTACCATAATTATATTTTCTAATTTGATCGTGTGGTACATTATTCTGTTAAAGTACATGTTTTGAAAAATTAGAGTGTGATAAATCCCCATTTTGAAAATTTGCCGACGAAACGTCTGCACACCGGGTGGAATATACCGGGTGGAATTTACCGGGTGGAATATACCGGGGTGGAATATACCGGGTGGAATATACCGGGGTGGAATATACCGGGGTGGAATATACCGGTCACCATTGTTAACACTCAATAATGTCTTTCTTTCCATTCCTACTGTAGGAAAACGACGAATTTTCCTAGCAGCGGTAAAATAAAATATAACAGCCATCATTCAAAAAGATAGAAGTTTAGTGAACTATTTAACCTTACAAAATTGATATTAAAAATGAACAGGAAAAATTGTATACTATATTATATATATATATTTATAAATTATTCATAAATTGCTAAAGTTTGATATATTAAGCACCAAAACATTATAAACACAAAGCAGTCTTGGTCTCAATTATTCAGAAATAACTCAAAATATTATAGTAGAAATGTTAGGAAGAGCTTAAGGAGTCCCGAACTGTCGCCAATATAAAGTTATAGAGACATCCTCAATATGTTTGAGTTTCCTCTGACTGTCCGCTGCAAAACCTCTTCTATTCAGAGTCCCGACAGACAAAAATATTCAAGTTCGAATCACGTAGAGGCTCCAGTTCAATAAAAAGAGGGAATATGTCTGAAAATCAGATGGGATCTTTTGATAGGCTTGTTGGTTCCGCTATTGATGAGTAATCTAATTGAAGGCATCCCATTGGCAGGCTTGAATAACACCATTAGGAAATGTACTGGCCGCACATACCTGATAGACTGAGTGCTTTACCTATGTTCGAAACATGCAAGAGTGGGACGTAAGCTTTCACTTTGATGTCGAGAGCTCTTTTTGAGCTGGCTGTACCTCCATGATTCGAAACCCAATTACAATTAAGGATAAATTTCCGCTGATTAGAAGTAATTGCTGGAGAAGCAATTACAATTTTACTTCAATTATTGATTTAAGGTAAGTCAGATTTAGATATAAAAGGTATCTGTAGTATTATACCAGGATTGCGCACAAAAGGATTGCAAATATCACTTGCTGCATGATCTCAAAGGAAAACAACAAAATGTAGTGTCTACTGAACAAGCCTCCAACTTTCATTATCATTTTACACGCAAGTATTTTCCAAGTTGGAGCATGTTAGACAATACTTGCATCCGCTGTTCTCTTAATAGGCAAAGTCTTTTCCCAATAGATGCTCTAATCCAATTTCACGAATCCTTTCCCTCTAGATAATGCGTATCCACATACTTGCGACGATGGGAGAAGGAGAGGGGTGGAAAGGATGTTCCGATGCAACAGTTCTTTAATTCAGATTTAAGTGGACTTCCAAAACAGAAGTCGGCTTAACGATCTACAGTTTTATCTAAGCGGAAATTCTGTCTTCAAAAGAATAATTATTTCTGCTTCAAGTCTGCTGGACAAAAAGAAGACACGTTTTGTACGGGAAATAGCCGAGAGAAAGGTTGAGCAATAAATTGAAGAGAGGTACTTTATGGCGATATACTTTACTCTGCCTCTCTTGTTCAAATATTGAACTTTTAATGCACGAAAACACTCACAAATAACAGTTTCAATTAGAACTGTTTCAATATTATATAACACGAGAGGTTTATATAAGAGTATGATTCTATCAAACGATAAAACATATTTTAGAGATTACGAAAGGCAAATGGATCTCCTAACACTTAATATGGACATTTTTCCGCTCTAATCACTTCAATAGTCATCAAATTCACATCTCAACTAAATGATATGATAATTATTATGAAGGTGTTTGTCTTGGCAAGCTCTAGAAAGTTCTGGTCTTCAATTGGCCGAATGAGCCCACTTCTTGCCGACCAAATTAGCTAACTCGTCTCTCCGGTCTTCAGAGCAAATGACTTCAAACACTAATTCTCAAACGGTGCCATAATGAGTCCGAATAGGCTTCGGTGCAGAGAATTGTTCCCAAATGCCAGCACTCCTGGCTATGGTAATTATCATCAGCCATCTATATACGTATGAATAAAGCCACTCGTCATATTCATTTATTATACAGTAGAGCTCCTCTATAGTGAAATCTTACAAAGTGAATGTAGAGTCTTGAGTAAAAAACTACCCTGTATATTGAACAAATTTTGGAAGACTAAAGAAGATTGGTTCACTATACAGGATAGTTTATTAATCAAGACTCTACTTTCACTATACATGATTTCATTATAAAGGAATTTTAATGTACATTCAAACTATATGAAGGAAATTAATGAGATAATTAAAAGGAGAAGAAAATCAATTTAAGATACTGAATTATGATAAAATATTTAAAAACAAAACGCGTTGTTAAATTGATTTCATTAACTTTCACCAAATATGAATTACATTGGTGTAGAGATAAGATGAATTACATTGGTGTAGAGATAAGATGAATTACATTGGTGTAGAGATAAGATGAATTACATTGGTGTAGAGATAAGATGAATTACATTGGTGTAGAGATAAGATGAATTGCATTGGTGTAGAGATAAGATGAATTACATTGGTGTAGAGATAAGATGAATTGCATTGGTGTAGAGATAAGATGAATTACATTGGTGTAGAGATAAGATGAATTGCATTGGTGTAGAGATAAGATGAATTAATTACAAATTAATATTCAATATTTAAAAGAGTAATAACTCTATATATGAACAAAATATTATTTAATTAATGAAATCAGCATATTAATAATACGCCACTGTTTGTGTTCCTTCGATACAGTGTATTTGTTCGCTAGAATGTTTAATCTAAATGACTTTAATTAGAACACATTGAATTATATAATCTAATCATTTATATATTTTGATAAACATAATTCATCAAAAATGAATAAACATCAATAGATTGAATTAGTGAATTATAATAGCATCTACATAATAACTATATTGAATGTATTCCAATGTCATTTGTGTCAGTTAAATTCCGACAAAGTTATTATATTATCAATGTCTGTCAAATGATTAACTCTTTTCAATCAGTGTAGTGACATTTAAATATCTCACTGTCATTTGCTCTAAAAGCTATTTCTAAAATCTAAATTAACTGCATAGTATATAAAAGATTGCAAAGCTGTTGTAATTATTGCAATAATGTAACCAAGTCATCGCATTTTCATTTAAGTTTTAGATGAAAAAAAATTCATAGAAGAATCGTATGTGAAGTTTATTGGAACATATTCAAAATGGCCCCCTATTCTTTTTATAGATTTCTCTCCACTTTATTTGAATATCTATGTGAAAGAAGCATAGAAGATTTCTGCTGTCGTAAATCCACATTAGGAAAAACATGAAATTCCTTGATACTCTCTTCTCGAATGAACAAATAATTTCCGACTCGTGTCTCCGCGGAATAAGGAAATTTCTACTCCCAAGGTCTGCAAGTCGTTTGGATTCTTGTTCCCTCGTTGCAGCCTCAACGTTGCCGTTGCTCCTAACTGACAGATTACATAAAGCTTTGTGACAGCAAGCGAAAAGGAGGAGAACAGTCTGCTCCTCCTAAGAAAGAGAACACTGCGGCGCGTATAATAACTGCAACAAACTTGTGTAACGCTCTCACGGAACGCATCTGCCTTGAAAATTGCAAAGAGGATGGGAGGAGTGATCTCTAATCCAGGTCGGCTATGATGAAAAATGTCTCGTCTTAAATTATATCTTAGGTGAAATGACATGTTTTTACGCTATGCTATTGGAAAAAGATTGGAGGCGGCTCTTATCATAAAGGTGGCGTAAGTGTTTGTCTCACGTGAAATTTGTCTTGCAGAAATATTTGTAACAAATATCAGTTTTGAACATAGACCAATTTTGTTTTTAGTTGCATTTATTTTTATAATTCATAGATCGTTGATGGATAAATTAATTAAACTCATTACTAATCGGATGCATAAAACTACAACTTTATTTCATTAAAAGTGCTTCACTCGAGGTGGAAACATGTTGTTCAATTGTTTTCTTTTGGAATTTCTCTAACGAGTTCGTACAGCCTGTATAGAATAGCTCGTCAATATGCAAACTAACAACTCTTTGTAATAGAATCGCCGATACAACAACCCTGAAGCCTTGCGTCTAAAACCTGGATCCATATAGAAGATTTCCCAGGGCTATATCGGATCCAAAAGATACCTTGTACTTCTAACAAAAACTGAACAGGATTTTACTTCAATGATCATATATTACAATGGATTATTCAACTTTAAGTTACCGTTATTATTGGAGATTTTCAAAGGGCTCTCATTATCGATAGGATAATAGGATAGAATGAGGACCAAATTGATGTTCAAACAGGATAATGAAAATCTGAAATCTTACCTTGAAAAATAGGATGCTCTTATTTTTCACATGATTGGAATATTGCTTGTAGCACAATCTTCATTTTAGAAAGAAAATTTTTCTTCCAGCATTTTAATACTGATGAACAAACATATTATGCAATAAACATTAATAACTATAATTCTATTTTTTAACAATCTTCAGTCATAATAAATTAAAAAAGTAACATTTGTATAATATGCTTTGTTTATCAATCTTTTTATGCGAGTATATAAATTAATGATATACGTATGTGATTTATATAAAGAGATATATAAAGACAATAGTCGTTTTGCTTCTGCTATCATTTATGACTCGTTATTCTTTACATGCAATTATACAAGTCTGTAACACGATAACAAATGACAAATAGCACATGATATGTAAACTGAGACACATATTATGTATCACAATTTGCCGCCAAAACTACGCTAGATACTTTGAAGAGTTAGAATGAATTTCACCAGACGTGAAATCGTTCCTTCAGAGTTAGCATTAAGTAAAAATATATTCATCAGTTAGATAGAGGGGAAAACTAAAGTAATTTAAACTTGTCATGAATATTCGCCATTCTCGTGGAAAACTTATGTAGATTTCCACCTGAAGAATCTCCAATGGACTTACTTTACATAGAATTGACTGAATTACCCGTGAGCGATCAATTTTAAATGAAGAACAACAGGAGCCATCGAAAAACTTTGATCCAAATTACTTTTCGCTGACAGTCGTTTTTCTAGACTCATCCTCAGACAATCTTTTTCATTACGAAAAGCTCCAGGCGTCACGTCATATAATAGCATCGCCAACTAGAAACTGTAATCCTTGAAACAGAAATTAAAATGTAACATTTATTGTAACGATGTCATTAAGAATAGATTAGAAAATGTGACTCTGGTCACTATAGTATTTTAATTTTTGCATGGTGATATGGTTTGGTCATTGTAGTTTGGTTGGTAGCATTGTCCTAAATTTAAGATGCGATGCAGAATTATCTAAGAAATTTGATGAAAGCAGCAGGAAAACAACCAACTTTTCGATCTACTTTGTTAGCAAATTGACATTAAGACTAACTTTAACTCAAAAAAACATTAGATTCTTTGTCATTATGGAGTATCACTTAATTCTAGATCACCATATATACTTATACACAGTGTTTATTTGTCTCTAGGTTGATTGGTTGCTAGAATAATGTCACGCTCGATTATTAAATATTCGATATAATTCCATTACCAAAATAATTGTCCGAATAACATAAATTCATATAACAGAATAGAAAAATCCGAGATACTTAAAAACATGCAGATGATAAAAAATAGAATAAAAAAAAGAGGGGGAAAAATTTGAATAATTATAATTTACAAAAACTACAGTTCTTCATTTTTGACGGTAGCTCACTAATTTTATAAACAATTTTACTACTCCGAAAGAGAAAATATATTGTTTCTTAAATAGTAAAACTCCTAATATTTGTAGCTGTTTTTTTATTATTATGCTCCTCAAAGTTCTCAATAATCATGGGGTTCAGCTGTAAAACTTCCAGGAATTAGGAAGTTTTGAAAGATCATATCTGAGGATTATTTGAAATAAAAAACATGTTCATTATATAGTTCTTACACATCTGCATATATTGTGAGAAAATATTAGGCATCTTAAATTATATAATGGTGATATGCAAGATATTGCAGTGATAAAACTATGGCTGGGTTATCTAAGAATCACTCATAATCATTTTAGTCCTCACTATAAATATCTCTTCGATGATTTCTGATACCATATATTATATAGGTTATACGTTTTAATAATTCATAATATCGCTTGTTTGCAGCAACAACGTCATAAACACAAAAACATGTATTTTAGAGTTATCCATTTAGACATATAAATCATAAAATGCTGATTATTTCGGTAAAAAAATCATCATTGTAACTCAAAAATATACCGCTAGAGAGGCTAAATGTCCTAACGATATACCATTAAATGTACGTACATTACAAGTACTAAAATGCCTCTCCTGAAAAATAGCTATTTTGAAGTTATGACACTGTTCTCGCAAACAAGCGATGTATCGTTTGCTTTCTTCAGGAAATGTCAGACATTACCGGTTGAAGTTGAATATTTAAAATAAAATGTATTATTCATATGAAAGCTTTATAATATTATGTATTACACACTATTGTAAGCTTAAATATGAACTAAAAATTTATTCCTTTTGTTTGTTCCCAACTATTTTATTTTTTTTTAAAATAGTATAGTTTAAATTGAGTTTATGTTAATTACTATAAGACCAATGAATTAACAGTATCAATAATTACACATTTTAATTACTTTGCCTGATTACTATGATGTTATGATTGTTATTAAAGATTAAATATGGCACAATTAACAGATTTTTTTTATATAAATTCTATCCCATAATAACTATTGTTTAACCATATACATTTCAGTTTGGTTTTTGGTAGTATGATTTTTTGATATTTTTTGACAATTTGATGTAAAAATTATTAATATTAATATATAGTAATATTAAAAAATAATCTAGTTATTCAGTTTGAAAAATGGTCATTGTCAACTAACTTAAATAAAATTTAGTTCATATCAGATCTAAGTACACAATATAAATGAAATACTATTGCAACGTATTCCGCACTTTTTGAAATACAGTATTGTTCAAAATTTTAATAATGACAACAATATTAGTGATTGAGATAAAATAAAATATTATCATTCTGGATCGTTAGGCCTGAATGAAAAAATTATCTAGTATAATATATAATTTAATTTTGAAAATAATTTTGAATGGGTTTCGCAAATTAATTTCATTTTTCCAATAATTTCAATGTTAATTGAATGTTGTTAATTTCACCAACCATACGAAGAACAAGACTAATTTGCCGTTAGCCTGAAGGGCAGGCAATATCAGTGAGGGTTGATGTTAACACCAAGGAAGGAATATCTAATCACACATCACTGATTTGAGGGCTCACTTCGCTGCAGTTAGCAGTGTGTGTCTCCCCGCGGACTAATAACATCTCTGATTGGTTTAAGCTTGAGTGGCTTATATATAACTACCATATCACTGTTGTCTCTGAATTAAACCAACATCTCTCCTATAGATCACACGGGCGACCTATAGAGATGCTAGATCTATCATTGAACAGTCTCTGTGGATGTTTGCTTTGCTCCTCTGTTCACAGCAGTGAATTGATACTCTTAAGTAAATTTGACTTTATTGTGGGGGATACAGATGAAGTAGGAGCTGGTCAGAGACTTATTGTCTCGAACAACAATGCCTTATCTCTCTGTCTCTCTCTCTCTCTCTCTCTCTCTCACTATCAGCAATATATGAATTGGCTGGCGAATGCTCGATTGTTCTAGATATCTTGCTTTTCATACTCTGATGCTGCAATTGATAATTCAAAATATTGAACAATTGTTTACTGTTGTATATTGTATTGGCTATTGAATAAACTCAATGATGATCAAATATCAATAAATGAAATAGAGGAAATCATATGCACTCTCAAATAAATGATTGTAAGTATGATTTGTTTTTTAATTCAATTATTTCACTCTGGAAATTAGTTAAAAGGCAATTACCAAAGATAATGAAAATAGTACCTCATATTGTTTTATTCATTATAAGACTAAAGACTTAATACTGGGCAGACACTTCTCCATAGAATTATCTAAACTCGCAACTTCTAATATTTTTCTAATTATATAAGAAAATCAAAAGATCAGAGGGTTTTAACGCATAGTTACATGATCTGTTGTGAGGAAAACAGTAACTAGAGGCCCACTCGAACAATTATTTTTAGGTTAGAAACAATTTTTAGGTCAGAAACAATTTTTAGGCTAGAAACAATTTTTAGGTCAGAAACAATTTTTAGGCTAGAAACAATTTTTAGGATAGCAACAATTTTTAGGTCAGAAACAATTTTTAGGTCAGAAACAATTTTTAGGCTAGAAACAATTTTTAGGATAGCAACAATTTTTAGGTCAGAAACAATTTTTAGGTCAGAAACAATTTTTAGGCTAGAAACAATTTTTAGGATAGCAACAATTTTTAGGTCAGAAACAATTTTTAGGTCAGAAACAATTTTTAGATTAGAAACAATTTTTAGGTCAGAAACAATTTTTAGATTAGAAACAATTTTTAGGATAGAAACAATTTTTAGGTTAGGAACATTGTTTTCATTCACAGGCCGATATAACTGAGACTGTGCCGGTTTATGAAGAAATTAATTATAAGACATTTATGTTATACATTTTTTTTGAATTGTTGATAATTTTGATTGTATTATATATTTTTGGGAAAACTGTTTTTTATTTTTAACGAAATTTAATATTTTAAACAAAAACAAAAAAATATTTTGATGAGTTTTCGATCAATTGTTTTGTTTTATTTTTGAAAACATTGGTAGTACGGCTAAAGCAATCGTAACATTCGAATTTCTTTTTAAGTATTTAGAGTTTTAGTAAACAATTATTTTTTAATTTTTTCTTCATAAAAACAAATAAGATTGTGAGAAAAGAAAACATAAAATAAATCCTAGAGCAATTTTTTTCAATTCCTCTTCATTTTTCTCTTGAGTTGGCTAAAATAAGTCTAATAATGACGAAGGTATTAACATTTTAAGATGGTACATATTGCAAAGTAGTTTAACGCAGAAAACTACACTTAGAGGTGTAGCTTTCAAGCAGAATTAACTCTACGTCAGCATTTCTTGATATAACTGTGTAATTTCTTGTCCGTTTTTTCTGTTTTCACATTCTTGTAGAGAAAAATATGGAGAATCGTCTTAGGCCCATACTATACTAGCAGTTTCACCGTCGCGTTTCCACTGCCCTGTTTCTGCTTCTTCAATTAATCACGGTTAAATGAATGGAAGGCGGTAACAACGCTGGTATAGTATGAAAATATGCTTTAAATTCATTTATCCGTGATCAATTGAAGACGCGTAAACAGGACAGTGAAAACGCGGCGGTGAAACTGCTAGTATAGTATGGGCCTTAGACAATTAAAAGAAAATGTGTTATTAAACGGTTCCAGCAACACTCACTCGATAATTAACACAGCTTTGAGGATAATAAAAGTTATTCATATGAAATGAAAGAAATAAATAAAAATGAACAAATTATCTAAGGAAGTTTACTGAAATTATTAGAAATATCATTTAATTGGCATTATTCAAAATGTGCTCTGTAATTTTCATTAATTAAATAATTAACATTTGAAATATAACGATTTTAGAAAGAAAAGACACTCGTATTTATTTTATATTTAAGAAAATCATAATCATTGTTTTCTTCTTTAAATTCAGTATACCTTATTTATAGTTACCTCAGTTAACTCCTAAAATAGGTCAATAAACACTGCCTTACTTAACTCGTCTATAATCTTCCAGAGCACGTCTTTACTGAATCGTTATACCTGATCAACTCAAAGACTGGGTAAATAAAGAGCCAGTTTGCTCAGCCTGAACTATTGAGGACTAGTTATCTTATTGCTGCCGATTCTCAAGTCACCTAAGTAAATCTTGACTCAATTCCAAGAATTATAACTTAGGTAACATACGCCTACAGACTTTAAACATGCTTGAATACTACCTCCTTTTTAAATATCAGTTGTAGGAGAATAGAGTTTCAGAATAAGGCAGGTCTATAAATAGCCGTAAGCAAGGCAGTGAAATGGCTCTCTATCGAAACAGTTGCTACTTCAGAATTCTCGTGCTACCATTTCTACCGCCATCACTTCTCTAACAATATTGATGATTTGGAAGGTGCCACCAAGAAGGAAATGATGCCTCTTTGAGAAATAGTTCTGATATGGGCCTCCGCTTGCCTCTCATCATAGACCACTTTAGCTAAGGGGTCTCTCACACGAGTTCACTCTCCATTTTAGCAAAGATAAATAGATTCTGCAGTGTTTATTCTAAACTTTGCACTTTGTGAAAACTCAAATGGAATAGAGAGAGAGGAGTGCTCTGAGGTAGGTAGGTAGGTAGAGGTAAGGATAGAGCAGAAACTTGGAATGATACAGTGAGTTCATTTGATCAAACGATCCTTTGGTTACTAGTCAGTTGTGAAATTAGTCCTGCAAGTGATTTGTTGATACAATGTTGGAGTGTAGTGAATTACGACATAGTGTAGATTAGCAGGTAACATCGATTCATCTGAAGTTTAGTCTTTTAACTTATTTAGTAAACCTAAAATTTGGTATGTAAATTTTGAAAAATTACTTATAGCTTGCAATATAATTTTTGGAAATTATTTGAATTACTCAAAATTAATTAAAAATGACTGACAGATGCTTTAAATGTGTATAACTATATAATTATTTTCATTATTAATACCGACAAATATTATCTATTTATAATTTTACATTCATATATATGTATTACATTTTATAATAATAATTATTTTTAATAATTCGATTTAAAAAAAAAATTACCATACTTACTGAAATTTATTAAATTTTCATAAAGAAATATGATAAATAAACTAATTTGCAGAAAAATTATTTAATTGCAAAAAATCAGAGGTATTAAAAATATGAAATGAATTTTATTAAAAATAAATAATAAAAGGGATTTGAAAATACATTTAGGTTATTTTTTACCCATTAATATACGTAATTTAATTATAAGTTATTTTCATAGTAAAATAATTAGTTTCGAACAAAAATAATAAATTATAGCTTCGAACAAAATAATGAAATAGTAATAATTATGAACAAAACCAATCACGAACAATATTAATTATTATTTTAAATTCTCTACCTCACATATTGATAACTACCAAATTAGTTTCAATTTACTATAGAAAAATAGATTTCAATAACAATTATACAGTCGCTATGTACTCTCATAAAGTTGCATTGAAGAGGAATAAATTAGCGCCGAGTGTTTAAAGTTTGCATCGAATTCTTCACATTGGATGTTTAATTTTAGAACTAATTAAGAATCCAATTGCGGTTGGCTGACTGCCTTTAACAACGCCATCTGGTGGCATCATCTGGCATCAGAGAGAGAGATAGAGAGAGAGAGCAGTAAGACACTCTCTAGAATATCCCAGAGATGGATACCTTCCCTGCATTCCGCCCATCATTTGCATTTAAATTAACTTTCTCCTGGTCACATATCTATGCCACTACGGGCAGATTATTCCATTCAAATGTATATGTGACTCCTCCAAAGCCTCTTACAAATGAACTAAGTGAAGTTCAAAGATGCAATTGATATAAATAACCATGTCGCGGGCGGCATGCAGACGAAGAAGAACGTATGACTGCCAAGATGTGGAATAAAGGCGTTTCATGAGGTGGAAGTAACTAACTGATTAAATTCTAATTAAGATCTCGTTACGTTCGGTTGAGTAATTATGGAAGGTTGGCGAGTGAAATGGGAATCCTGTTTGAGAAGTCCTACAGAGGACACAATGTTATCAAAAAGATTATGGGGAAAATGTAAACTTATTTCAATTAGTAATTTATATGGAATGATACACTAACTTTCATTTAAAAAGTAGGTATTTACTTAAAAGAATAAATCGTCAATTTTTAATATAAATATTCAGTAGATATAAATCCAATATTATTCATTTCAAAATATCACAAAATACATTACCCTCATTGGCATTCAAAACGTAGGGGATATGAAAGATAAAAATGTCCTAAAGTGTGAATCCCAGTCGAAAGTAGTTTTCGAAATCCAGCGTCGCTTCTTGCAGCAGCAGTAGCAATATACTCTACAAATTTGTTCCATGAAAAGAACGCTGATGACTCTTTCATCAAGCAATAGAGTGCGCCATTCACAGAAGAATGAATGTTAGTTTCAATAACATGCAAACAAGAAATATGAATGCCAAGAAAATAGATCACAAGAGGGAAATTACAAGAGAATTCATATCCGAGGAAACTCCAACCAATCATGGAAAGACACAGCGAGAAACTCAGATTTGTGTGTTATTCTTAATGAATTGGGAGAGATGTAATAAATTCCATAAATTGGCATTTGATTGCTTTATGTTCTTATAGCGATTGGTATGACGACAATTCTTAAGTTTATATATTTATCAGTTTATTATATACATTTTATAGATTATTATGTATATTTCTATTTTGAATTTGATTGTACTCAATCATCATTATGTACAATAATTTTAATAAAAGTACTTTCGAGAATCATTTTTTTATTTTCTGTGGAACTTTTAACGAATCACAGAATGACACATGTTCAAGACTTTTTATCTCAAGATTGCTCTCAGAAATGAAAAAGAAATTATGACACCCTCTTTGCGCGTCAATTAGATTCCTTCAAATTGAAACAGACCGTAAGAAGTTCTTTGAAATCTTCGACAACATCATATAGCCGGAGTTTGCGAACAAAAATTAATCGACGGAAAGTTGGCAGAGAAGGAAAAACATAAGGAGGATGACTAAAAGAGCGGCTGGTGATGTATGCTGCTCAGCACTTAAAGATAATGAGCATAAAACCTCTAATGAAATGACTTCCACTCCAGAGAACATATTACAGAATGGGACATATTTTCCGATCTTCTTTCTTGATAATTTGAGATAAAAAGACAAGAGATGTGGCACGAAGTTATCGAGTGATAATTAGTCTAGATGGAGGTACAGTTTGTTAACCTATTGCGCTACGGCCAACAAGTTACAACAATTAAGCAACTTGGAGTTTGTATTTGTTAATTGTCGAGCGTCTTGTTAGCTGAACATGGAACATTATGTGAAATGACTGGTTTGAATAACTGCTAGGAATGAACTGAACTGAACATGGAACATTATGTGGAGTGACTGGTTTGAATAACTGCTAGGAATGAACTGAACTGAACATGGAACATTATGTGGAGTGACTGGTTTGAATAACTGATTTAGTGGTATGAAATTAGTTCAACATTTCCAGGTTATAGAAATAAATATTTCAATTTTACAATATGAATTTATTCAACCAAATACTGACAGATATTATTCATTTATACTCAACAATGTCAATATATTTTGATTGGACAAGCATGTTAATATGATTTTGCTTGGATAACTATATATGAGAATGCCAATGAATTGTATCATAGATGATATATACGAGTCCATTACAGCTAGAAATCCCTGCATTAGAATCGCAAATGCAGTCAATAAATTCTTAACGGTTTGGTAATCGATCAAATGAAATATCTATAAGTGGAGAAAATTAATTCAAAAACAATCATCATCAATGCTATTAATAAAGCCAGATGGTAGAATGGGTGACAAATTATTCTGATTAGTTGAAACTCATCTATAATGAAATATCTTGTATAGTGATTTCATAGTGTTTTCCTGCATAGAGTCTTGTGTAAGGAAGTAGCCTCTATAGTGAACAAACATTTTTTAGTCTAGCCATATGTACAATGAGCACACTAGTCAATGTAAAATTGCAAAGTGAAATTTTGAAATTGATCTGCTATAATAATGACGGTTGTAGAAAAATTTGGTTTCAATAAATTTGGTCTCGGAATACTCGGTCTCATTTTACAATTATTTTTTTTAGAGAGCATTAATATAAAAGGTGGAAATTTTGATTACTTAGATGTGTGTGTAGTAGTGCATTAATTAAAAGCTACTAACATCATTAACCGTTGTAAAATGATATGTGACATTTGTAATTTTGATATGGTTTTATGACACTCATTTAACAACATTCGGCATCGGAACTTCCCCCCCCCCCCTGCCAGATCATTAAACAATTATAAAGTGGGTAGTATAACAAACTAACGGATACAACAAACTTCATCATTGCTAAATATGTTGAGAGTTTTTCAATCATCTTCAATTCATTTGAAAATATGTTGAATTATATTTTCATTGAAAATTCTAATCAAATAAATCTACACATTCAAAAATTCGAATGTTGTTTAAACATTTATTATCAAGATGCACGGAGTAAGAATAAATATAAAGTTATCCTAATTCCCTTTTTCAGTCTAAAGTTTTTAAGAAAGATTAATGTTACCAAACGAAAAAGTCATGCTAAGGTAACAAAATAAGACTACCCATGTAACATTGATTCTTGTGACGACAACATTGTTCCAATATTGTTACAATATATCCCCAATATTGGGAAGATAAACCTTGCTACCTGGGAGATACCACCTTATCTTCTATGGCAATAAATAGCTGACGGGGTAACCTCCCATACTTATCTCACTAAATGAGTGCAGTATGCTCATTGAGTGTCAGGTAATACTTTATGTTTCAATTTTATAATTTTCTACTTAGCACCATTTCTGCCCCCAATCCTCACTTTCTATGCCAGACTTTTTTAGTGTGATAAAGCTTGAAGAAAGTTGAATAGATAGATTTATCTAATAAATACTGATTCTATAAAACTTTAGCGAAATTAATAATCAATTAGCTTATAATATATAAAATCTATAAAAAAAAAAAAAAAAAATTAAATTTTATATAATTTCTTTTTAGTATCTGCTTTATAATAGATATTCACGCAATACCATTTAAAACTTCAGTTAAACGTATTCCTAACCACCGAATAAACTAGCATCGGAGTTTATTCAATATATATCAGTAAATTGAACCTCCCAACAATGTATTGGTTCTCGCTTTATTCGAATGGTACCAATATGACTAGATTATCGAATCCTCTGAAGTAGTAAATTTCCTGATGTTGTATTTTCCTCTCCATGGATAGAGAAAAAGCTCTTCCGTTAAATCAGGATTATAAGAGAAAAAAGAATTTAAAAAAAACTTACAAATCGTGTGTATCTCTAAAATATTCATTAAACTAGAGCTGGCACTCGGTAGAGCGCATACTTTCACCGCCGATTATAAATGATCTTGACCATCCATTAATCCTTGAGTTATAAATGATCTTGACCTTAACCTTTGACTCGTTCGCTTCCAAAATCTTACAGACTGGATCCTGGATATTGACCAATCCTCCCACTAAATTTCAAGTAATTTGATTTAATACTTTTTGAGTCATTGTGTTACAAATGACCTTGACCTTGATCTTTGACCTTTGACCCGATTACTCTCAAAATTTGACCAAATGGTTCTCGGATATTGAGTAATCGTCCCAACAAATTTCAGGTAATTTGGTTAAATACTTTTTAAAGAATATATGACTTTGACCTTGATCTTTGACCGAATTATTCTCAAAATTTTATTAGATGGTTTATGGACATTGAACAATCGTACCACCAAATTTCAGCCAATTTGGTTGAACACATTTTGAGTTAAGCGAATAACAAGATGATAAATAAATAAATGCCGCCTAAAATATAACTTTCAGCAAATTTGCGAAGGTAATATGAACCAAATCGAACTCCATTTGTTGTGCTGATACATGTGTAACACCCTAAAAGTGCATTTTATTATAGGAGATGGAGTGTGATATCAAACATACAAAGTCTTTTCAAATACTGGAGGACAGAGATTGTGTTTCGGCAATCAATGCATATTACATTGTTCTCTGAAGCATCGAAAGGGATCTTTGGCAAGTGATAGCTTTTCTTTTCGGTCGTCCCCCATGGAAATCGGAAGCTGTAGCCCCGTAATTGCAATCAGTCTACTGAGAGGCGTGATATCCGCTTTGCGCTTCCAATTGAATTCCGCTCCTCAGACAATCGAGTTTACTGTTCTCTTTTTCCTTGGGAAGATGCGCTATACTGGTGCAAATGCAGTGGAATAGAGGAGCTCTGGATTGTGCCTCCTGCAATTTTGTGCTCTTTGTGTTTCTAAAGGAGTCTTGTCTCGGTGTATTTTTCTCAGACACATTTGGCAGTGAGGATCTCTTTGTTTTCTTACGCACGACGTTTTATTCTATGGCCCTGTAGGAACTTCATTTGCCCTTTGAATGTTTACGAAGCAAATGGAGATTTCTATTTACCTCGACGAAAGCCAATTGTCTATAACCCGTTTCATTCACTCGTACGACATTGTGAGCTAAAAGAAAGAACTAATCAGTTCTTTCTATTTCCCGAATCCACGTTTATTGAATTCGAAAGAGAGAGAGAAATGGTGATGTCGGTTCTTGTACTTTCCTTGTAAAGCACACCCTTGATTAAAAATAAGAGGAGTTACTGTGGCTGGCTCATTGCTATGCAAGTCTGGTTAACTCCATAAACTCATCAGAATGGAAAATATCTAATTATTCAATTAGTGACCTGACGTCACCGTAATGAATGAATATAAATCTATTTTATTTGCATTTGAGAGCAGAAAAACAACCGGATTTTATGGCTATGAAGGGGAAAAGGAGTTACATTAACAATAAATACAGTGGTGATAAATATAGTATTCTATTCTATGTGATTCAATAATAGCTATTGAAATTGAAATATTAAAACATATCAAAATAGTTTTGCTAAATATTGAGTTGGTTAGTTAGGTAATACAAAATCTGATGTGTCTGCATATAAATTAATACTGTACTCAATTACTAATACATGAAATAAAATAGAAAAATGGAAACGTTGTCACGATATTTCAATTACACTTTAATAAAAAATAAATACATTTTACCTCAGGTTGAAGCAACGTTATTCCAGTTTTGAAATGAGTAAATGCCGCCATATCATCCGATAATGTTTGGAGTGGGAGTAAGGCCACTGCAATCCGAATATTAGGCAATGTTAACAGAGCATCCGATTGGTGCGGACAGAATAAACCAAAATAAACTGATCTAATCTGTGATGCCCCTTTGTGTTTCATCAATGGAAAGTAAACAGTATGTACCTACTATCAAATTAAAAAATAGTAAAGGAATTCAAATATTGTTCTTTCCCCATAGATGATTGGATGGATAGTATCATATTTTATATATAATACCTTTGATTATTATTATAGAGATTAAAGTGAGATTAAAGTTATATCAAAATAAAAAACCTTATGTATTTGCAAGGCTGTATGTAAATACGTAAGGCTTCAAAAATGTTATCATGAATTAAAGAAATTCGATAACGGTTACTTCCTCATAGAGGATTGGATGATTAGTATGATATTATATTACTAATTCTCTTTATATTTATATAACTTCTTTTAAACGTTACATAAGATTAAAGTTACGTAATTGCATGGTTAATAACTAGAAGTCGGATAGAAAATTGACAAAGGAAGCATTTCACGTGTAAAGTAGCTATGCCTATGTAAAAAATGTAATCTTTCGATTTTCTTTTGGAATTCAATCGGGAGGTTTTTTTGGTCTCATTATCGGCCGGTTATAGCTTTCATTACGGTGGCAGATGAGATCCTGATAATGTTTGCAGAAGAGAATCTCAATTTGGAGGATATTGAGCCTCGGCGGACAGAATTGAGGGTCTAGTCTGCGAGGCGCAAACACACGCACCTATCGGCGGAATAATTAGAGTGACAGTGCCGGCCAAGATTGGGTAAACATTTGATGAGTATTCTGGAATGATACAGAAATGTTTTGATGATTGCCTGTGTGTTTAGGACGCACCGATTCGAAAAAAAGATCATCGGTGAAGCGCGGATAAAAGGCATGTAGAGGTACGAATTGTGGGTCGCTTTTATATCTTCGGTTATAGGTATAAGAATAAACGATAACTGGAAATAGAGCTGGGTTTAATATTTTGGAAATAATCCATTATGTTTCTACAGTTAGATAGAAAATAAATAATGAAAATGTGTACTGACTGCACTATATGGTACAGCAAGTTGATTATTATATGTATATTTAATAAATTGGATTCATTTTGGTTTCCTTATCAATGCTATCACATTAAATATATAATATACATGATAAAATTGAACTTATTTAGCCAATATGAAATAATCAATTTGCAGAATAGAAAATGTGAATAATTAAAATAACATTTTTTAATTCATTACAGTTAATGAAAGTATCATAAAAAATAATGAACTAATAAGCGTCGGTAATAATTAATGAGGAAGCTCTACTTTATGGTTATTTCAGCCAAATAAAGATATATTTAGGTACATATTTATAAAACATTGTGACCCAATTCTTTTTTAGTATAAATTTTACTCATACAAAAAATACACCTATTTTTAATTGATTGGTAATTTCAATAATAGACATTTTAATTAATTAATTAATTGGTATTTTGTGTATAAATATCCATTTCTTTTTATACTCAAAACATGCTTTATATTTAATGTATGTAATTACTCATTTTCAAATATATGTATTTATTCCATTTTTTAAATATGGTGTATACATTTTTGACAGTTTCGTGGAAATTTTAGTTCAAGATATTTTCAAACTACTATTTTACAAAGTGTCATCATTTTAATATTATACTAGGTCGCTTAAAATTTGATTACATAAATTTAGTATGTTGTTCATCAATATTCTCTACCATATGATACAAAACTAATAAAAAGAACATTGAATTAATTCTAATTAAATTAGTTTGACTATCAGAATGTATCAGAAGATTTGACTATGTGTTTAATAATCACATGTCTTATTTATATACCTACGGTACTGTATTTTCCACAAGTTGTCATTATATACAGTAAACTAATGTGTACCAAATTTCAAGTAAAAATATTGAACATATAAGGAGAAATAAATACATAGGTATATGAGACAATGGCAACTGAGAGAGCAGAGCTGTGATTGGGTGGAACGTGACACAATCACAGCTCACGCATGTGTGTGTGCTCTATGAAAACGTGGACTGTAGTGTATTTAGAAGCTATCCAAACTGTATTTCTACGTTGCCACACGTCACCACATCGAAATTAATTTCCTAGTTAGCGTGATTCACCCTGATTTACGCCGATACGAGATTAATTTTTTAACTTTTAAATACAAAAATAGATTTGACATCTATGCTGAAAATACGTCAAGAAATGCCGGTAAATTCAAAGGAATGACATGAAAGATATAAAGTAATTTAAAAAGGATGTGCTTAGAATACACACGTCAAACTCATTAGGGTCTATAGCCCTTTTAAGATCGTATGTACGAAAGACTTACATGTAGACTCAAATAGTGTATCATATACTCTCCAAAAAGAAATAGCATTTTTTGTGCTGTATCTTGTTGATAACATACATTCTATCAACTGATTACATCGGAATGAAGCAAATTAGCAGATAACAAACTAACCACTTTCCCTTCAAAGTTATCTCTTTTATCTCTTTATCTCTCTCTCCTTTTTGCCCCCTTTGTTATCATATCCATTAGGTCTCTCGTTTGGATCCCATTAAGCCAAATCCGAATTTCCTAAAAACGGTGGCTCAGTGCCATCTAATGGACTAATTTGCTTACGCATTACCTATAATTGGCTAATCTTGACTGCAGAAGATCCGCAGCTAAAGTTACTATGGTTATTCGCCAGCCTGAGAGCCAGGAAATTTGAGCGCAATTTCCGCCTGGATGTAAAAGTGTAGCGTGCAAAAATATGAGCGTTTCCCGTATAATACCTACCTACCGTTAACATAAAAACAAATTGTGTCGTTTGAAGATTAAAACACTGATCTAACAGTCCATATCTAGCGAAAATGGCAGCGCTTACCAAATCCTGAAGAATAGTTTGCACCAGACGTCATTGACGAACAATGAAGAATGTTAAAATACATCGAAATTTCATGGATATTATGGATGTTTTCGTAATCTTAAATCTTAAATCTTAAGTTTATGGAGTGTTTAAAATTACACTATTTGTGTTCTTTTGACGATGAAATCCTAACATCTTTTGTACTAAGATGGCCGTCGTCTCTCCACTCATTTGCCGATGAAATATAAGTAGTCATAATTCCTAATTAGGTTTATTGCTGCCTAGAGTCATTATGAGCAATGATTTCATCCTGAGTGTATTTGTTGAAGTGCTACTTCAGTTGTAATAAATCCACAGCTTCAAACTTCAGAGCATCTGTCAACATAATTCTCATATAAGATCTTTTATAATCCCAAATTATTTTGCCTTTCTATTTTATTCTAAGGTATTTCGAGAGAACTAATGCGATTTTAACGAGTATAATGTCGGCCTTTCAAGCTAGATTCACCGCAAAAAATGTTCGCATGTATTTGAATTACTAAAATATGAATCAGTTTATTTTTTAGGCTCATGCCCATTAATTCTCGATTATTTCTTTTTGCAAGTTAGTTTGAAGTGCCAGAATGAATTAAACGTGGGCTGTGACGCAATCACTAATCTTTTTTACGCTATATGCTTTTTAAGCTATCCATAACATTTATTCATATAGTTTATTGGTATATTGGTAAGGTATACTTTGGTGCAATACACTCAAGTTAATAAAAGAAGAAACCAAGCTATCGCGCTCTTGGCTAGAAAGGCGTCCCCTTTGAAGTGAAGTCCCTGAATATTGAACTTCTTCGATTCCCATTCCAGATCTAGACACTCGTAGATTCGTCGGTACCTTCAGTTGCAAAAATTACTCTACGAATGTTTATTACACTGAGAATTAAATAGAATTATCGAGGCATTCTAAAGCGTCGTAAATTGGTTGATTCAAATCTGTGACGGCGTGTATAATCACCTCGGAGTATTTTCATATGAAACTCCATGGTTTAGCTATTACGCTTAGAAGGTAGCTGTAGCTTTTCCAATATATATGCATATTTGGAAACACTCCATTTTTACGGCGATTCCCCATGAACTAGAAACAGCTTGACCGATGGCAATGAAAACATAGATTGGGGTTGATATCCTGAAGCACTTTTACTGGTATTAAATCATGCAGTGAATTTTTACCGGCTATACAGAAAAATCATCGAATTCGATCTAAAAAATAGGCAAAAATTTGATAGGCAATTTATCAAATCGCCTTACACACAGATGTTCAAATAAATTCAGATGATTTAACAATTCTTCTCTTAAAATCTATATCTTGACAATATTCCAATTTGTTCTATTTTATTAACAGGTGCGAGTATTGATCTGCAAGGTAATTTTACTTTATCCTCTCTGATTATGATGGTAAATTTACTGCTAACGAAGAAGGTTATGCAAAATATATGTTGACCATTTAAGCCTTTAATACGTTATAGCCAATACTTGTTCTAGCTTGCTAAAGGATTTTATAAGATGGCTTAGGACTTCAATATAGAACCTTAAAATGGCGCAATAAACAAAAGAAAGCGAGCCTAGGCATATTTCCCCAATGGAAGCAGATTCGTGAAGTCAATGATCGGTTCCTCTTTTCTGATTTGAAATCATTTTAATTGAATTAGGAAGAGAAAGTCAAAAACCCTTCAGTTTTTTGCTAGTTGAATATAATTTAGTTAAATATCTAATTAATAATTTCTAAAATAATACCTCGAGAAAAAAATATATAATTACCTTCGTACAAAATAAATAACGAATTATTATTCAAATATGCACCATTAATTAACTATACATAATAAGCCATGCTTTATACAGTTTTATTCATCTATTTTGAGTAATTTTTATTCTCAGTTTGTTTAAATGTGTTTTAATTTGTCACATAATATACCATTAGTTAAAGAAACATGAAATCTAAATTAAGAGTATGTTGGCTCATTGTACAAAGCATCAATATATTTGATGTATGGTACATGTCGTTAGAAACAAATAATCTATAATACTACGATATTCGATATACGAATTAATACAAAAAATAATTAGAAATAGTTAGTATCATACCATAAATTATCAATACTATAACCTGTAGACTTTAGCTACAGAGCGTGATATTTAAAGGTGAAGGTATAAATAATTTATGATATAGTACCTTTATTTACGATTATTAAGTAAATCATATAATAATATGTTGATTAATTACTGTTAAAATTATAATTTAGAAAGTTGACGATGTTATCTATTCCCTGAGTCTTCTTCAGATCTGACCTTTTATCTCCTGTTATTTTCTCCTGTTATCTCCTGTTATTATCTTCTCCTGTTATCTTCTCCTGTTATCTTCTCCTGTTTTCTTCTCCTGTTATCTTCTCCTGTTATCTTCTCCTGTTATTATCTTCTCCTATTATCTTCTTCTGTTATCTTCTCCTGTTATCTTCTCCTGTTTTCTTCTCCTGTTATCTTCTCCTGTTATCTTCTCCTGTTATTATCTTCTCCTATTATCTTCTTCTGTTATCTTCTCCTGTTATCTTCTCCTGTTTTCTTCTCCTGTTTTCTTCTCCTGTTATCTTCTCCTGTTTTATTCTCCTGTTATCTTCTTCTGTTATCTTCTCCTGTTATCTTCTCCTGTTATCTTCTCCTGTTTTCTTCTCCTGTTATCTTCTCCTGTTATCTTCTCCTGTTATCTTCTCCTATTTTCTTCTCCTGTTATCTTCTCCTGTTATCTTCTCCTGTTATTTTCTGGAAACTTCCATTTAAATGAAAAATTATATATTCCTCCATGCATCGTGCATATCAATTCTAATGAAACAAATATATTAAAGAACATAAATTTATTGAAACCTGACTTTTTAAATTATGTTGGTGGATAAAAATCAGCAATATCTTATAAAATTTATTTAAATATATCATCACCAATTATGAGAAATACGCGATACATGGATAAAATTCGTAATTTAGAATGCGAAGTTGCGGTAAATAACCAGATAATAATCTATCTCTTCATTCCAGGTCATATAGTGTTTGGTGATATTGACTATAAATCTCTATTCAGGAGACTTTTGCCACCTTTGATATCTCTCTTGTTATGCTGTCACTGGTCTGTTTGTAGTTCTCTGTCGGGGTGATTGTGCAGCTTACATGCGAATGCTGACATCAGTTGAGAAAGAGCTTTGATTAGCATTTAAAATTACAAAGCAGCTCTAAGATCCATCGTTCAGACCTGAGACGATTTATTTCAAATAGGGAACAAACATAACTTACTGTTTGAATTAATAAATTATGTTTATGAGATCAATAAATTTTCATTGAATATTAATTAATTAAACAAGTCTTTGATAAACTAACCTCATAACGTGGTAATATGATCAAAATCCTCCCTTATACAATAATCCAATTCACACATTTCCGAATTAAGCCTTACTTCACAGTTAGGAATATTTACGACATCCATTCTATCGTTAAATTTCCTCTCCCGCAACCGTCAATGTGTTTGACTCCATCCAGATTAAATCCACCTGCTGCCTGGCTCCCTCATGCACTCCAGAATTCACCTTCCGGATACCTCGGCCCGTAAAAAGTCGGAATCCCTCTTCATTGGTGATTTAGCGAGCAGCTGGGCAATAAAACCTACGCCGAAAGAACACAATTTATAGGTTTGGTGAGGCAGCTCTGTATATCGTTATCATTAACTTTATTATGCTAAATCCCAGCCATATTTCCATCGGAATGAGCTCTCTTCGTGGTGTAAAAGCGGCCATTCAGCTTTCAATAACAATAAAATTATTATTTATATTTATTACATATGATTTATTTTATCGCAATTAAGCTATATATAAATAACTTATCGTTCTGCATAAAATAAAAGTAACCACCATAAAATGTCGTATCGTGTCACAATAACAATGTACAATTATAATTCAAATTCTGTATTTATGTCTACTAAAAACATTTTAATGTTAAATCAAATTTGACGTTATTTATACCATTTATATTTTTATTATGCGTACTTTAAAAAAGTCATAACCTATTATTATTTTATATAAAAATATATAATTATTATAAAATTATTGTATTCAACACCAATCAACTCATTTAAATTAAATTACTGGATTTATCTTGCATTTATCTCTTTTAAAATTAACGATAGATATAGGCTCCAATTCTTTCAAATTAAATATAAGAAGTATTTCACAGGTAGTTATTATAAATTGTTCATATAACTAATTGGAAGTGATTATTTTTTAATGTAACGAAAATATTAATCTCTACATGTATAGAAATTATAATTTCTTGGAGTGAAAGATATATTTCTTGAATACGAAACTATACGTTAAATAAAACTGTGTGAAACAATAGAATTTCTAGTATACCAATTATGATGAATTGAATTTTCAACTGTATGTAAATTCTACAAGTACCTATCTATTATCAAAATATAAATAATACAATAATTTTATTTATCATAATTTTATTTCACACTCTAGCGAAATTTCAAATTAAAACATACTATACATTTACTTCAATTTATTCACAGTTTTGGTTCGTAAAAGAATTGAAATAGAGAAATAGAACTTAAAAAAATACTCATAAGAGTCTAAATAAAAATAGATACAATGAACATGCCTGCGATACAGGTTTTTAAAAAGACACATATTTACCCATGGAATAGACTTCTAAAGTTTTATGAATTTATAATCTTACACGGGTACTACTAAGGTAATCGTCGCCAGAATTCAATAGATCTAAGGATAGGGGAATTACGTTCTATTTCTGTTATTATATGGGGGAGGAATCAATGGTTGTTCTTATGAAATGTTTGGTTTTGTTGATACGATCTGGTATGTGGGTGCTGGAATAAGTTTCAAAGAGGTTTTCGTCGTTGAATTGTGCCTCACGTAAAAATAATTCATAAATTTTCTAATAAATTCTAATATTATCAATATTACTTCAAGTCAATACAAAAACTTAATGAATTTCTTTATTTCATTATATTTATTTTCCAATTTATAAGAGATATACATACACAATCTATAAGATACATATTCATATATATTCATGTAAGTAAACTCCTCAGTAATATGATAGTATTTACATTCATTACAGTATATTAGGGAGTTGACTTCTGAAAGCTTCTAGGTACTCTATCAAAGGCAGCGCATTTAGAGACATACACCTTCCATATTGATGTGGCATCTTCAGACCAAATTGAATTCGAGTGCCTTTCTTTTTATCTCGATAAAGTGCCTGGAGTTACTTACAGAGTGCAGGATACGTGAATCTATTACAGAAATCACAGTATCCATATCACTATCACATGCACTATCCAACGTAGAAATAAATATATTGGGACAGTATTGCTCCAATATTGTGTCCAATATTGGAGCAATATTGGTTGTGAGGTTGTCCCGATACACCCAATATTGCCCCAATACTCGGATGTGTAACATTGGGCATTGTTGTTTACTAGTTAGTGAACTTAGTCACTAGTTAGGTAACTTAGTCACTAGTTAGGTAACTTAGCCACTAGTTAGGTAACTTAGTCACTAGTTAGGTAACTTAGTCACTAGTTAGGTAACTTAGCCACTAGTTAGGTAACTTAGCCACTAGTTAGGTAACTTAGTCACTAGTTAGGTAACTTAGCCACTAGTTAGGTAACTTAGTCACTAGTTAGGTAACTTAGTCACTAGTTAGGTAACTTAGTCACTAGTTAGGTAACTCAGCCACTAGTTAGGTAACTTAGTCACTAGTTAGGTAACTTAGCCACTAGTTAGGTAACTTAGTCACTAGTTAGGTAACTTAGTCACTAGTTAGGTAACTTAGTCACTAGTTAGGTAACTTAGTCACTAGTTAGGTAACTTAGTCACTAGTTAGGTAACTTAGCTACTAGTTAGGTAACTTAGTTACTAGTTAGGTAACTTAGTCACTAGTTAGGTAACTTAATCACTGATTAGGTAACTTAGTCACTAGTTAGGTAACTTAGTCACTAGTTAGGTAACTTAGTCACTAGTTAGGTAGCTTAGTCACTAGTTAGGTAACTTAGTCACTGGTTAGCTAACTTAGTCACTAGTTAATTAACTTAGTCATTAGTTAGGTAACTTAGTCACTAGTTAGGTAACTTAGTCACTAGTTAGGTAACTTAGTTACTAGTTAGGTAGCTTAGTCACTAATTAGGTAACTTAGTCACTAGTTAGGTAACTTAGTCACTAGTTAGGTAACTTAATCACTGGTTAGGTAACTTAGTCACTAGTTAGGTAACTTAGTCACTAGTTAGGTAACTTAGTTACTAGTTAGGTAGCTTAGTCACTAATTAGGAAACTTAGTCACTAGTTATGTAACTTAGTCACTAGTTAGGTAACTTAGTCACTAGGTAGGTAACGTTCCTAAATCTATTAGGGACGTGAACTAGGAAGAGGGTATCTGGATCGGTTCCTAGTTCGCGTCCCTGAATGAAATAGGGACGTGAACTTAGAAATTTAACAATTTATTATATGTGACAACTCAATCATTTTTTATAAAATGCATGCTATTCTACGATGAGAAACAAATTAACATCAATATTAATGATGTAAATATAAACTAAATTAAATATTCTTAGTAATAACCGTAGACTTATATACTCATATTTCTTTCCTAAATATTATGATGGGTTGAATCATTGTTACGTATATTATTTTAATTTTAATTATTCATTAATGGAGCTATTTTTAAAAAGTTCATTACATTTGGAAAATTAAGTTCAATCAAATATAAGAAATATAATTATTTCACATGGTAAGCTGCTACAACGCACATTAATGTTGTGAAAAGAATGTATACCTTTGCTGATCTTAATTTAGTACTGGCTTATGAGATTCAGAATAACGTAGTATCTGTTTATTTAATTCATTTCCCTTATTAACAAATTATTTGCATTCCTATAATTAGTAAAGGGAAGCAAGATAAAATTGTTATATAAAATTGTAATCCAAAAAAAAATATTTTTCCTTCCTAATAATAAAATCGTGAAATTATTTCATTTCAAATTATTTTAAGAATAAAGTAATAAAACATTCTACACCAGAGAAATATTATGAACAAAATTACTATATAGAAACTTCAGTTATTAATTATAAGCAGCATGTTTGAAAAGCTCTATATTTTTAAATAATTGTAATCATTTTTTTTCAGTTTTAAATAAACCGGAATGAATATTATTTTCATTTCTATTTGTTATTTCCACTAATTACCATTATAGTGTATAATTTTTTATTAATAACTATTATATATACTTTATACTTCTCATTAATTTCCGTTCCTTTTAATTTCCATCAATTATTATTTATATATTCTATTGTATATACTATATACATCCTCCATTAACTTCTATTACATATATATTTTTCATTATTTCCCTTATATAAACATTTTCCATTAATTTCCATTTCATATACAGTTTCCATTACTTTCCATTAATATCCATTATATATACATTTTCCATTAATTTCCCTTATATATACATTCTCCATTACCTTCCATTACTTTCCATTTCATATACAGTTTCCATTAATTTCTCTTATATATCAATGTACTTGTTGAGTGACTCACATGTTCCATTTCAAGGATTTACCTGGTCACTGTGAATGTCTATTGGAAAGTATAGTCTATTTTATTTATTAGGTAGGGCATCTCGCGCCCCTAAATTCAAATTATTGGCATCTCCGACACCAGTACACCCCGATAGAATGGGGGAATGGGGGTGAAGAGAAGGGGTTGTGGGGAGGGGGGACATCGTCTTAAGGAAATAGGGTTGTATGTGGATGAATTGAGGAAAAGGGATACATTGGGGAAGAATTAGTGTGGTAAAAGAAGTGGAAAAGTGGTAAGGGAAAATTGGGGAAGATATGGGTTGGGGAAAGAGGGATATGTGGGTTGGGGAAAGGGGAAGTTATGGGCTGGGGAAAGGGGAAGAAGATGTGGATTGGGGGAATCAAATATTGAAAAAAACTAGTTACAGGTTATTTTAATTATTTATTCATCATTACAGAAATAATGAATATTTAAGTTGGAAGTAAAAGATAATTTAGTGTACGGATCATATTATATTATTATCACTAATTCAAACATATTATTCACAATAAGAGTACATCGAATTTACTCTCATTCAGATAATTCTCAATTTCTATATAAAATAGTATTTGTACACACTTAGCTATTGCCATAGAATTTATTGCACCATATTGAATACAGTCTCATACCTCTCTACGTATACACTAACATCTAGTACATCTAATACTGTAAAGGATCAAACATATTGGGAATTTCTCTACCTCATATCGACTTTATCAGGTAAAGCATCTATCCACCATTTGAATACATCACTCACAGAAAGCATTCTCCTTCCATCCTCTTGCCAATCTTCCCACTTCTCTCTCTCCATCTCCCACTCTTCATTTACTCTAATCTGGGAGTCTAATTTACAACTGCCACGATGCAAATGATGGCATAATCACATTAGTTCGGAGCACTAAATCTACTGATAGTAAGTCTGAATGCTTCCATTGTGCACAGTGTCGAAAGAGACATCGTTACCGTAAGAGCGAACACAAATCAAACACCAAAGCATTTCCACAAGCACTAAATTATTATATTGAACTTTATTAATGAGATTTATAATAACAAATACTAATTAAATGGTGTCCATTTATTGATTTTCTCCGAATTTAAAATTTGATGGTGGAAGAATTTAAAAATATTTTAATATATCATACATGCATAAATTCAAAGGCACCTATCACAAGAATATAAAGCTCATTGTTCACCTATCACTGTACTAAATAGGTCATTACTCACCTAGCACTGCACTGAGTTAGTCATTATTCAACTAACACTGAACTAAGTAAGTCATTTCCCACCTATCACTGCACTATGCAGCTCTTTAACTATCACTCTCCAAAAACTATCCCTTTACCTCTTTCTCCCTATCACTTCACTCTTCCTCCCCATCACTTTCCTCTTCCTCCCTATCACTTTCCCTCTTCCTCCCTATCACTTCCCTCTTCCTCCCTATCACTTTACCTCTTCATCCCTATCACTTTCCCTCTTCCTCCCTATCAATTTCCCTCTTCCTCCCTATCACTTTCCCTCTTCCTCCCTCTCAATTTCCCTCTCCCTCCCTATCCCTTCCCTCTTCCTCCCTATCACTTCCCTCTTCCTCCCTATCACTTCTTTCTTCCTCCCTATCACTTTCCCTCTCCCTCCCTATCACTTCCCTCTCCCTCCCTATCACTTCCCTCCCCTCCTTATCTCTTTCCCTCTTCCTCCCTATCACTTCCCTCTCCCTCCCTATCACTTCCCTCTTCCTCACTATCACTTCCCTCTTCCTCCCTATCACTTTCCCTCTTCCTCACTATCACTTCTTTCTCCCTCCCTATCACTTCCCTCTCCCTCCCTATCACTTCCCTCTTCCTCACTATCACTTCCCTCTCCCTCCCTATCACTTTCCCTCTTCCTCCCTATCACTTCCCTCTCCCTCCCTATCACTTCCCTCTTCCTCACTATCACTTCCCTCTTCCTCCCTATCACTTTCCCTCTTCCTCACTATCACTTCTTTCTCCCTATCACTTCCCTCTTCCTCACTATCACTTCCCTCTTCCTCCCTATCACTTTCCCTCTTCCTCACTATCACTTCTTTCTCCCTCCCTATCACTTCCCTCTCCCTCCCTATCACTTCCCTCTTCCTCACTATCACTTCCCTCTTCCTCCCTATCACTTTCCCTCTTCCTCACTATCACTTCTTTCTCCCTCCCTATCACTTCCCTCTCCCTCCCTATCACTTCCCTCTTCCTCACTATCACTTCCCTCTTCCTCCCTATCACTTTCCCTCTTCCTCCCTATCACTCCCCTCCTTATCACCATTCCCTCAGTAGCGCCTCAGTCAAGACCGATACCTGTGAGGTGCATCGTAAAATGCCGGTTATTACTGTCCGTTTAGTCATTGTATCTCCATGGTGAGATGAGACCCTAACTCTACTGACACTTAGGCCTGATAAACTGAAAAATGAATATTACACAGATAGCAAAGATATAGAATGACTTGGAAGAAATGTGTTTATCATTTTTATTAAGGTATAACCTTCACACAAAGAGGACTTTTTTGAAATGATTAACTAAGTTAAATGAATGCAATTAAATTGGTAAGAATACTCGATTTAATTTCGTTTTTAATTAAATGATATATCTTTTGATGCCAGAAAACGAACATTTAACCTTGGTATGTAATACTTCATATTGACTGGAAGATGGATTTTCTTCTTTGGGCGAGGTTTTAAAATTAGGAAGCATTGCCTAGAACCTAATAAAAATCTTAAATATCTTCCTTTTTATTCTTGAATATCGATGGAAGATCTTTAAAGTCCACCTGATTTAACTTCCATTTCACACGAACCTATTAGTTTGCAATTATTTTGTTCAAATAGGGATGATATTGTCTAAATATTCCAACTTTGATTAAAAATGTTAATTGCACTTTCCTTACTTCATTTAAATCAGTCGAATTCTAACATAAAATTTGCCACTTTAAAATAATGAAGGAACTTTGCAGCGAAAATATCGCGGACAAATATAACATGAAATATATTCTGACAGTACGAAAAATGATCGTTTTCTTTTGAGGTTTCTTTTTTGGGGGAAACTGAAGAATTGTGATGAATCATATAATGATTGGTTCGTTGCGTGCTTTGGGAGAAAAGTGTTTTGGTGATAAGAAACTCTATGTGAATTGTGTAGAAGAAAACAATTGTCACGGTTTAGTATTTTCTTTATTGGTATACATATACTCATTAAGAATATTAAACTGAGTATTATTATTGTATACTTAACCAATTTATTGCAAATAATTACTCACCCATTTTAATAGAGTAAAAGTTAATGAAATACGCATTGATAGTTAAAAATAATAAAAAGAATTACAATAATGATTATTTTACATCATATTATTAATTCTTAATTACTGATTTAAAAATATGAAATCTTCTCTGAAGTTAATTGAATTTATTTATTCATCAATAATTATAATAAAAACATAAGTTATATTATTTTAAAATAATATAAGAGGAGCTGTTAAAAGGAATTTTTTTTCATGAAAACACAACTATCAGTAAAAAAGATTAAACAATATATATAGGTTTTTACATATTTTTACATATTGCTGATAATATATATTGTTTTGATATCAAAATTAAGTTGTTAATTAAAATTTTCATCCTCAGAAAAAAACAGGGCATTAATTGTTAGGTAGATAATATTATTTTCAAAGAGCATTTCTCACTTTAATAATAATAATCGATTTAACTCAATAAGGACTAATACTTTTAACAATAATGTTCTATTAGATTGTTTTAAATTCTAAATTTACTTCGTTTTAATTATAAATCTATGAGAAACTCCAAATATTTTAAAACAAGAAATAAGCATTGCAGAATAATCAACTTTCATTCAATAATCCAAATATAACAAGTTATTGACCAATCGTGCTAATTTCATTATAAACTATAATTATCCTTATTACTTTCGTAAAATTGTGGAATGTTATATTTTGATCAGCAATATTTATCCCGGTACGAATGACAGAGAAAGTCTTTATTTATTCATACGTAATTTTATTTTTCGTACATATATCTAAGTATTAAACCAAATTGTCTGAAATTTAGTGGAACGATTGGTCATTATATAAGAACCATTTGAATAGGTTTTTGGAGCAATCGGGTGAAAGGTCAAGGACAAGGTCATTTATTATATTAAGATTTTCCACTGTTCACTATAAGTAGCTGTATATTATTTCTCTTATTTGTAATTTTATTGATTCTTCTAAAAAAAATCTTTTTTAAACGAGATATAAAATATAAAACAATAAAAAATTCAAGCAAGATAAAATGCATAATTATGACGCATACTTCTCAATCTAAATAAAACCTATTTTATTTATAAATAGACAGTGTTGAATGTGTTTAAAAAGATCACAACATAGGTCACTAAGGAGGTCAGTACGAAATTGCTCCCTCAAGCATTCTTGTGTCCGCCCCATCCATCTCCCAAAGAATTTATCGTTATCTCTTGACCATTGCTGCTGATATCCGATAACAAAATTAAGGCTTGAACTCAATGTTCTTAACCTTAAGGTCTGCAGTTCAATGGTTAGTGTTCTTGCTGACAATACTTTTATTATCTCCAATTTTGTACTTACTTTAAAGAGAAAATAATATGGAACATTTTTATCATTCACTGAATTCAAAAATTGAGTTTATGTAATATTTTTTATAGAATATGTTTTTTTTATATATTATCGCACTATTTATTTTGTATTGACTATATGAGTTGAGAAGATGGAAGGTTGCATATTTTTCATAAGATTAATAAAGGTTTATTACATGAACGGGCACTCGTAGAGCGCATACCATCGTCACCGCTTCAATATTTTTAGAACTTTTGTGGCACCAAAAAATTTATATAATGGTTCTTGTATAATGACCAATCTTCCCATCAAATTACAGGCCATTTGGTTAAATATTGTTTGTGCTTTAAATGACCTTGACCTTGACATTTGATCCGATCGCTCCTAAAATCTAATTGAATGGTTCTTTGATAATGACCAATGGATGTACAAAATTTCAGGCAATTTCGTTGAATACTTTTTGAGTCAGTTATAAATGACCTTGACCTTTGACAACCAGATCGCTCCCAAAATCTAATCAAATGTTTTTTGGATAATTACCCATCGTTCAATCAAATTTTAAGCAATTTGGCTGACTACTTTTTGAGGTACGACAATAACAAGATTACATATAACAAATAAATAATAATTAAGGTTATAGTAATTAATACAAAAATTTAATAATAGATAGAAATTTACAATATTTTGGATTTATACTGACAATAATAATTATGATGAAGTTAAGAATTAATTGCATTCTCCAGTGAATCTCCAGTATTATTAATGAATTTCATCAGGAATTTAATCTTAAAAAATGTCACTTTACATTGAAAAATGTAATTTCGTATTATAGTTTTTTGTCAAATATGTGTTTTTAAAAATAAATTAAAAACTACCTTCCAGTCAATATGAGTAAAAACTTAAATAATTAATAGTTAAATTACTATATATGATATATTTAGAATTACATTAAAACTGTAATTTTTCAAATAAACATTAGGGTACAAACTAATTCCTTCAAACCCTCATCAACCTCCTGTGCCACCAGAAAAATACACTGTTAACCTGTTTAAAATCCAAAGTATTTCGAATTAATCACTAGTCCCATTCGATGTATTCATTAGGAATAAATTATTTTGAAAAGAAAATGACGAATGTGACTTTGAAGCGATTGTTACCGATTTTATTGTAATTGTTAGGGATCGTTAATCATTTCATTGAGAATTGTTAGCGATTGTTAATCATTTCATTGAGAATTTTTATCTATTGTTAATTATTTCATTTGAGAACTGCTAGCGATTGTTAAATCATTTTATTGAGAATTGTTATTGATTGTTAATCATTTCATTGAGAATTGTTATTGATTGTTAATCATTTCATTGAGAATTGTTAGCGATTGTTAATCATTTCATTGAGAATTGTTAGCGATTGTTAATCTTTTCATTGAGAATTGCTAGCGATTGTTAATCATTTCATTGAGAATTGTTAGCGATTGTTATTCTTTCATTGAGAATTGTTAGCGATTGTTAATTATTTCATTGAGAATTGTTACCTATTGTTATTCATTTCATTGAGAATTGTTAGCGATTGTTATTCATTTCATTGAGAATTGTTAGCGATTGTTAATCATTTCATTGAGAATTGTTAGCGATTGTTAATCATTTCATTGAGAATTGTTAGCGATTGTTAATCATTTCATTGAGAATTGTTAGCGATTGTTAATCATTTCATTGAGAATTGTTAGCGATTGTTAATCATTTCATTGAGAATTGTTAGCGATTGTTAATCATTTCATTGAGAATTGTTAGCGATTGTTAATCATTTCATTGAGAATTGTTAGCGATTGTTAATCATTTCATTGAGAATTGTTAGCCATTTTTAATGATTTCATTGAGAATTGTTAGCGATTGTTAATCATTTCATTGAGAATTGTTAGCGATTGTTAATCATTTCATTCAGAATTGTTAGCGATTGTTAATCATTTCATTGAGAATTGTTAGCCATTTTTAATGATTTCATTGAGAATTGTTAGCGATTGTTAATCATTTCATTGAAAATTGTTAGCGATTGTTAATCATTTCATTGAGAATTGTTAGCGATTGATAATCATTTCATTGAGAATTGTTAGCGATTGTAATCATTTCATTGAGAATTGTTAGCGATTGTTAATCATTTCATTGAGAATTGTTAGCGATTTTTAATGATTTCATTGAGAATTGTTAGCGATTTTTAATGATTTCATTGAGAATTGTTAGCGATTGTTAATCATTTCATTGAGAATTGTTAGCGATTGTTAATCATTTCATTGAGAATTGTTAGCGATTGTTAATCATTTCATTGAGACTTGTTAGCGACTGTTAATGATTTCATTGAGAATTGTTAGCGATTTTTAATGATTTCATTGAGAATTGTTAGCGATTGTTAATCATTTCATTGAGGTTTGTTAGCGATTGTTAATCATTTCATTGAGAATTGTTAGCGATTGTTAATCATTTCATTTAGAATTGTTAGCGACTGTTAATCAATTCATTGATAATTTTTAGCGACTGTTAATCATTTCATTGAGAATTGTTAGCGATTGTTATTCATTTCATTGAGAATTGTTAGCGACTGTTAATCATTTCATTGAGAATTTTTAGCGACCTTTAATCATTTCATTGAGAATTGCTAGCGATTGTTAATCATTTCATTGAGACTTGTTAGCGACTGTTAATCATTTCATTGAGACTTGTTAGCGACTGTTAATCATTTCATTGAGAATTGTTAGCGATTGTTAATCATTTCATTGAGAATTGTTAGCGATTGTTAATCGTTTCATTGAGAATTGTTAGCGATTGTTAATCATTTCATTGAGAATTGTTAGCGATTGTTAATCATTTCATTTAGAATTGTTAGCGATTGTTTATCATTTCATTGAGAATTGTTAGCGATTGTTAATCATTTCATTGAGAATTGTTAGCGACTGTTAATCATTTCATTGATAATTTTTAGCGACTGTTAATCATTTCATTGAGAATTGTTAGCGATTGTTATTCATTTCATTGAGAATTGTTAGCGACTGTTAATCATTTCATTGAGAATTTTTAGCGACCTTTAATCATTTCATTGAGAATTGCTAGCGATTGTTAATCATTTCATTGAGAATTGTTAGCGACTGTTAATCATTTCATTGAGACTTGTTAGCGACTGTTAATCATTTCATTGAGAATTGTTAGCGATTGTTAATCATTTCATTGAGAATTGTTAGCGATTGTTAATCATTTCATTGAGAATTGCTAGCGATTGTTAATCATTTCATTGAGAATTGTTAGCGATTGTTAATCATTTCATTGAGACTTGTTAGCGACTGTTAATCATTTCATTGAGAATTGTTAGCGATTGTTAATCATTTCATTGAGAATTGTTAGCGATTGTTAATCATTTCATTGAGATTCCAGGGAATTTAGACTCTTCAAAAGTGATCCCAATGAACGAACACACACACCACAGCACTCTTGAGGCCCGACTTAATTGAATTTTAAATTAACCGAATGACTTTCAAATTAAATTCGATTGCAACAGACGAACCGTTTGCATAAATTATTCGACTTTTTACTTGTTTGAAAGTAACGAGGACGAATTTCGCTTTTCATTGCAATGAGCAATTCAATTGAAAAGATCGAGAGAAAATTGAAACCGTGATGGCTGTTGATGGGCTCACGCTGCGTCGAGTAGGGGAAGCTATTCAATGTTAATAAGTGCCCTATAATTAAATATTGAGCATAAGAGTTAGCACACGCATATGCATTTATATGGTAGGTATTCATTAGTACAGCCACGCTTGTAATAATCTATAGAGTTAGAATGAGACTATATACATGTGAATGTACACGATAATTGATATCAGAAATCATTGAGAATTTATTGGTATATATGGGTATGTGTATACTTGAAGAACTGATATGTCTCTCAAATGGGTAAGGTCTGTATAGCTGAATACGTTATCCATATACAAATTTAGAAAACAGTCTCTGACTTTTTTTCTATTTACAAAATTATTAATTTTAAATTTGAGTATTAATAGGATTTTTTTAACAATGTTTATAATGAATTATATTCTATATCACCTATTGGGTTTTATATGTTAAAAATATTAAAAACAAGAATTCGCCCGCACTGCAAATACTATTAAATTACAAACTTTATAGAACATACCTTATTGTGACTGTACTAGTAAAAATTATTGAAATTTAGGGATGTAAGTTGAGTAGAATTATATTTGTAAATTTTACGGGCATTTTACAATTATGGGACGTCGGAAAATGAAATAGTATTGCCCTAGATTGATCCGTTTTGCGTATGGTTGCGAAGTCTGTCTATTAGATGGCACTCAGTGTGGCCTACGTAGGAAGTGGAGGGTTTACACCTCTCGCGAGGACATTCATATTTGTACACTACATGAGATACCTGTAGTTTATCTGGCAGGCGCGTACTGTTTCTGACTAGCAAGCTGAGTTTCTTGTTTTTGTACCAGATTTGCTGTCCAATATTTCATCGTGGTTGGTTGGAATTAAGTTGTGGTGACTATTTTCTTGAAGTTGTTTTAGTTTTGTTTATATTGCTATGACATCTGATTCCAATGCAAGATGTTGATGTGGTAGGCTTTCTCTACATTGAATTTTTGGTTTTGTTTTATGAATTTGTTTATAATCTACTATATTAGGGAAATCAGAAAATTGATTGCAGGTAAATTTCTGTATACTCTATGGAGGAATGTTTTGATGACTTGTGTTTTAAATCGGTCCTGGGCAATATTATGGTAATTAATGCATTCGTCTGAGTTGGTTTTTGATTGAATTTTCGTGTGATTTCTACGTTCAGGAATGATAGTTTTTTGTGAATTATTTCATAGGTGAATTTTGGGACTGATAAGTTTTCAAATGTTTGTTTTTTATTGTTTTATGATTTTGATATCATTGATCATTTGAAAAAATGTTGTCTACAAACCAATTATAAATTGGTCATGGATTTGATAGGTTTGGAAAAATATTGTTTTCTATTATATGGCACATGTAGAAATTATCAAAATATAGTTCGAGAGGAGAACCAATAGATAATCCGTCTATTTTAAGGTAAATCTCACCTGAATTTTAGATATAATAGTTTTGCAAATATAATGTATATAATTCTTTCAATCACAATGCCTGTACAAAAATGTCTGATGATGCTTAAAGTGAATAAAATGATATAATACAAAGATGAAAGTTATTATCGATTGGCTCTTAGAACCTCTTCAATTGAAATATAAGAAATATGAAAAAATATAGAAAGCTAATCTTTTTGAGTTCATTTGAAAATAATAATTCATTCTGTTCCATGTAAGGATAATGTATATTCATTTTCGATGACAGCGTCGAAACTAGAACTTTTTTTATTGTGATTTGCTTCCTTTCAAGCTCGAAGAACTTGTGGACTGTGCAGCTAAATATTGATATGAACTTTTAAAAATGCAATCGGTCGGCTAGAATGTACGATAACATACAATACTACGATGGCTTGTTTCAAAATAAAGATTAAATATTTTTTTTTTAAATTCGATCAAAAGACATTTATGAATATTTATAATATAAGCATTACAATTGAAAGAGTAAATTTATAATAATGAATAGTGATACCATGTTAAGCAGTATAAGAACTAATCTAAATATGATAGTTAAAGCTATACATAATAACTTGGTAATATATTGGTAATTAAGCTTGAGTTAGTTACTTAAATAAAACTTTTATGTAGGGTCGGACGGGGTATCACTGCGCATACCCCTTTTATGGGGTATCACTACGCACCTCTTGCAATTTAAAAACTGCTTGTTTTAGCCTAAATCTGATTGTACCATCATTTCAAGCATCTTCTTTTCTCCTATAAAAATCATGATGCACCATCATCCTTTTAGTATATCTAAAGTTAAGTCGCGATAAATGTGGTGCTCTCAAAACGATCTGGAAAAAGTTTGCGTAGGTGATTTTTAAATCCCGCAAACTCTCCAATAACTGTAGAAGTAAGATTTATAGATCCATACCGTTTCAACATGTTAACACAAACATTAACAGTCACATTATGTCAAATTTTCCACTTCTCAGTTTTCCGGCCACAACCGTGCGCAGTGATACCCCAGATAATTTAGAGGTAGCTGCGCATCATTATTAAACATATTTTTATGTAAATAAATATAAATATTATGAATTTTTTTGCTTTTAATAAAGACATAAATATTGAATAAGATGATTTTTTATTATAATATCGATTAATAATAAACTTATGATCGTAGTAACTGTGCCACTAGATGTGGGGGTGTATTAGATAGGGAGAAAGGGTATTTAGGGGGGGGGGATGGTTGAGAGGTTATTGAATTAAAATATTGGTAAACAATAAATCTACGGTCGTATTATGTTATTCGATATAAGTATTTAGTAGTTAACTAGTTACGTGAAATTTAAGAGTTAAATTTGTTGCAGATTCATTAAAAATGTGTTTAAAAAGTAAGGGACAATTATATTGGGGAGAAGTCATTTAGTTAGAGAAACGCAGGTATTTAGATGGGGAAGAGGGGGATTTAGATCAGGAAGAGTGGGATTTGGATGGTGGGGAGGAGGAAATAGATGGGGGAGAGAGGGATTTAGATAGGGTAGAAGTGGATTTAGATCGGAGGAGTATTTCATTGAGTGGATAGGGGGATTGAGATGGAAGGAGATGAGGATTTAGAAGGGGAGGGAGGGGGATTTAAATGGGAGGAGAGGAGTTTTTAGATGGGGAAGGAAGGAGGTTTAGATGGGGAGGGAGGGGTATTTATAAGTTGGGGAGATGGTGATTTGGAGGGGGAGAGGAGTGTTGTATGTATGCAATGCGCAGTAGTACCCCTTCATTTGCGCAGTGATACAACTATACACTCACTAAAAGTTGCGCAAGAAAAAGGGCCAATAAGTATTTTATTTATTTATATATTATTTCAAAACTGGTTGAGAACCATCCTCATTCATGATGATTTCATCACGAGAAAAAGAGTTTTTCCAGTACATTTAGTTTTTGAGTAAATACAGAGTTTGCGAGATTGTGCGCAGTGATATCCCGTCCGACCCTATAGCTTTAACTATCATAATAAGATGAAACTGACCAATTAAATGAGTAAATAATTGATTATCTACTCCATCACTGTTGGTCCTGCTTCATATCTTTTACCTTCTTTACGCGCAGGTTCAATGATCTTAAAAACGCGCAGCACGTTCTCGAGATAGTGCGTTCTCGAGAATAGCGTGGAACATATATATAGACTGGGAATTCTTGTACGTTTTTTGATCAGGAGAAATTGAACCGAGAGGGCTTTATAAACAAAAACTAGTGTCAATTGCCTAGTGGTTACAGAATTGTCTAGTGTTAATATATTTCTTTTTCCAGGGAGTATTTGACCGGGGTGATACATTTCGCGAGAGGTATTTTACACAGGGGTTTATCTCACTGTTGGTATCTAATTTTTATATTATGGTTAAAAAGACATTTCGCTGACAGACATTTCGTCGATAGACATTTCGTCGACAGGACGTTACATTGACAAGACGTTACATTGACAAGACTTTACATTGACTAGACGTTTCGTCATCGAATTGGGAAGCTAACATACTCAACATATATAGCCATTATGTTGTTGGCTTTGTTTTAATATCCCCATTATGAAAATTCGTCTAGGAAACGTCGTCTAGTTGCATTTGAAAAATTAAAAAAAATCATGCTCAATATAGTCTGACCGGAGTAATTCGACATATATATTACCATCAACATTTATATCAATGAAAACTGAGAAGTTTACCCCGTCCCTTATGGTTGCCCACATGGTTGTTGGAGGTGAATGAAGTGGTTTCTCTGCTGTCCAGTGAGGGTTAGTAGTTCACCAGTAAATATATCATAGTGAGCGGTTACTCTGTTTTCGATATGGTAATGTACTTCTTCATGAAACTTTATACATGATATGTAAGGAAAGGACCTGAGAATGCTAAATCCTGTCAAACGTAGTATTTTACGTTAAGTTCTTGGACAACTAACATACTGTAATAAATAAAATTCCAAAGTCTTGAAAACCAACCGATTTTGATTCGAAACAATATTAAGGAAATTATTTTAAAGTATATAGTGTAGACCACTACGATGACACACCCTGTATTTTGATATAAATAATATCAATCCAAAAATTTGAAACTCTATATGTTATGTAATAAATGTTAGCAATTTATTACAGTTAAAGCTATTCCGAACAGGATTACTTCTGTTAACGACAAAATTTAGTTGGAATTCCAATTTTATACAGCTACTCACTGACAAATATTTCGATGAAATAAAGCGATACAATTTAATAAAAGGTCTCTTGTTTTGGGCAGATTGCACTGGTGGAGTGCATACTAAAATGCACTCGACAGCCACTCTTTGCTCTATGCATGACATTGTCGTGAAATGAATGCATTGAACGCTACCCCGCAAAACTTTCACCAGATACTGCAGATGAAAGAAAAATAATTGCTTGTGTGTGCAATCTGAATATAGCGACCAAATGGCAGGGAATGTCGCACTGGATGACTGCCAAAAACTTTACGAATTTTGCCACTTTTATATTGATTTACATTTGTTTCATTCAGTTTTGTATGGAAATGAAAATGAATTATTGTTTATATTTTTCAATGCCCTAGTTAGGATAGAGCATAAATTTATATGTTTAATATAGTTCGTGATATCAAATACATATATATTCCACGCAATTTGCCGATTTTTTACAATCTTGAGAATGCGTTGTGCCTTTTCAAGATCATGAAAACGTGCAACGCATTCTCGCATGTAATGATGTAATTTTATGAAAGAAATTTTTTTATTTAATTTAAAAGACGCTATTTTTACATTAAAACAAATGAGGTTAATTGAAATCATTCGGTAGAATGTTTGATATTTAAATACCAGTTATGTTCGAATTTTATTTAAAAGTAACTAACTCGAGCTTAATTACCAATATATTGCTAAAATATTATGTATAGCTTTAACTATCATAATTTGTTGAGATGGACCAATTAAATGCATAAATAATTGATTATCTACTCCATCACTGTTGCTCCTGCTTCATATCCTTTACGTGCCTTGCGCACTCTCGAGATTGTTGCGCATGTTCAATGATCCTAAAAACACGCAGCGCATTCTCGAGATTGTGCAAATCAGAAAACATATACATATGTATATTTATCCGAAAAATATTGTAATTCACAATTTATTCAAAATGAAAATTAGTGAATTGAAGATCAGAAGAAAATATGAACATGTTTTATTTTTTTATTTTAAACTGAATAATTCAAATACAAAGCTCAAAGCTACAAAACTGAATCATAAATATCTGGATAGTGAAATTGATATAAGAATTGATTGTTAATAAGAATAATGTTTGAAAATAGCATATTTTTTCATTATAATTGAATATTTTCATTGAAGTTAAATATTTTCATTAAAATTGAATATTTTCATTAAAATTGAATATTTTCATTAAAATTGAATATTATCATTAAAATTGAATATTTGCATTAAAATTGAATATTTGCATTAAAATTGAATATTTTCATTAAAATTGAATATTTTCATTAAAATTGAATATTTTCATTAAAATTGAATATTTTCATTAAAATTGAATATTTTCATCAAAAATTGAATATTTTCATTAAAATTGAATATTTTCATTAAAATTGAATATTTTCATTAAAATTAAATATTTTCATTAAAATTAAATATTTTAATGGAAAATAAATATTTTAATGGGAATTAAATATTTTAATGGAAATTGAATATTTTAATGGAAATTAAATATTTTCAATAGAAATATATGTTTTGTATCTTTTCTGTTTGCCGGGCGCATTTGAAAATAAATAAATTAATTAATTCAAAAATATTTATATCATAAATGTGCGTTGTTATTGATGATTCTTTTCTTGATGACGAAGATTAGGGATTATGTATTTGTAAACAATTAATAACTACATATAATAACCATTTCATAATTATCTAATAACCATTAGATAATCAATCAAATTGTTATTAGATGGTTATGATACAAGTATATTTACTGTTCATAAACAGAAATAACAATCCTGTATTTTTTCTAAGTAAATAATTAAACTTAAAAAAGGCATTATCTATTATACAATTGCACTTTATTATTTCATTTCCATCATTTTCAAATGCGCCCAGCAAACAGAAAAGATCGAATATTTTAATGAAAAATAAATATTTTTATGAAAATTAAATATATTCGTTTAAAATATATCTTCTACTAAATTATATATGTATTTCCACTAAAATTACATAATTAGATACCCTAAAAATATATTTTTCCATCAAATATTTATTCTATTAGTAAAAATGTCTTATTTTTCCTTTTTAACATACAGTACAATAAATTCTGCTATACGAGCAGAAATGCCCAATTAATATAAAAATGAGAACTGAATACCTAGCTTGTTCCTAAGATTGGGAAAATATTTTATGAAAAGAAACGTAACAGCTCTTTAGATTATTTTAATGAGATATACTTATATGGAAGAGTGCTGTTAAATAAATATGTTTTACTGACATAAATCGAAATAGGTTGGTAAGGAGAACATGGCTGAACATTTTTCTATTATTGATCTTAAATATAATCATAACGAAATTTTTTGGGACAGTGATTTTAAGTAATTCATTATATATTAGTATTATGAATTGCTAGGAATAAATCGCCAAAAAAAAATGTTCAAGTTGAATGAATAAATCAAATTGACAAATAAAAATATTGAAAATCGAAAATATTGTAATTTCAAACCAAGAAATCAATAAAAATACGCCCGATGTTCAAAACAAACTTCTGGACCTATATCCATATTCAGAAATGTATAGAGTCGGGTGCAGAATGAATAAATAAACAGAAGAGAAATACAGTATACCGACTAGCTTGCTACAACCTCATCCAACATTTATGTTATTTTGTTCCGCCAAATTCATTTTGGTGACGTAAACTGATATAAAGTTTTCCTCTTGAATCAACAGGAGTATAATCTTTGCGCTGAAGTGAACTAAGTTTGTGAATGCCAAGAGAGGGTCCACAACATTTAGAGATGACAAGTCTGCACTTGAAGTCTCCACTGAAAATAGTCCAAGTTTTTTTGCACACTTTGTCGGTGGCAGGCAGAGCCCTGCGTAGTGTTTCGGTACGCATGAACTGAGCTCTGGCTGGAACGGAGCGGAAATGAGATATGTGGACACTGGAAATGATTCTGCGCCAATAAATTAATGATAGCAACCACTGTATGCACATGCAGCCACTGTAATAAATTGCACTGAATATTCGTATATTGATTTATGATTCTTTGTGAATAATATTATTCAAATGTACTGAAATGATTACCCAGAGAGGAAGTTATGGTGGGGTCATAGTAGATAAAATTTGGTCCCCTTTTAATCTTCAATGGCCCCAGGAAAAGGCATAATTCATTATTGTGAAATTAATGATATGAATGATATTTGAAACTCGTATAAATATTAATTATTTATTTATTAAAAAATAAGAATTTACTTATCATAAATAAATTATAATTATAATTCCTATAATTTATAGGAATAATAATTCACGCTATCTAGTAATTCCCTGCATTTTCTCGACTTATACTCCCAAAGTGAATGCATTTTTCATTTGAAGATCTTGAAGCAATTAAGATTTGCATTAAATAGTCCCCCTCTCCTTAAATCCCTCTTCTTTCTTATAAAAACCCCTTGAAGCGAAGCTATTTGCACCACAACCCAATTGCAAAAAAAGCCCCTCAAACTCCAACCCAAAAATGGGGATTGCTTGTATAAGACTTTTAGCGAGAGCAGGGGTTCGTAAACACAATAGGGAGGCCATTTTTATTCCCATTTTTCGGAGCCGTCGAATAAACTATAAGGATGATGAATGATGGAAGACCAGGGTACATTACTGTTTATTTTTCAGACTGGCTGCTTGATGACTAAAAATGGATGTAGTTTTTTATCTTCGCTCTGATGGAATGGAGTCGAAACTAATGGTCTGTAGTACATGCACGGGTCAGGTGCAGTTGCTATATGCACTTGGGAATACATGCATTGCACTGAAGAGCACTTTGTTTCATAATTTAGGGAGGTAGCGACGATACTTTTGAGCTGATAAAATGATGCAGAACGAATGAAAGTACATGATTTTTTATGTAAAATATTGAATAAATGATAATGAAATATAAATCCAGACTATGATGAAATGAATTTTGACTGAGTTTTAAAAAGTTAAATAGGGTAAGTTACGAATTATCGGTCAGTTCCAAATCTTCAGTCATACAATAATTAAAATTATTATATGTTTTTTTTTAAATTTTATAACCGAAAATGTGAAACTGACCCATAATTTGTAAATAGCACTACATCACAATAATTCACATTGCAATATCTATTCATCTCTTATAAACGTTTTTCAATTACCTATCCACATGTGATATAAAAGCATTTTATCATCATTTCTTTTAATTACAAAGGCAATTGTGACACAATAAACAAAGGATTATTCTGATCCCTATCATCATAAGATAAAAAGGAAAATCTTATCATAAGAATAAGCAGTCTGTGCATAGTTATTCTATAGATAAAGATTAAATAATGCATTTATTTTAAAGTAAATTATAGTATGTATTTTGAGTATAGAGTTAGGCTTTACGATAATTAAATAAAAGATGTTATCATATTTTAAATTGAAAAAACAATAATTTCATCGCAAATAATGGAAAACAGTATTCGAATATCCAAATAATAATATATATCAAAGAAATTTATTTTTATTACAATAATTTATAAAACATATATTTCACCTATCACCAACGTATAATTTATTAACAATAAAATTTCATTTCATCACCAATAAACTTTATTTATCGCCAGAAAACGAATACAATAGATTACAGATGATAAATCTAAGTAAAATAATCTAAGCCTTTACATGAATATTTAGATAAAGTGACTACTAGTCGTCGAAAGGATTTAAAAGTTCTCACTCGAATATCAAATGAAGGAGACTCCAAGAAACGAGCAAAACTACCAAGTCATTATAAGTTGGCGAGAAGTTTTGCTCTGAAAATATTTTGACTGCATTCATTATTATTTATTCGAATTACACCGACAGGCAGCGACGCCGAATGCTCTAGAATTGGAGCGTTACGTACCCTGATTTACGAATGGATTTGCGGGGAAATTTGTGTGTGATATTTTGAACGGAGGACGCTTTTTGGTATGGGAGAAATCTAACATTTGACACACTTTTCAAGACACGTTTTTCGCAAGGCAAATAATATCAATTTGATTGGATTATCAGTCTTTTTTTTTATTGCATTACTACTATTAACATTCATATTTCAAATATTAAATTTTTTATTCAATATTAATATGTGTACTTGAAATAATGATATATTCTTAATGAATAAATGGAACTTTTTCGATTTACTGTTATTACTTATATAGTAATAGTAATTTTAATTTCAATTACTATTTTTCCTTCAACATATACTTGTTTAAAACACGTGTAAACTAATTATCTTTCGATAACATTTTGATATTATAATTGTGACTATAAACAAAATATATAAAGAAATATTTTTCAACATATGAAAATTTTAAGAAGACATCGAATGTTTTTTTTTTATTAGATTCGTTCATTTCTAAACATCATCAAAATATACCATTAATTTGATTACCATAACCAACATAGATATATTTAACTTTATAGACAGGATTTAATTCGTTTAAGCAAATAATTAACACCAAACCTGTTCGATAAATTACTTCCAATGTTCGATAAGATAAAAATAAAAAGGTACGTTGTATTAAATGATATAGAAAGATATAAAATCAATATCCGAAAGAAAATATATAAAATTGAAAACTATAATTTAAATTATCAATGTAAAAAAATATAACCTGTACTATAAAATTGTATTATATAGATTAAAATTAGTGTTAATATTTGTTATATATGTATACTATTATTTTTGGAGTAAATATATAATTATTAAAATAGCACATGACTAAAGGGGCAGTACAGATTGTTTTATATATAATTAAAATATTACTATTGAACAATTGCTTTAGTAAGAATAAAGCATTCTTGAAGAATATTACAGTTTAAAAAATGAAATTAAGGTGATAATTTAATTTATATATAAGTAGTTTCATTTAAAAACCTAACAGTAGAAACATATTATATTATAATAAAGTATAAAACATTAGCAAAATTTTGTTTCAAAAGTGTTCTGTGCTGCCACCTGTATTTTAAACTGGGAACTAGTGGTAGCTTATAATAATATTTGTAACTGATTTAATATTTTAATGTTCTTTTTGATAATTGTACTTTAGTTTCTTATATTTAATTTTGAAAAAAATAGGTCGCTGTTTAAACAGAATCAGGCAATTTACATTAATGTTGCATCTAGTCGCACGTAAGTAGGTAGATTGTTAGTTATGAACTACGGATAACTTATCAAAATTGTTCTTTACTATAGTATAAGTGCTTCTCATAATATTTTTTCATGATTATATTTAGATAGACAGTATAGGAACTTACAAGTTTACAGGAGCTTTCCAAAATCTAGGTAGGTAGGTAGAAAATTTCAATATGTGATCTGGTATCCTGTCAAAGAAATTATAGGATATTACCTACTTTTTTATTACTGAGATCTAGGTACCTACTTTTTTATTACGGAAATCTAGGTACCTACTTTTTTATTAATGAAATCTAGGTACCTACTTTTTTATTACTGAAATCTAGGTACCTACTTTTTTATTACTGAAATCTAGGTACCTACTTTTTTATTACTGAAATCTAGGTACCTACTTTTTTATAACGGAAAGCTAGGTACCTACTTTTTTATTACGGAAAGCTTCTTTGTTACTTCCAACCCTGAAACACAGATGGCACCACAAAGACTTTTTGGAACAAAAATTTACGATAGTAATTTATCTAATTGCAGTAGTTCTTCAGTAGTAGTATTTCATTGTAACAGTATTTCATTGTAATAGTTTTCTTTACTAATAAATTAGGGAGATTCCGCAGTATGGCCACTAGTTTTATTATATACTTTATATCTAAAAAATCTAAAATTAACCAACTTTATACTACTACCTAATATATGTAGCATTCTAAATCGATTTAGGTTCAATTTGACAAAAGTTTAATTTTTACTGTACTGCCCCTTTAATACCATAAAGTAGGTGTTGTAGGTAGACTTTACATACTTTATAATGTTACTAATTATAATATAAATGATTATTCATAATTTAGGCTCCACGGATTAGATATTTCATGTGTGTAACCTTGTTCAGTGGTTTTTTATGTCAATATATTGTATTAAATTATTAAGTTTAAATCTTCTGCGCTTTAAATTCATACAATGAGTATTTAATTTAATGATTGAAATAAAATCCCAAGTTACTAAGCCAGCTGAAGGAAGATCAAAACAGGGAATGCAGATAGGTAGTAATTTTTAAATAGGTAGTATTTTAAACATAATTGTAAAGCTATACCTACCTAGGTATTTATATTTCTGCCACAGACTGTTTGGTTATTGCAAGTAAATGAATAGAGATTCAGCTGTAAATGAATAAAAACTCAATTATAAATTACACAGCCTCAATAATTAGGTAATTATTGCATCCCCATATAATTTTTTATGACAAAAAAATAAACCGATTAAAATTCAGTATATGCACTGTTAAAACATTTATTGGATAGATTTTACTTTGAATTCGTTTATGTAATATACAATTACTGACTAAATTGCACGCAGCATGTTAAATTTGAAGTGAGAGATACAAGATGAACTAACTGAGCTGTCAGATACACTCAAAACTTGATTCCAATCTCCACCTAAATATTGGCAATGTGAATTCAAGCCTAGAATATAACTAATGGATATAAAAGATATTGGAGTAGTTACAAATTGTCGGTTGGTTTCATATCGTCAGACATATAAGAAAAAATAATAGTTATTTTAATTGGATATCCGTGATACTTGTAGTTATAATGGATACCAATTAAATATTTATTAATGTATAGTTTTTTCTTATTTGACCGAAGATGTGAAATCAACCGATAATTCGCAACTTACCCTATCTAAATAATATACAATACACGGGTTATAAGTTTTGTACTTCATGCTTTTACTCATAATCTATGATATTTATTATATACTTTGTATTAAAATTCTTATAAAGTCGCCGCACAATCATTCATATATTTAAATACTTTTGAATAGAGAAATGATTTTCATACTCTATATATCATGCACTTTCTCTTTGGAATTAACATATATATACTCTCATAATTTTGCCTATTTTATCATTAAATATATTGCTGCTATCACGGAAACTGGATATTAAAATCTGCACGATTTTAAAACATTTTAATTCCCGATATCATATGCTATCCAACATATTTATTTTAGATAGTCAATCACGATTATAAATAAATGTTAATGGTCATTTGACTCGTTTTTGACAATATAGGTTGATGCTCAGGTCTTGCATTTGTTGGAGGCCTTTTTTTTCTTCTGGTGCCCAGTCACCCAGACACAAGAACTCGAAAACTGAAATGGAAAACAATGGAAGCTTATTGATGCTGAAAACAAGGAGAAAAGTTATACATATGCAAGCCTCATCTTCTTTATATTGAGTTTCCGAGTTTAAGAGATCTGAGAGCATTGAAACGTGTCTTTGAAATTCTATATCGAAACTTTTGCGATGAGAAAAGACAGTGGGTGACGGGGGAGCCATTCCGCCATACTTCGATGATACAACCTCCAATTCATCTTGAGAAATACTTAATAAAACATCCATCTTCTTTTTCAACCCCCAGAACTTTTCTCCTATTAAAAACTTATCAAACAGTGTCGTGGCCCCAGTGAAATATTACACATATAGCAAAAATCCATTATATAAAGATGGGCAAGCTCTCCATCAGCCTGCATATTGAAGCGAGTCGCAACCAACGCCGCCGCCGATCTATAAGATGAAAATTCAGTCCAAAACATGGAGGAGGCGAAACAAAAAGGATTATATTAAAATGTTCTTATGAGTTCGTCGCAAAAGCAACAGCAAGTTATGATTACACGTCAACCCAAGTTTGCTCATTCACCTCTCCAAGTCCAATAAGTTGATGATGGCGCAAAAGAATGTGTAAATGTTTAGATACTCGAGAAAAAGTCCATCAATTGAAGGATTAAATAATATAAAAAACTATTTCATTTATTTAATGAAGCTATTCACATAAACTAGCTATTTGTTTCTGGTAAATTATATATATTCGCTTTTAATTTTCATTGATTTATTAATTTTTATAGAAAGCAACTTTATTAATCCAACATTATCTCAATTGCTTTCAATATAAAGAAATGTAAATATTATCATAAACCTATTTATCTGCCTGGAACCTACTACAGAGAAAATTTCATGCAATAAATTCTGTAATTCCAGCTAGTTTCCCCATTGTTCTGAAGGTTTTTTTTATGCTAATGTACCTCAACTCGCCAGCATTCATTATGTTAGTGTAGTAGTGCATAATTCTCCAGTTTTTCCTGATTTTGACATTTCATCTCATGAGAATGTGAGACAAATGACCACACATAAATTCGTGCATTTTTCAGCTAACCTAATTCCAGTAACCACCTGAGCAGCAGTTATGTGGCACTACCATAAAATCTAAAGCCCTACTTGTTCACTTCTACCTTCACACTCAGTGCATGCGACCAACCAAGACTGCAAGAGTACGTACTGACACTCCGCTCTAAAATCTAAACACACCATTTTAACGAATGGAAAGAGAACTTCCTTTCCGTTGCTGCCAGAACCAAGTCTCGAAATTAAATTTCCTGCGAAATCGTCACAACTGAAATAAATTTCTCCACTTGTTTGAATTGCTTGTCAGGAAATTTGAAATAACACGATGGTAGGAATAATGAAATTAAAAATTCTCTCCAGGGGAAGCAAGTAATTTTTACTGCCACCACGATGCAGATTGAGTGTTTTATTCAGTAAGAATAATTAGTGTGTGATGTGAGCAAGATGTTACCTGTCCGCCTTACAAGATGCTCTCATACGAACAATTATTTTTCTAAATGCACCTTCTGCATTTCTTCCAGACTAAATATTGCTCTGAACCTGAATATTTGTAGCCATTCTTTCGCGCTGGAAGCAATTTGGAGTTATGAAGTATGATGGCAAGATATGCTAACTATTTAAGTTAGCGCTTTTCTACACCTCGCTGAGTCTAGAAGTAATTACAAGTTTTATTTCAGTTTCAGCGAGAAACAGTAGGTCGTTAGTTGAGATTTGCTCCGGCATATCTTTGGTTAATTTACGGATCATGAGGCTTAATTTCCCCTCGTCTGGGGCAAAGGAAATAAAGTGTCGTAACAACTCCGTAGTGTAAGTTGGTCTCGGTTACCCAGAAGCTTCTTGGTGCTTTAACGACTGCCCAAGCGACTCTACAGGAAATTTACGCGGCATTTCACTGATTAAGAGTTTTCAAGAGGAAACTTTTTCAGTTCAAAAATCTCATGCAGTTTGTTTTCAGATTTGTGATCTGCAAGTACTGAGTATTTAATTGCCTATTTTTATATTTCCGCACTCTGCTTTGTATCATATTGTGTAAAGATATTTAAAAATAGCCTGCAAATTTTTATTCCCTAATTCAACATTATATATTTATATGAACAAAAAAAATCACATTCGTTCGCTTTGAATAGTTTAATTGATTTAAAAATTGAAAGAATTATCATCTAATAGGAAAATTAGCATCTATTATTATGTGAATAATCAATCAGTGAATAGCTGATTTTTCAATGTATTCATACAATAACAATCCAAAAGAATGAGTAATTATCAAAATAGATACAATATTCATCAAAGAATTTCTCTATCATTCTACACTGATGACATATATGTATATATTATTCATAATGAATACGTTAATCAACAAACAAAGCGAGCCTCTTTCATTAATGTGTATATATAATTAGCTCAAAGACCGTAATTCCACTCGAAAATCCATTACAAAAGCTATTATTACGGCAACTTGATATTTGCTTATGTGTGAACTTTGTAGGAAGTACTAAAGAGGTTAATTTACTTTAAGGAGACTTCTCAAGAAATACCTTTTGGTGTCAAATCTAGGAGAGAGCAAATAGATCTAGACTTCATTTCGGGAAAGGCTTGAAGGGGCACTTATTCAGTGAGGGAAGTTATTTCATTTTGAGAGGAATGGTAAATTGCGGAGGTGAATTCTTAATTTGGTCTCGTGTTTGCATGGAAATGTTCTACTGAAAAAAGAGTTATATGGGAATACGTAGGGTTAGTATTAGTTACTCTGAGAAGAAATAAGATGGAACTATTGAGTACAAATAGCGGCATTACGGACAACAGTCTGTCGAAAAAGAAATTTACTATTACTACTAACTGTTTATAAATAATACTGACATCGAAATGGGTGAGATATCAACTGAAACTTCTTTGACTTTTAAAAATATAGTTTTGTACCTACTTCAAAGAAAATTATATTGAAACAATGTCGATCTATTAAAAAAAATCGAGTTCATAATTTTTTTTAAATTTTTTATCTATTGGAGATTAAATCAAAATGATAAAATTCTTCAATTTAAATGAATTGCATTAAATAAATAATGAATGGGATTCAGATTTGCATATAATCATATAAAAATGCCAAATAGCCTTTTTAGAAAATAAGAAAACTTCAAATAATAATAATGCTGTCACCAAAGATTGAATAAATATTATAATACTAAGTACATGAACTTTTAAACAATTTGAATTACTCAATATAATTTAACTAAATTGCTTATATTTTATGAATTAAAACTTCCCTTGTATTTGAAATCTCATGAAACTTAGCGAAATTATAATCTAATCAACCAAATAAACTTCAATTTATTTCTATCAACCATCAATTATATAAATGAATTATTATATTCATTGTATATAGAGAAAGAAAAATTGTAATAAAAAAGAATGATAATAAATGATTTCCAATAAAAATAAATATTTAATAGTTGCCTCAAATACGTACAATAAATGGATAAAGCGTAGAGGAAATAATTACAGTTGAAATGAATAGTATATGAATACCATGGAGCAAAATAAGTCGTGTTAAAATTATCTAAATAAACTACATTGAAGCTATATTAATGCATATAGTACCATTAAATTAACATATTTAAAAGTTAGATATTATCAAAAACATTAATATAGTATTAATATGTATAATTCATTTATTAATATAATTCATAAGCATTAAAATTACTATAAGCATTAATATTGCTATAAGCATTAATATTACTATAAGCATTAATATTACTATAAGCATTAATATTACTATAAGCATTAATATTACTATAAGCATTAATATTACTAAAAGCATTAATATTGCTATAAGCATTAATATTGCTATAAGCATTAATATTACTATAAGCATTAATATTACTATAAGCATTAATATTACTATAAGCATTAATATTACTATAAGCATTAATATTACTATAAGCATTAATATTACTATAAGCATTAATATTACTATAAGCATTAATATTACTATAAGCATTAATATTACTAAAAGCATTAATATTGCTATAAGCATTAATATTGCTATAAGCATTAATATTACTATAAGCATTAATATTACTATAAGCATTAATATTACTATAAGCATTAATATTACTATAAGCATTAATATTACTATAAGCATTAATATTACTATAAGCATTAATATTACTATAAGCATTAATATTACTATAAGCATTAATATTACTATAAGCATTAATATTACTATAAGCATTAATATTACTATAAGCATTAATATTACTATAAGCATTAATATTACTATAAGCATTAAAATTACTATAAGCATTAATATTACTATAAGCATTAATATTACTATAAGCATTAAAATCATTTATTGAAAACAAGAAATAAACCATATTTTATAAATGACCCTATCCATTACTATTTATATCGAATATATCAGTAAAATTTTGAAAATTGTGCAGTATGAGATTATTCAAAAATAAAAGCAAGTAAATATCAGAGACCATTCAGTCTCAGGCACCATTCACTCTCAGACACCATTCAGTCTCAGGCACCATCTCAGTCTCAGACACCATTCAGTCTCAGGCACCATTCAGTCTCAGACACCATTCAGTCTCAGACACCATTCAGTCTCAGACACCATTCAGTCTCAGGCACCATCTCAGTCTCAGACACCATCTCAGACCCCATCTCAGTCTCAGACCCCATCTCAGTCTCAGACCCCATCTCAGTCTCAGACACCATCTCAGACCCCATCTCAGTCTCAGACACCATCTCAGACCCCATCTCAGTCTCAGACACTTTCTCAGACCCTATCTCAGTCTCAGACACCATCTCAGACCCCATCTCAGTCTCAGACACCATCTCAGACCCCATCTCAGTCTCAGACACCATCTCAGACCCCATCTCAGTCTCAGACACCATCTCAGACCCCATCTCAGTCTCAGACTCCATCTCAGACCCTATCTCAGTCTCAGACACCATCTCAGACCCCATCTCAGTCTCAGACACCATCTCAGACCCCATCTCAGTCTCAGACACCATCTCAGACCCTATCTCAGTCTCAGACACCATCTCAGACCCCATCTCAGTCTCAGACACCATCTCAGACCCCATCTCAGTCTCAGACACCATCTCAGACCCCATCTCAGTCTCAGACTCCATCTCAGACCCTATCTCAGTCTCAGACACCATCTCAGTCTCAGACTCCATCTCAGACCCTATCTCAGTCTCAGACACCATCTCAAACCCCATCTCAGTCTCAGACACCATCTCAGTCTCAGACACCATTCAGTCTCAGACTCCTTCTCAGTCCCCATCACAGTCTCAGACCCCATCTCAGGCCTCATCTCAGGCATTTCTCTGCTCTTCACATCAGAAAGTTCCCCAGACGATAAATTCTCAACAAAGATAAATATTTGAAGTTAGTCATCGAGTTTCTAACTTTGACTGCACCATTTCCATCTGGTGGCAAAGTCTTGCATATCTCCTGAATATTAGAGGAGTATATAGTCCGCACATTCCTGAAATTAAGTGAAACTGCTTTTAACTTACTTACAAACTACCGAGCAACGTACGACTTCCATTTGCAAATGTGATCTGATTTGGAACATCTCCGAGGAAATATTCCAAAAATTAGGAACGGATAAGAGGGGAGGTTCGCCATCTTGATTATTCTATGCCATCCTACTTAAATATGTAATATCGAATATAAGGGGTAATATTGGGAAATGGAACGGGTACTTGTAGAGCGCATTTTTTGCCGCCATTAGTGAAAAAATTTTGAGTTACAAATGACATTGACCTTGACCTTTGACTTTGATCCCACCAAATTTCAGGTAGTTTGGTTGAATGATTTTTTTGAAGTATGCGATTGACAAGATTACAAATAAATGAATAAAAAAAATATTCCTATGTTATTCGTACAGGGAAAATGTTGACGACCAATATATAACATTCAGTAATTTCGTGAAGGTTAATCAAGGCAATCAATTAAAAAATATTGAAATTATAATATCAATCCATTGAAAATCATAATCTGCTAGATTCGTTTGTTCAAAACACCAAAAAGTGTTCCTTCTTTCCAATTTTCCATCCACATCAGTGTTTTCATTTTTTGCTTTCGTTAAGTGTTCGAAAAAGGCAGAGTTTGTCCAGTAAACTGTCGCCCCATTGTACAGCAGCAGCCTGCACACAAGTCGAAAGCCAGAGGAGATCTAATTTAAAGTTTTAAATGCCTTCAAGTATTTCTAAGTATCGACTCGAAAACATTCGATTTCGAGTCATTAACCAAAACCAACATTGGTGAGTCGACTTCTCGCCTAACAGACGTGAATTAAATTACTAACTTCTTTTTGAAAAAGCATCATAACTCAATAATGAGTGTTTATCAACCTGTCTAACTTTGAGGAGTGAATTTTGGAAAAGAGATACTGGTGAAATGGTGATGGAAATTTTTAATAGTGTAAAAAAAGAACAGAAAATGTGACTTATTTCATCCATTTTTTCATTTTTATCAGTTTTTTTTTAAACCCACAAGATACATGGAATTTGTAAAAAAAATATTTTTGAATCAGAATATCGATCTTCCTAATGATTGTACACCGAATCAAAGTAAAGTGTATCCGAATATATTGATTCTCTCTTAGTGTACTAATTTCACAGTACCAAAAAAGAAAATTAATCAATTATAATATTTGTATATATTTTAGAATTAGTCTGGGTATTTCTACATATTTTAAAGATTTATAAATAATAATAAATTAGAAAACTGTGATTTTGTGAAATTGTGAATAAAATTGCGAGAATCTATTTTCTCATGAATACAATTATTATTTAAATTTAATTTACAAGAAAAATATCCAATGTTTCGACGATCGAAAATCATCTTCAGGATCGGAAAAAATTTATTTCTTTTTTGTTATTTTCTAAACATTAAAAAATACAATTATATATATAAAATATTATAGTATATACATATTCATTTTTATTCATATTTATGTATTGAAACATATAACAACATTTCAGCTTTATATTTAAATATTAAAAAACTAAAATAAGCTTATCATAGTATGATTTTTAATGAAGCAAATCATTTCTCATACTTTCTTATATTTTTTTACATTTTGCTCCGTAAAATTCACCACAAATACATTAAATTCGAACAAGTTTATCAAACAAATTCAGTGTACGTGTAAGCTCTCTAAATTAGTAGAACTGTTTGGCAGACATTGTATGTGATAATTAAGTAAAATTAAATTCAAATAATTAGTAAAATGTAGTAATTATGAGAAATTAATTATTGAAATCATAAAAGTTAATAAAATTTCTATCCATATCTCAGTCATATTTTCGATTTAATTGACTAAACTTAGGCTTAGGAAATTGTTATAGATAACATTATTATTCTCTTGAATTTTATACTAGGCTCTGATAAAGCAAGCTCTTTCTTTAAAGACAATATATCTCTCTCTCTCGTCAGAGCAAACAATTGATTCTAGTTCCGTTAAATCCATTAAAAGTCTCGTGGAATGAGCATATATCCGACGAACTCGAGAACGAACTCGAGTGAGATTTTATTCATCCGATAAACAAGTGCATTACGAAAAATAAAGAAGATAATGCATTGCAATCGCTTCGTTTCATTTTATTCAAGTAAACAAGAAATAAATTGTATCACTGCATGGAAATATATAACATGATTGAAGGAAAAGATTTGATGTCAATTGACGAAATAAAATTAGTTACGTATAACCAGCAGCTTAGTTATGTTCAAGTATCTTAACTATAAACAATAAATTAAAATTATTTACTTTTTACATTTTTCCCACCTGAAATTTATTTTTATGTTTTTATTTTTGAAAAAATCTGATAGAAGTCACAATTACACATAATGAATACTAACTTTAAAAAATACTTTAACATATATCGGCCCAGAGCGGAAATTTCCGTCATGACCCATACTTAGCATATAATTACAGGGCTACTGCAGATGCCATCAGGAGGGAAGGGGTTAAATAAACATGATATATGTTCTTCAAAGAGAACTTGTATTGTTAAAAAACAGTGTAATATAAACTAGAAAAATTTCAGAAAAAATGTAGAAAATGAATTCCTTTGAATTCTTAATCGGTCAAAAGTAATACATAAACGTTATTTTTTGCTTTACTTTTTATAAATGAATAATTAAATACATTTGCATTTAGTAAATATGTAGAATAATTTCTCTCAAGCAAAAATATAATATAACTATCTGATAATAAATAAAGGGTGCACCGACAGTTGGGCCCAGGACAATTGGGCCCCGACAATTGGGCCCGCCGACAATTGGGCCCGCCGACAATTGGGCACAAGACAATTGGGCCGAGGACAATTGGGCCCACGACAATTGGGCTCCACGACAATTGCGCCCAGGACAATTAGGCCCCAAAATAATTCAACCCCAAAAAAAATTGAGCAGAAGACACAATGAAGAAGTGTTACTTTGTTATTTCTAGGGAAGTGACCATATTACCTTTGAAATAAGCTTTATATTCTCTAAAAATATGTTTAATATTTTTGAACTCGATTGATATACTTGATAGGGTATATATTTGAATACTAATCTCATGTTTCGGTGTAATGAAAATATTTGAAGTATTTACATAAGTCGTATTAACTTGAATCGTGTCATGTGGATCCAATGTGTAGAGTGCACTGTACATCGTCTGACAAAGTTGTCACAGTAGCTAATATTTAAAGATTTTCGTTACATTGAATTATGAAAAATTGAACAGTTGTAGGGATAAAATAAGATTATAAGAATACATTTTGTAACAATAATTTTGCTATATTGAACACTGAACAGGTTTCAACAAATTCACATTATACTCTCAGGGTTACTGCAACTAGGAAATTTGTTGCTTACATGACCTATCTCAGAACAGAAAATTATAGTAATTTTGAATAATAATGGTATTTATTCATGAAAAAAATTAGTTTTAATAAAAAAAAAAAATTTCATAACGAGAATATTTTTTTCATATTAGGAATATTCTATATTTTAATTATGTTCAAGTCTTTATTTTTTATACAAAAGCATATTGTCGCAACCCTAGTTATTGAAGTAGAAATTAAGTTAATACAGTAAACTCTGAAATAAATGGGCAAATGATGTAATTGTCTTTGGGCCCAATTGTCGAGGCCCAATTATCTTGGGCCCAACTCTCAGTCCAAATAATTAAAAAAATGTTCTTTAATTTAACTTAATTATGTGTTGTTGAATAATAAATATTATAAATAAGAAGTGCCAGATAATTCAAATACATTTCTATTGGTTTGAAATTGAATCCGCTTGAAATTATTAATTATAATCAATTGAAAAAGACAAATAACTTAATTTATTAATTGGTAACAGTATTTAAACTCGAACAAATTAAAAAAATTCTTCGATAGCAATTGAACATTTATAATATTTGCTGTTACTATTATTTATGAGTTATATTTTCATAATAAGCTGTCCAACCGTTTTTATACTTTGCATTTAGTTCCAGGTAATTAAAAATAAAATTAATGAACGCTTATTAAATCCAAACAAGTTCCATGCTAAAAATTACTTATTGTTTTAATTTTGTCTTACATTTTTTTTTAAATTATTTCTTAGAGCCCAAATTACAAATAAAAACATATTTCATCGCAAATAAATAAGGTAGATATTCATTTAGTGTGAAAAAATAGAAATTATCAAAACAGTAACAGTTCATTTCTAATATTAATTAGGAAATTGGTAGACTGTTCAAACCAGCAGTGTGACTCTTATCTTTGACCTTACTAGCGTACCATGTGTACAATAATTATGACATCTTAATTATTATATTTAATTTGCTCATAGTAAACAAAATAGAAAAGAAACCTAACAAAATATAACATTCGTATTTCTATACTAATAATTTCCTTGGTGTGTTTATTTATTTGGTGTCCGCTTTTACACGACGGGTATTAAACATGAAGAATGTAACTATGATACGTACGGGAATATATTGACTTGACATTTAAATTCCCTATTTTTATTCAATTTTTAAATGTATATCATCTTTAAAATGAATTAGACTATGCAAAAAATTAAATATTAATTGAATTCATTAAAAATAACGTAATAACGGGTAATAAATGGGTATTGATGATGACCCGTTATTTTTAACGGGAACTTACACTAGTATCCTAATAATACTCGTAGTGTGTTCATTTATTTATAGTCTATCTATACAAATAATTTCCTTAGTGTGTTTATTTATATATTTATTTATTTGGTGTCCGCTTTTACTCGACGGGAATTATGCATGAAGAATGTAACTATGATATGCACGGGAATATATTGACTTGATATTTAAATATCATGTTTCTATTAAACTTTTAAATGTATTTTATCTATGAAATATATTAGACTATGCAGAAAATTTAATTTGGATCTTTCTCATTTGACGACCCCGACCAGATTAAATTTAAATTAATTTTTTATATGTAATTTTGTCCATGGAATCCGAAAATTGAAACCAATTTATGTAGAAACTAATAGTTTCTGAGATATGAGGGTTTAAAGTTATTTATTTCCTATGTATTACTGAAAGATTGGGAACTTTGAAAAAACTCGTGTTTTCATTGAATTTACTTAATAAATATAGATTTTTTACATGAAACAGTAATTAGTTTGTTGTATCCACTAGCTTGTTGTACTGCAAACTTCATGATTGATTAATGACCTGGCAGAGGGGCTCGTGGAGGGGGTGGGGTGGCGGCACCCCCCCTCCCCTCCGAAATACATATATCGAATATATTTCCAGTTTCCGTTATATTTTCAATATATTACTTGAATGCTGATATATGTGTGATGGAGGGCATGCTGCCCCCCTACCCCCCCCCCCCCCCTGCCAGGTCATTAAACATTCATGAAGTGTGCGGTACAAAAAAACTAGCGGATACAACAAACTACATTACGGCTATCTTTGACCAAAATTTGCCAAAAAGCGTGAAAACACGAGTTTTTTTTCAAAGTTCCCAATCCTTCAGTAATACATAGGAAATAAATAACTTTTAACCCTCATATCTCTAAGACTATTAGTTTCTACAAAAAACGGTTTTGATTTTCGGATTCTATGGACAAAAATACATATAAAAAAAATTGAATTATATTTGGTGGGGGTCGGCAAATGGGGAAGATCCATTAATTTCAATTTAATTCGTTAAAAGTAACTTAACAACGGGTAATAAATTGATGTTGATGATGACCCGTTATTTTTAACGGGAAAGTACACTAGTTTATATTAATAGTTGTGTCCAAAACTCCCAAATGAATTAAGAGTCTAGACTAAAATCCGAAGAAATAATCCAATAACATTTACACAAGTTCTTTGTATTATAAGTTGTATTATGTATATATTACATATATTTTATGTTTAATAAGCAATTAATGAATTATCAAATAAGGAATCACTAATATTTTTCCTATTTACGTTGCAATGTTGAAATAATTTTAAATTGAAAATGAATCATTCAATGAACATATTTGAAAAGTTAGTAAATGGAGATCAAATATATTTTGAACTAAATAAGCGTGTACTATAACAAAAAAATAGCTATTACTGGCAAGTAAATAATTAACTACCTATACTGTATATACTGTATAGTGTAAACCTAGTAACCTACCTACCTTATATTTCTGGATTATTTTAAACATATAAATTGATGTGGTCATTTTTCCCATTATATATAAAAAAAATTGCTGGGTAAGACATGACCTTCCGCAAATTTGCGAAGGTAACTAGATTACGTGCACTCGGTAAAGCGCATACCTTTGCCGCCGCTTATAAATGACCTTAGCCCTCCAATAATACTTGAGTTATAAATGACCTTTACCTAAGTCTTTGACCCGTTCGCTCTTAAAACCTAATAAAATGGTAACTGGATAATGACCAATCGTCCCACTAAGTTTCATGCAATACGGTTGAATAGTTTTTGAGTTATAAATGACTTTGACCTTTGACCGGATCGTTCCAAAAATTCTACCAGCGGGTTCCTGGATATTGACCAATCGTCTCACCAAGCTTCATACAATATGGTTGAATATTTTATGATTTATTAATGACCTTGACCTTGAATTTTGAACGGATTGCTTACAAAATTCTAACGGCAGGTTCCTTGACATTGGCCGACTGTCCCAAAAAAATTGTAGGAAATTTGGTTGAATACTTTTGAGTTATGCGAATAACAAGATGAAAAATAAATTAATGCCGTCTAAAATATAACCTTCCGCATGCGAAAGTAACTACTATATAAAATATTTGAAGTTTGAAACTTTATATTATTTAAATATCGTATTACTGAATTCCCTCTGTAATTAGCTCTGTAATTGAAATAAAACAAGTAAAATACTAATTTATTATTTATATTATCATTTTTCATTGAATATGCTTTAAAATATCACTCATTTATTTTTACTATCACAGTTATTTAGTATTAATTAAAATATTTATTGTTATACCTTAATTGAGGTGCCAGAATTGAAGTCAACTTGCATGTTGATGAGTCAAGTATTTCGTGCATATTTATGAACAAAATTATGTTCTACTTAATAATTGCAATAAATCAAAATAAGAATTTTCCTTTCGTAAGAAATATGATAACCAATTTGTACAAATATTATTTAATTTATATATTTTTCGTTATATCTCGAAGATTACTTCAATTTCCGAAAAAATTAACGAAAAGGTTTGTAGATATATTTTTAATATCGGAGTTATATTTTCAATTGTATTAATAGTATTTTTTTTTTAATTTATTCTGTATGTTACAATTTATAATTAACTAATTTAAATGATATCACTATCCATTCCATCATAATTTTAAATAAAGGACAAAATTAGTGAAATTTTTTTTTGAGTTTTGTATGACATTGACCTCTGACCTGATCGCTCCCAAAATCGCATCAAATGATTTCTAAATTTACTTCTAAAAAGGCAATTTACTTGTGTACTTTTTGAATTATGTGAATAACAAGATTATAAATGAATAAATCAGGTCCACACATTCCTTACAGTTTTGATTTTTGGAAAACACTTTAATATGATGAATTTGACACAACTTTTTAATAAATGCAAATTTAAGTTGCAAATCTAATAAGTTGCAGGTCTAATTGTTTCTGAATAATAGTACACCATGTAACAGGCAGACAGACAGAAACACAGACAGACAGACAGACGAAGCGAACTCTAAATGTTGATAACAAATATATAATTCACATTTAGTAATTTCATGTTAGTTAAATGTATATAACTACACAAGTGAGTATTAGAATATTTAACTGTGGTGTTTTAATTTAATTATTATATGTTAAACATATAATATATTTTTCTAACTTGAAATAAATAGGTAATATTATTAAGCACGCAAGAATAATAGAAGTAGAATATTTTATGCAAAATTACAATAATAAGCATTACGATAAATGCTCTAGCTATAATACATAAAAATTATTAAAAATTATAAATAAAAGAAATAATAAATTCCTGAAGGCGTAAGTGATATATTCAAAGGATTAATTATCTAACTCATATAATATTAATATTTAAAAAGTTACAGCAATAAATAATAATCCACATTCTTTATTTTCTTCCATGCATTTTAATATTATTTTCCCTCCCTCTTTTGAATAAATATGAACAGAGAACAAGTTGGTATAATAGCAAAGCACTACGTTATAATGCTAATTCAATGTGCATAATTTTCTACGCTAATTTTCTTCGATGTGAGACTGAAATAAAATGGCAAGGAGAAGAGCCTAAAGGTCTTCCTTCGTATTAACTCACCATTGCAATTTCCTTTTCGCGTCCACAGAAATTTCCTTTGTCAAATCGCCGATATTTCGCCATTAATTATTGATGAGAACAGACCGATAATAAGTTCTAAATTTTCCTTAGGTCCGCACTCGAGGGGAGACTACAAAGAAAAATAATAAATAAACTGAAGCGTTTTGCCGCAAAGCCAAGCTTCAGTGTGTCGTGAGAAGTGGAGAAGGGAGGGTATGCCGCTCGCTCGTGTACTCTGGAGAAGCAGGTCTTCACTCAATGCACGATAAGGGCTTGTCCGAAAGACGGCACTGCGCACCTTAACATCAGCTGATCTATTTAAATTTATGTTATGAATGGCGCGTGGTGCGTCAAGCTTCGCGCTGCGACAACGTGGATAACAGGGCTTGAATCCCGCAGACTTTTAGCGATGGAATATATGTTAAAATATGCTTTTAAATTGTGTTTTGTGTTAATAACTTTGACATGTTAATTACTCGGTAATAAACCCTTTTCTATAAATTGAACTTCAGCAACTGCTTCAAATGATGAGCGAAGACCAGACTCTTCACAAGCGCCTTCTTTGCAGCATCAAAACACAGGTGAGGTTTCGAATTCTCTGAAACATGAGCATTGCATGTTTCTTTTTTATTCTCAATGACCATTTCTAAATGTTTGATGATCATTACAATCATTGCTCTTTCAGTACAGTATATACAGTATAAAAGTTTAATTCAATATCTTGAATATATTCAAATTACTTATAAGAAGTTATTCCAGACATAGTTTATAATTCTAAGCATTTTATGTCAACATTGCTTATGTATTTATCTATCATTTGAATCATTTACATGTGTGTTTTAATCGGTAACTATAAAATTACATGTCTGTGTATTATATGACTAATTTCTCTATTATGTATTACTACGTTCATGGTGGACATTTCTATTCTATCTTCTCTAGTTCATATTTATAGCAATAAAAAACATCTTATTAGTATATTCTTCAATTCAATTGAAATCTATTAATACACGTAAATATGCATTTCACTATATTTACCTAAATATGGTAAACAATTAAAGTCAAACTGAGAATTTGATACATACTGAACATATTGCTAACGTCGAAAGAACGGAAAGTTTTCAACGAAAACCGCAGAAAACTCATCGAGATATCGTAACGGTTCTCTCGAGAGAGCTCCTGCGATGCCGTCGGAAGGGTTCGACCTTTGAACGGGAAGGCGTAGGTACTCCGTTGGATGGGCGTAGGGGTGCGCAGGTGGGAGCGGCGGCTCCACCCCGGTACCTGCTCCCATAATAGAATAGACTCCAAACTTTTAAACACTAATGAACCCATTGTGTCAATGATGAGACACGTTAAATAGTTTGCTTATTTGGGACAAGTTTTAATAAAATTTCAAAATTTAATATTTTACATTTAATAGCAATAGATTTTAATTATTATTGTTTCTATCTCTCATAAATAATTTGTCCCTGATATTAATATAACAATAATTAGCTTCATCACTGAACTATATTCCTAATTATTTGTTTTTGAATTTATCGCTGGAGTACTTAGGATGACATTATGAATCACTTATGCAGCAGATGCAAACAAAGAGTGATACATCATGCTGACTGATTCACTGAAGCATCCTTGAATCAGTTCATCCAATTTGTAATATTAATCCATGACTGGATATTGATTTGCATAGCTTTGACAGTTCGTGAAATGACTTTCATTGCATTCGTTGAGCAGACGCCAGGTAATACTTTGAAGACCACTCAACTTTGATGTGAGAGCAGAAACGGAAATGGAATCCAAGGCCTGCCTAGTTATTCTAGGGAGTACCTAGTTACGGAAATGGAATCTACAGCCTACCTAGTTACGAGGATGGAAACAAGTGCCTACCTAGTTATGGAAATGAAATCTAGAGCCTACCTAGTTACGGAAATGGAATCTACAGCCTACCTAGTTACGAGGATGGAAACAAGTGCCTACCTAGTTATGGAAATGGAATCTAGAACCTACCTAGTTATGAAGATGGATTCTGGAGCCTACCTAGTTACGGGGATGGAATCTAGAGCCTACCTAGTTACAGGGATGGAAACAAGAGCTTACCTAGTTACGGGGATGGAATCTATAGAGCCTACCTATTTACAAGGATGGAATCTAGAGCCTGCCTAGTTATGGAGATGGAATCTAGAGCCTACCTAGTTACGGGGTGGAATCTAGAGCCTACCTAGTTACGGGGATGGATTCTAGTGCCTACCTAGTTACGGGGATGAGAACTACAATAATTATTAGTTACTAATATGAGAACTAGAGTATTGATAGTTTCGGTGATGGGAATTTGGATAGTTAACTAGTTGCTGTATGGAACTAGAATAGTTACTATAGTTACTAAGATGAGAACTACAGTACTGACTAGTTATTGTTGGAACTCTAGTATAGTTACTGGTTACTAAGGTGAGAACTAGAGTGGTTACTAGTTACTAAGATCGGAACTAAAATAGTTACTGGTTACTAAGATGGGTAGTTGAATAGTTACTAGTTACTAAGATCAGAACTTGAATAATTACTAGTTGCTGTAGGGAACTATAAAATAGATACTGGTTACTAAGATGGGAACTATAAAACTAACTAGTTACTCCAGTGATCACTATTAAATATAAGAATACTGACAGTAAAATACCGACAATAAGAATACCGTCACTAACCAAAATACTAATGAGGTTAACTAAAGAACAGAAATCAGTGGGTGGAAATCAGAGGTTTCCAATTAAAATATTCATTATTTATTTAGATTGTGTGAGAGGAGATGGATTATTCCGAGGGATAAAGTGATAACAACTACCTAACGTTAAGACTTTAATCCCCTCAGTAATGAAGAATGATTAAGAGGGAAGACAAACTTCTCAAATGCAGAGGGGAAATCGTCTCCCCTTACATCAAAGTTGCTAATAGAAATTTATGCATGTGTGTTGCCTTTAGTGTCCTTTTATACTCTCAATGAAAATTAGTATCACTAATTGTTGGTGTCAGTTAAATTTACTATTATAAAAAGAAGACCTCTATCAATGATGATACAGAATACAGAGAACACCTTTAAACTATTTCCTCACAATCCTAACAGTTTTATTGACCTAATATTATTAATGTGATATCATTATTTTTTCACTCATAACACTGCTCCTTCAATTCATAAGACTGATGAGCTTATACTGTTATTTATATGCATATTATTCACTGATTGAATAGTATTATTTTAACGAGAAGTGAACATTATATTGAACAAATTCATAAGAAATAAGCATTCCAATATCTGCTACTCAGAATATTATTTTACATTTTATTATGAATAAACTGAATGAATGAAAACTTTGTTGAAAATGAAATAACTAAACACAGTAATCGTTCAACTGTTTGGATGGTAAATTGTTTATAAAGTTCAAGGACACTGGTTCAACCTCTTATACACCAGTACGAGGCTTTGAACGAAGCGTACGGGGCAGAAAAAATGAATCAAAACACGCAAACTCATCATTAACTGTCCGTAGAAGCTGGTGTTAGCAAACTTCAATTTATCGAAAGCTGAAAGAAGATCTGAAAATAAAACCACTTAGAAAACCGAAACTTCATTGAGCTTACTGATCATATTGAGAGCTGAAAGAAGTCGATACATCCCGAATGAGATAACTGAAGAAACAATCCCTAACGTGGTGTTCACAGATGAAACTATATTTGTCATTCAAAAGATTGTGAACCATCAGAATGATAGAGTTGGGGTCCCTCAAGTTCATCCGAGGATTGTGCCGAAGCATTATGACGAAGTTGAACTCTGAAAAGTACATCTCTCTCATTTTGGGTTCTAAGTTGCAACCATTGACAAAAAAGAACAATTTCAGTGTTCACCATGAACAGAACCGTCACATAGCTCTAATTTGGCCTGATTATGGATTCAAAAGAATACTCCATCATTCATAGGCAAAGATGTCTGGCCAGAAAGTTGTCCATAGCTTAATTTGTTGGATGGTTTCCACTAATCCTTGCACTTCTCTCGAGTCCCTAAAAGAAAATTGCAAGTAGAATGGGAAGCAATGCTACAAGAACAGATAAGTGCCATTTTCGATGCATTTGTTTCAATACTGAGATCTGTAGTTCGTAAGAAAGGTGGTTTTATCGAGTAAAATGGGACACTGTATTTACTATTAAATTGCATCTTTCAAAAACAAAAGTGATCTTTTGAATTTTTATTTTTTATATATGTGAAATAAAATTCCTCTCATAATTTCAAAAAATTTACCTCACGTAAATCTCTATCTCCTCTATAATAATAATTTCACTTGTTAGTTGTTACCTTTGATACATAATTGGAATGATTACTTTAACAAGTATGACCGCGAAAAGCTGAAGAGCGTGATTAAAACTCAAGTATTTTTGATGAGGAGAAATGATTTTGGTCAAAGTCTTCATTAAGAGGACAGCATAATCCTGTTCCCATAATAACAACGTATTGATTATATCTTTAGTAACGTCAATTGATGAATCCCCATTAAAAAGTATTAACTAATCAAGAAGCAGAAGGAAGGTTCTAGCACGCGACGGATGCGTGTTATGAAAATATATCGTTAGGAGAATGTTAACCAACTTGCTGAACTTGGGACTTTCTCCCCAAACGAATAAACTTTATCTCATAATTCAATTTCCAAAAAAACGTAACTCATATTTTCTCTAGCAAAAAAAAATCATTTTGATAATAGATTCCATGACTGATGTTCAAGGATAGAGTTGAGAGTAGGTAAGCGGATGAGATCATTCATAATTCCAGGTCGAGCTGTCATCTTCCAGTGATCCGTTGGCTAGTCTGGCAATCAATATGGCGCGGTGTAACCCAACACCTGGTAAAGAAACATAACCGAACAACACGCATCACCAGGCTACTGCATCTTATGATTCTACCCGTCTGCATATGTGACTAATAACAAATTATAAGATTTTTAAGAAAGAACTCTACATTAGATTGTATATTTTTAGTAGAAGTTAACTTGAATCTTAGCACTACTCAATAATTCAATTTCCTATGCGAAAAATAGTACAGTAAAATAGCGCCAGGCTGCATTTTTTCATAATTGGTTTTCTTGGCAATAAGCAGGTGCATACAATATGCGGAATAAAGGTTGATGTAGAATAACTGGACTCTGATAGTTATTTAGTATCAGTGGACTACCGTACTCGGAAAGTGAATTGGTGAAATTATCTCTATTATATTTTGTATTATCAATTATGACAGTTTAAGTTAAAATGGCTATTATAAATCAACAGTTTTTCTCTGAAGACAACTATAGGCTAGTTTTTTCAGTTCTTTATGAAGGAGAAAATAAATGAGATGGATAAAAACCCATCAATATGATCAATTCATCGGGAATTTCTGTTGTAGTAAATGTATCATTATAGACTGTAATTGGTTATAAATCACGCTGCATATACCTTATATTGTATTTGGTTCGTTAAATATAAACCTATTCTACTAGAAACGATATTGTGCTGGAAGATTTTTTGTCATTTATTTCTTTCAGTTTCGTCAATTACTACGTGCAGACTATTTAAATATTTAAGTAAGCACATTATTAATCAACTATTCATATTTATCTAATGGATTACTGTACTAAAATTGAAGTTAGTGCATTAAAGTTTATTTTATGCACCCGAATCCATATCCTTCTCCAATCATAGAAACCGTCTCGTATGACCCTTCCTACAATCGTAGAGGTTCCACCCTACCTCGGCCACTGTACCAAATCAGCAGAATTGAAACTCTTCATTGCCCATAAATCATTGGGTGGGCATTCCAATCATTCTTTATTTAGGGACATGAAAGGAGCGTTGGTTTAACCAGATGACACCTTAATAGACTGATTTAGTAGCCTGTGGCATGGCTTTCGTCTTGATCTATGTAACGGGAGGTTTTCTGGTCATGTAATGAAGTACCGGTTTGGACCAATTACTGACCTCTATTATCTACCTGTTCTGACATTCGTTGTAAATACTGTGGATAACAACACTATCGATTGCTATTGATGTCATAAATTTTTAAAACTTTACGTGCTTGACTGACTGCATGGTGAGGATGAAGAATTATTGTGCTGTTGTATGATTTTGAAATCATTCTATACATTGAAATCGACTATTTTCAATGATCTAATATTGATATCTGTTTAAGTAAACTATTTTTTAAGATTGATATAAAGTTCATGATTATTTTTGTTTGTTATTCACCAAGTTATTTTTCTGATAAAATTGTAAAGTACGGAGCATTCACCGTGTCATATTGCATAAAATGCAGCCTGATGAAATATCCGTTAATCGTGTAGGCGCTAAAATTACTCTGATTGCAGCTACAGCGCGTTATTTCAACTACAAATTGATATTTGGCTCAAAGCCAGCCATGGTTTATGTCCAGTTCACATGTTATTAGCTGGAAGCTTGTAATTTCTTTTGATTTAATGTAGACTCAGGGCCACAATTAGTGTAGTTAAAGGGCAATGCTCATTTTGTTTTCTTGCATTCACTGCCACAATACATGCTAGCAATGATGTAAGAGAGTGATGAAGTTATCAGTCCATGTTTTCTTCATTTTTTGAGCATTGGACCAAAACTCTTGCATTTTAGGCTACAAATTCGAAACATTCAGACCACAAGTTATCAAAGTTCGACCTCAATAAATCACGACTGTGTACCGAATGCAGCAATCGTAAAACCCGATCGATGATCTATATAGTGTCAATATGTGAACCTTCACGATGACTTAAAATCAAATGGAGAGTCAGATTTAGAACTCAAGAACGAATGACTTTGATAAGTTAGAAAGTAAATATGATCATTTTCAATTCTACGAGAGTACATCTATACTACGAAAGTATTTCTGTGCCTATCTTTCAACCTGGATTCAATTTTAAATAATGATGAAAATCATTTGATAAATTCAGTACAGAGCCCACTCGAAAAATCTTAGACAAATCAAACTAATATACAAGGAGTTATCTAAAAAATTCCATACTTTCAATTAATATGAACAAAAGTAGGGAGTGTGTAGCTTTGGTTGGCATGAAGTGTAAATGACAGATACCTCACGGGGTCACCGTGATATAGGTTAGTAATCAATAGTCATTCAATTTATCAATCAGGTATAGCTTTGAACACATTGTACACATTGCATGTTTGATTTTGTATAGTTGATCTATAATGAATTGTATTCATGAGTGGCCGTTATCGATAAAGTATGTACATGGTGCCATGTTCCATTATCGAATTTGAGAGCAGATTATATGTGTATGTCATATGCTGTCGTAAGCCTATGTCGGTCACAATTCATACCTAACCCGAACTGTGACTGTCACATCGGGTACTGACTCGTTCAGTCACGCAATCTCATTTTAAATTCTTCTTTTCAGTTTCATTCACGGAATTATTGGCTCTGCCATCAATTGTTGTGGCTGATTCTATCGGAATTCCGTGAAGAGATTATTTTCAGTAAAGAAAATATATTGTAATGCTACCTACTCCATTCGTCTTGAAACTTTGAATAAAACTTTAAAGCTTCACGAATAATAATTTCATATGAATATTAATTAAATTTACAAGTAAGTAAAATCATTTTACAATAGAGTCAATGAAATTTCGAAAATGAAATATACATATAGCTGTCAGAGTCTTATGAAAACTTTCACAAACTTTAAAAGTTATATTCAATATCAGTCGAAACTGTTTCCAATGTTTAGTAATTGCTTCTTATTGAAACTTTGATAGTCCCTTAAATTCAAATAAATAAATTATACTGACTATATGATTTTACATAAGTATTTAGATATACATATCCATTATCTACCATTGAGTTTTAATCACTTATCAATTTAATATTTAATGTTAGATGAAAAGCATGTCGAGAGCTTAGTCGTTACAGAGCTACACAATGCACACGCTTGTCAAATTACATGCTGTCACACTTCTAACTGCCTGACACTTGGAGTGCTACAGCCTAAGTGTGAATGTGAGTGACTGCCTTGCCTACATCAGTGTGAATGTGAGTGAAGTCTTGCCTACATCAGTGTGAATGTGAGTGAAGTCTTGCCTACATCAGTGTGAATGTGAGTGAAGTCTTGCCTACATCAGTGTGAATGTGAGTGAAGTCTTGCCTACATCAGTGTGAATGTGAGTGACTGTCTTGCCTACATCAGTGTGAATGTGAGTGAAGTCTTGCCTACATCAGTGTGAATGTGAGTGAAGTCTTGCCTACATCAGTGTGAATGTGAGTGACTGCCTTGCCTACATCAGTGTGAATGTGAGTGACTGTCTTGCCTACATCAGTGTGAATGTGAGTGAAGTCTTGCCTACATCAGTGTGAATGTGAGTGACTGCCTTGCCTACATCAGTGTGAATGTGAGTGACTGTCTTGCCTACATCAGTGTGAATGTGAGTGAAGTCTTGCCTACATCAGTGTGAATGTGAGTGAAGTCTTGCCTACATCAGTGTGAATGTGAGTGAAGTCTTGCCTACATCAGTGTGAATGTGAGTGAAGTCTTGCCTACATCAGTGTGAATGCGAGTGACTGTCTTGCCTACATCAGTGTGAATGTGAGTGAAGTCTTGCCTACATCAGTGTGAATGTGAGTGACTGTCTTGCCTACATCAGTGTGAATGTGAGTGAAGTCTTGCCTACATCAGTGTGAATGCGAGTGACTGTCTTGCCTACATCAGTGTGAATGTGAGTGAAGTCTTGCCTACATCAGTGTGATTGCGAGTGACTGTCTTGCCTACATCAGTGTGAATGGTGACTGCCTTGCCTACATCAGTGTGAATGAGAGTGAAGTCTTGCCTACATCAGTGTGATTGCGAGTGACTGTCTTGCCTACATCAGTGTGAATGTGAGTGAAGTCTTGCCTACATCAGTGTGATTGCGAGTGACTGTCTTGCCTACATCAGTGTGAATGAGAGTGATTGTCTTGCCTACATCAGTGTGAATGTGAGTGACTGTCTTGCCTACATCTGTGTGAATGTGAGTGACTGCCTTGCCTACATCAGTGTGAATGAGAGTGACTGTCTTGCCTACATCAGTGTGAATGTGAGTGACTGTCTTGCCTACATCTGTGTGAATGTGAGTGACTGCCTTGCCTACATCAGTGTGAATAAGAGTGACTGTCTTGCCTACATCAGTGTGAATGAGAGTGACTGTCTTGCCTACATCAGTGTGAATGAGAGTGACTGTCTTGCCTACATCAGTGTGAATGTGAGTGATTGTCTTGCCTACATCAGTGTGAATGTGAGTGATTACAGCAATTAAGAAAAATGAATATCATTTCTATTGAACCCTGGAATAATTCTATGAAGTACCTAAAGTACCCAGACTATCATTTTTTCTAAGAAAAGATGCTATAAATGTGTTATCCTGTTAAAGTTTCTGGAATTGTTTTAGTGACTTTAGTACACTTTTACTTATAGATATCAATTTAGTTGCAGTCACTTACATGAAACATTAATATCTTTGTCTGTAGGGCCAAACGCAAGCATCCATGCTACAATTAATGAATGAGTACTGCATGCAGTTCATTGATCCATTATTGGTAATTCATTGCTTGTGAGATGGTGAATTTTTTTTTCTTTTCAGTCTGCCTGTAAACATTGTAGGTACATCAATTTTGCTTACTATGCCCTGAATCAATACAAAGAATGAGGTGTTTCTCTAGGCCATGCCAAGTTCATATATAATGACTGCCTGAGAGTCAATCCATATATCATTGGCGCAAAGGCTAACAGAGGTAATACTCTTAATAAGGTGTTGATAAATGCAATGTAAATATATTAATTCAAAGGAATATATGCGCTCTTAGTTAGTATTGGTTTAATTTTAGTTTCCAAATAATGGTAAACCTTTGAAATAAAAACTTGGGTATGTGAGACTAAGTTCGATTTTTTGGGTATATAATACTGGGTCTAGGTCAATTGATCCCCGGTCATTTGATTCCCAGTAATATTTTCTGTTTATACACCTACTACCTACTATTCATAATAGAGTGACAAGAGTGCAGGAACAATTTTTGAGGTGGTTGCCTGGTGAATTGTCCAATAATTATGTAGAATATAGGATTTTTAAGTTTTGTGATATAAATGACTATTTCATCGCACTAAAGATTCATAAATGTAAAAATTCAAATGTTAATACCAAGCTTCAAGTTTTTTTCAACGATAACAGACCCTCTCACGGATATGAAACTCGTTTTAGAATTCAAGAAAATATTAATTTTCCATGTTCTAGGCTCTCTCATTTTAGGTCATCATTTATATATAATGCGATTAACGTGTGGTATAAGATACCTATAGATATAAGAAATACCTCAGCATCTAAATTGTTTAAAGTAAAGGTTAAAAAATTATTACTCCCGTAGCATTAGTATCTAACTTTTCTAGATTATGTAATTTTTTATGTAGGTTTCGCATATCGAGTTTTGTATGTAAAATTTCGTATGTATTTTATATGTGAAGTTATGTCTTTTTTGTAGAATAATGAAATTTAAAACTTCCTTAGCTCTTTTAATTAGTTTTGAATTATTAAATTTTCTTTTTAACAATTGAAATAGTTTTTGCCTAATTAATGTTCATAAACAGAACATTACCGAAAGGCATGAAAAAATAGATCCATTGTATATTAGTTTGTACTAGTTTTGTTTAATTTAATATAGCCAAATGATTTTTTGTATTAATATGTAGTATCTGTTTTTTCAATAAATTATTATTATTATTTCAATAAATTATTATTATTATATGTGAATATATAAATTATTTAGCGTATTTATGAAATGTGCACCTTACAGTCGATGAAGAAACTACCTAAGTAATAAGGGTAAAAACAGCTAACAAGAAATTAATTTTTTTTATTCATATAAGTAACAATATATGCCTTCAAATTTACATTCCAGCAACAAAAAATATTCAATGGTCAAATCAAATGTACAGGCATACCCCACACTTATTGTAACTAGCACACATTAATCAAATAAATCAGGAGCATCTCTCGTAATTATTTGTCCTGGAATAAAAACTATTTTTGGAGCAACTTTTGACAATTTTATCGGTAGTTTTCCGTTATTATATAAATTGTAGATGTCAAATTGTTTCACAAGTTTTATTTATTATTTAAATAGTAAATGCCAATTTTTATATAGAAATAAAGATCGTAATATATATTGTTTGTTAAATATATGAACAAACAAAAAAATGACTGGGAATCAAATGACCGGGGACCAAATGACCGGGGATCAAATGGTATGGGGATCAAATGACCAGGGATCAAATGACAGGAGATCAAATGACCGGGGATCAAATGGTATGGGGATCAAATGACCAGGGATCAAATGACAGGAGATCAAATGACCGGGGATCTTTTGACCGGGGATCTTTTGACCGGGGATCAATTGACCGGCCACCATAATACTAATATACTATATATATATATATTAGTCCGAGCCCAGCAAGGTTAAGGTTATTGTGTGAAGTAGCAAACTATATAAATGGAAGTTTTGAGAAGGTCTGTACCCACAGTGAAAGTTATGATGGAGTATAGAAGATTAAGAAGGGAATCTTCTCGATCTTCCATGGCCCCTCAATAACTTTATTTATCGGTAGAACCACCTATCCCCAATCAAAAAATGTACAATAGGAAAATAGTTATTGTTGATTACGTTAATTATTGAAAGTATCTATCGTGAAAATAACGTAATTTCAGAAATTATAACCAGAATATTTTACCTAGCGGGAATATTCGACGTAAGAAAATAGCTTTTTTTTATGATGAATTAAGATTAGATTCCCGTCAAATAATCGATTCTAATTTTAGCACTGGGTATAAGTCAACAGGGACATCTTGTCTGTCACACCCTATGATCTAGTAACCGAAGTTAGTATTTCTATGGAATTTGACTGCCCCATCAATCACAATATCTTGCAGTGGTCATTAAGTCTTGGCTTTCTCCTGCTGACCTGCAAAGAAACCCCTGTTATCAGTCACTCCAAAGCTGTCATTTATGAATTATACGAAAATGGATCTTCTACCTCACCATTTAACTTATTATGGATTGTGTGGCTGAAGGAATTTGAACTCAGTTGATTTGCTCTGAATTTGTCACACTTTAATTCTAAATATAGATTCTGGAAATATTCTATCTCAAAATCTATTTATTTATTCTAATACTCAAGAATTTGTGTAATCTTTAAATATTTTTGTTTACTTTATTATCACCTTTTAATTTAAAATGATTCATACTCGACAGGATTTGAATATTATTATTTTTAAGTATTTTTAGGTAAAAAAAATCTAAAAAATCTTCACGTTGATATTTCTAGATAATCCTAACGTTGTAACTACCAGTCGCCTTCAAAATACCCAGCCACTTGTGCAATTATTTAGAGTCTTCTCTTCATTCATATCTCCGGAGCTTTAACCCATTAGCCGCTTTGTTGATTTCAATTTCTTCCGTTAGTCAGTCGTGAAATGAAGGGACTCTGTGCTCAAAAACTTTAGCAGCTTTTGCATATGCTAGCTTTACATTAATAGACTGTGCTTAATAAAATATTATATAAGCACTGTTGAGGTGTAGAAAGACAATTCTTGAGTTTGACAATATGTTTATCAAGATGTAACTTTTTCACAGTACCTAGTCCGAATAATTGGCTATAGTTATATATAATGAAATTGTTCATGTCATGACTAGGGTTGTGACAATATACGTTTAAAATCATAGATCTAAAGAATATCACAGACGAAGCGTAATGAAATGGTATCGAATACTATATACCGCTGGTTTAGAACGGTTGAATAGTCTTTATTTCAATCCATGTATACTATTTTCAGGATCTATGATTTTAAACGCATATTGTCACAACCCTAGTCATGACACATTGGGTGCTGGGAATAGTGTACCGCTTGATTATCTCATAATGATGATTTAGAGTTGGTTACTAGCGTTTCTTTACTTCTTCATCAGGGCAGTAGCTACTAATGTTGTTAGATTTCCCGAAGGGGCCAATGCTTCTCAAGCCTTACCACATTTCCAACCTCAACATTTGCAGTTTCTTTCACAGAAAACAAATATTTATTCAGGGATTAAAACTTGTCTTACAAACGAAAGATGTACATTGTTGCAGCATTAATTAAACAGCGCTCTATTCTTCTACCTTTAGGTACTATCATTCCTGAATTGATATTTAAAAAAAACTGTTGAAATGTTGATTATAAACATCTCTTTCAATTTATAAAAAGATAAATAATGTTGATATAAAATGATAAATAAAGAATGATCTCTTGTTGAATCTGTTGCATACATTCCGAATCTGAAAGTCTTCTGCTTATCGTATTATTATTCAGCTTAGATGAACTCTCTAAAAGTTAGCACATCATGCCAGGAACAGTGACGGTTCTCATTGAGTTACACAATAGAAAAAGTTTTTGATGAAGTAGTCTTAACTTCTCTTCCAAATACCTAGCTACGTTCAAATTCAGATTCTAATTTCGCAGTTTAATCATTCACAATATTTACGCACATGCTTCTTTATTCTGGAAGCAGGTTGTTTACCTAGCTTCCAAGGCTCTAAAATCGTCATTATAATTTTCTCGTAAACATCTTTGTTTAGGTATCAAGCTTTTCTTCAAAATGAGAAGCTACTTGAGATAATATATCATAAATAAATGAGATAATATGGCATAAATCTATCTTCTTACACGAACGCGAAAAAATATTATATGCTAGCTTTTGGAAAATCGTATTTATAAATTTTAGTAAAGCTTCAAGTTGATATGAATATATTTGAAATATTCCTTTGGAATAAATGTATTGTTTAATGTAAGTTTAAATGGAATTTAATATATCAAATCCATTCAGTTTTATTTTACTTTTCTACCTGTGAGCTCAATCAATTCGCTAGAGGCTTGTAGATTATTGCCACTATTTAATTGACAATTTTATCTTGATCTGATTGAATGGGCTACAGATTAGAATGAATAAATTGCTCGTATTGATGAACTAAAACGCTATTATTTAATTCGAAAAACGTACAAGTAACCTAAACTTTTGATAGGTGGAATTTGTGACTTCTGTTTAATATTAATCTCAGCAGTGCTTCAGAATATTAAGTAGGTAACCCCAGTTCGCCTCCACTCTGACACTGCCAAATCTCCTTCCTTGTTCCGAATTTTACTGGTTTGTCTGAATTAAAAGGCAGGTAATGCACTCAGTGAAGGTGCATACATACATTCATAATCAGTCGAAAACAGATCGGATTTGTCCTGACTGAGCTCTGCATCCCCAAATCCCATTGGCTTGCAGGTTATATTGGACTATTGAGAATCTGAACCGGTTGCTATCCAGTATCCACCCCTGATGACTGCGATTTCGTTCTTGTGTATTCAGCAAATCCAGCGCTCGCTATTCAACTGAACGCGTGGCTTGATATCCACTGAAGCTTCAAATTCTATTGTCTGCTCTTCCCTCTCTAATTATGTAGAATGTTTAATAAACAATGGCAGCTCGGGTCTCGAGATCATGTGTGATAATTTGATCTGCATTAGCAGCATAATATCTTGGCCAGAAATGCGAGATATATTATGGTCTGGGGAATAGCTGGTATTAGGAATAATAGGATGTGTTAGATTGCCACTGTGGCAGGATATTCACATGCGATCAAAATATTATGAAGATACCAGAAAAAAGTTTCTATAATCATTGGTTCTGCGTCACTTGGAGAAGTAAGGAGGAATGGTGTCGATCAGCATTTATAATTTAACACAAATACACTAAATCTAACACACTATAACACTGCATTTCTGGTACATGAAAGCGAATGCAAATTCTGAAGTTCTGCAATAATTTGTCCCTCTTAACTCACTTATACGCTTCCAATACTGAAGTGAGTGGCCAGGCACAAACCATCTCCTGCCATTAATTCAAATGCGAGTGATTATAGCACACAAATTTGCACAGTGTTCCCAATAATAGTAGGTAGAACATTAATAATAGTAGGTAGAACATTAATAATAGTACAGTAGAACTCTACTATTATGAAATCCTTCATATAGTTTTCTGACTAAGGAAGGAGACTCTATAGTGAACAAATTATTTTAGTCTGTCATTAATGGTCATCCGTTTTAGAAACTGATGACTATTTTAAGGCTCAGTAAAGAAAATTTGATCACTATAGAGGGTACTTCCTAACTCAGGAGTCTATACACTATACAGGATTTCACTATAGAAGAGCTATATTTTAGTCGGTATAGTGCTATAAGATTTCTAACTTTCTAAATAAGTTCACATCAGATTGATTTTGTAGAAAGGTTTCCCTTCATGAAATCTATTTCAAGAATTGTATTCGAAGTTAAATTTAAATTCAAATTAGTCGAGTGACATCTTATTTTTACGTTTCTATATCTTTGTAAAGAGCATTCAGAAGGTTTTTTATTTTCTTTGTACGTGAATTTCTAACAAAATCAACCAATTTTTCGTAGTTCACTTTCAAAAACCACATGACAATTACGGTACAAGAATCATGTTTTCGAAAATGTGAAAGAAATTTGAATTATTATTATTATTATTAGCTAGAAATTGTTAAACTGTGTACACTTTCACATCATCGGTCATATAAGAAAAATATAATTGTTGTTTAATAGCTATTTCAATTGGTATATCCATGATACATGTTTAAGGATAGTGGATACCTATTAAATTTAGTAAAAATTATCATATCGTTTTTTCTTATATATGACTGAAGATGAGAAACCGACCGATATCGTATACTTCCCCTATATCGTTTTTGTATTATACTATAATGTACAAATACCATCTACAAAAGTGAGAAATAGATTCTCACTCATAATAATATTTGTAATTCATGTTTGTCAAACCATTGTGTATCCACGGGAAGAGGATTAGATTGTTTACAACACTCTGATTCCCTGCTAAGTCTTTGCCAATCTCTCGTAATATACTCTTTCTAATGTTAATGTTCGAGGTCATGAAACTTTATGAATGTATATACCAATAGGTTTATCGCCATTTTATAATAACCACCCGGCAGGACCCCCTTATTCATTGCAGTATAACGTACGTCTCTGTATACCATTCAATAAATCGATCATAGGCGCTGTGGAATAAAAAGCTATTTCCTTCCACATTGACGCTCTTACTTAGGGACCACCTATTCTCCCTCGTAATATTTGGTCTGAACAATAAACTGTGCCGGGACAAAACCTCTTTGCTTGGTCATTGAATCAAGATAAGCTCCAAACATAATAATGGACTTTCAAACCATAGAGAAAATATAAAGAAACTTTGTCGACCTGCTGCCTGCCGTACGTCTAAATTCTGATGCGTAAGCAGAAAATTTCGCTTGAGCTTCCCGATGTCTCTTTTCATTTAACGATAAGTTAATAAATTTGAAAAGCACATCTGTTCACTTTTGAGGGAAATGGAATTTAAATAACGAAATTTTGTATGACATTTTATAAGAATTGGATAAAGCGGTATAGCACTATAAGGATATTATAGTTACTATGAAATATAAGTTAATTTAAATGAGTATTGTTAGATATATTCAATGTTTTTATCTGAAAGGGTAATTATATAAATAATATACAAAAATTATCCATAAAAAAATCAGGTATTTTTTCATCAAGTTATATTTTTTTATAATCGTTTCCTATTCATATAAACACATATCCAAACGCCTTGTAACTTTTATTGTAGGTTTAATACATATTTTCCCAGTAGCTACATGGAGTAAAATTGTAACCTACATTTTGTCTGCAGACACGTTCTCAGGCAAATTTATTTGTCATTTACCCATAAAGTTGCACGACATCTTTGCATGTGGGAGCTACCATGAAACCTAAAGGGCCGTACACACGTAGGGTTTTTTAAGTCTTTCCACCAGACTTTTTACTAAGCTCCTCCTACTTTGTCCATGAGATTTTGAATTAGTAAGCAATTTATTTTTATTTTTTATTGGTATCCATGATACCTGCAGGTATCATGGATACCAATAAAAATAAAATAAAAGTATATAATTTTTTCTTATATAATTCAAAAACCTCGTGGAAAAAGTAGGAGGAGCTTAGCAAAAAGTCTGATGGAAAGACTTAAAAGACATACGTGTGTATGAAACCTTAGATGGAAGAATGATAGTCATTAGTTTGTTTTCATTGAAATGACGACAAATTCTAATTTATTTAGGGGCTGGACTTTGAAAAATGGTCTCTATCGACCCCATTCGTCCCTGTTTATTATTACTCGTCACTCATTAGGGCTATTTGCCCTGTCATTTGTGAAACGAATGGGGGAGAGGGAAGGTGGAGGGGGGGCAATTGATTCGGATTAGGTAGCACGACCAGCCTGAAGTTTGGCAAATTGAATGGAAAATAGCGACCTATTTCTTCCAATGGTCACTTCGAGAAAATTTTCTACGTTTTACTATTGAAATTATAGAAATTTTATATAAATTTAGATATTTTTTTAATAAGTTTAGAGAATTTTTTTATAAATCTAAAGAATTTAAATAAAAATTGAATGAAGTTAAAGATTCTTTTAAATAAATTTAGAATTTATTTTAAATATATTTAGATAATATGAATTATAAACAATTAAATTTCATTTAACAATTAATTAAATCGAAAAATTAAATTCTATAAAAACTATATATTATTCACAATTTATCTACGTATATTCTACACATATAATAAAAGCTAAAACTCATTCAACACATCATGAAGTTGAACCATTCTATTTATTGGTAGCATTTAAAATCAGTTTACTCGAGTCAGTGCATACCCAGTACACTAATTACAGACAGTGTGTACTCGTAGAGTGCATATTACTACCCTGTTTACTGCTAGTCATTACAGACCATGTCTAGCCAAATTATGTGAGAGTAGTGCAAACAAAAGTTAGCTAGTGTCGCGATAATTATTACGAGTGTTTCTGATCTGCATTTAGTTATCCAATTGATATTCTGATCGTAACTTGGGGCTGATTAAAAGAGCCTCTGCAACAAATGGTCATTTCTGTGTGTTTTATGATAGTGTATGGATATACTTTTCTCATTATACCCTATATTAATTTACTGGTAATGTATAGGTAAATATAGTGATGATAGTATAGGCTGTACTAAAAATTTGTTGTATTTGTGATTTATACCCTTCTTAGAATTTTTAATGGTTTTCAAAACTAATTATTTGTATTATTATGATATACCCATCTTTACTATTTTTTGTTTGTGTTTATTTTTAATTAATTATATGCTCAATATTGATGTACTACCTTTTTCCTCTTGATCAGTACTATAGTTAGAGTGTCCATATATATATTTATAAAATATTTAAAAAAAACATATAAATCTGTTTAGAAATCTCTAACTATCATGAATATTATCTTTATGTTAAATTAAAAAATATTTATTCCTTTCATTCATTATTTTCTTCCCAATCGACAGCAATATGACTTCTAACAGTTCTCTTTTGGTTTAGTATTTAATAACAAAGTGCTTGTTTTCAATTCATTTTAGCGTTTGAGCTGAGAACATTTCCACGTAAAATGTCAGTAGTTTAAATTGTTGTTTCAGTTAGAGAGAAATTCCTTTGGTTTTTGCATAGTTTCTCTTGTCGAAACTTTGTTGGCTGTCTAAATTGTTTCTTCTTCGTTTTTTGGCGAAAGTGTTTCGAGTAGTTTGAAGTGTTTTGTGACCAACTCAACAGTACGCTTCATGTTCGTCTTTTAGGGACATACTCCCTCCTTAAACTCTAAATATTTACATTTAATTCAGTTAGCCGGACTATATTGCTTTAGATAGATATAATATAGATATATTTCAAAATAAACTTCACTTTATATTTAGGTATCAAATAGAAACCAATCTTCTGCGCATAAATGAAGGATTACGCATTTTTAGAAAATTAATTCAATAAGAAGGTTTTATACTTTTATTGTATTCAATTCTACTAATTCTAAATCCACCAACATATATATTATAACAAAATAACTTATAGTGAATTATTTTATGAATTTCGCATAGGTCGTAGACTCACTCCAATATTTCAGAACCATTCGTTCAATACCAAGCTTTTGTCGAGCCAAATTCCTTAACGTTTACCTATTTTCAATCCCATCGTTGGGAATCACAAACTGGTCTTACAAAGAAGGTTTTAGTGTGCAAGTAGAGGAGTACGAGCGGTTCTACGAGTCCATAGAATGGTTCTCTGAGAGCATAAAATGGTTCTCCGAGTTCATAGAATGGTTCTCCGACTCCATTCGCTCTCATAACATTTGCACTGTGCTCTGCTTCCACCACTCGAAGGATATTCAATTAATACTGCATCAACAGATTGGCTAGGTACTCATCCCAATGGACCACTCAAATTAGAACACGGGGCATACAGGCTTCGTAATATTGATAGGGAGAATCAAATTCCATAATAAGCTTCATATTTCATTTGATAGAGATTAGATGAACCAGAAATATCCCTCGGAGTTATTTGATTCTGAGGAAGTCGTAACTCAGTTACCATGAGTCATAATTCGATTTACAAGAACAGCACAATATACAGAACCATTTTGAGCCATCTGTAACGTTAGATACACAACATATGCTATCCAAAACCATGGTGCTTTTCATTAGTATGTTTCGGAATAAAATGAAATATTCTTCTTCTCAAGTTCTCCATTGAGTCGAACAGAACAATAACAATGCAACAGCTCACCCACCGTACGTTGTGACTTTCAAAATAGATTGGGAGAATTTACTCGCTATAGAAGAGCGCACCAGAGTTCAATCTGCAAAAGTTTATATTCTTCCAAATTGAGCAATTCTCTCCCGCTGTCGGATTTGCATCTCTCGGGCAAAACTGAAGTGCAGGCAGGAGCAAGAGCGAGTGCCACTGAATTGTCAGCCCATCTGAATTATCATCATCGGCCTACTAAAAAATAATGACAGTAAAGAGGGTGCTGAGAAGTGCCTAAGATTTGAGTCAGGGAGCAGACGTCTCTGCTGTTCAGATTCGTGTGAAAATTGGCCAGGTTTTTATTGTTGTTGCTTCAGCAAATGACACTTTGATTTGTGTTTCAATGGCTGGCTGTTAGTACGTGAGGCTTTTATGTGAATTGAATAGTTTGTAACCATTTGGGAGGTATGTAGATTGGAAATGAACAAAAATCTTTCAAGTGAAATTTGCAGTTAATTAATTCCAACCCTTTCTTAGTACTTTATTTTAGATATTAATTACGTACCTCACTAATGTATTATGCAAAGTAAATCTACAGTTCATTCATTGTCCTTTACCTTGAAATCGGTAATTATTTTTGATGGAAATTTGAGAATCCAATATTTTGAAAAAAAAGTTTGTGATATATTACACATAAAATCACTTAAAAATAACTCCTGGCTTAGTTAAGATTGTTCTCCTTATAAAACATCATCACACGCATTATCTAATCTGCATTAATTTGCCATTAGCAAACTGCTGGTGAAAAGCCTCTCTCTCAAATTCCTCCAACTTAGTCAGCAGATCAGGCTAAGAAGTTGACAGAGGTTGTGTGTCTCCACAACGAGAAAACTTCCTGGGATAATTTGCTATATCTTCCTGGGAAAGTTTGTGTACAGTAGCGAGAACTGTCACACTCTCAGACTTTAGTCCTAGACTCTCAACTTGACTTTCCTGCACTTGAGATGACTAAAGTTCAGCTAACTTGATAGTGCAGGCAGGGTAGGTAGGCAGTTTCATCTGTTGTCTTGTGAACTCAACCTTGCTTGCTAGTTACCATTCACTTTGTGTTATTGTGACGCAAGACTTCCTGAACTTTACACTCGCATATCAGTCATTTGATCTTGTGTCTGTCGCCAAACTGTTGCCAATGACTTCACAACTTGAAACACTTCAACTATTGCCTTAGAAACCGAATAGGAAAACGTGTCTGGATGGATGAAATTTATACCAATTATAAATATTATCAGAGCCTTGATGATAGAGTACGTTCTTATTTATATGATAACTAGAATTATAGAGTTCTTATTAATTAGAATGCAGTTCCCAGGCAATATTATTAAACAAATAGTAAGCTTTTATCCTAATTTATAGCACACCTTTACAGTGCATTTATTAATAATATAATCTTCATTAATGTCAACTTATAAATAGATATCAGAATTTCTCCCCTGATAATTATTGTTGTATAATTATTACCACACATTATTGCTACCTACTGTATAATACTCAACAAATCCTCATACTTTGCAGTTATTCACCACAATATCCATATAATCTGAACTTCAATCGAGACTAGAAAATGAAGACATTCCACACCTTTTGTTTGCATGTAAAAAGTACACATTGAAATGGCATATGGTGGCTGCCATTATCTATTACCATGATATTTAAATGTCATGAAGATTGGACAGAGCTAGAAGATTTCTCGTATTTATTCGTGACTTTCATAGCAAATCAACTATAGCCTTGAGAGTGAAACTTCTAACAAATGAATGCCGTTACAGTCAGCGTTTTATTTAGCATATAGTTTGCTAACATTTAACGTTAGAATTACCAACCATTTGTATTTCACAAATTTATTATTAGTAGATGCTTGAAATATTTTTACTGTTACATTTACATTAAATGAATTCAAGTATCTATCAATAATTTATGATATAGAAATGTTTAAAAAGTGAATACCAGTCAAAATGACTTCCTGATTGTTCTAGTGATAATTCTTACACTTTTTAAGAAAAAGTATTCATTATATTATATACAGTACCTCCCAAGCCAACACCATCATATATATGACTGCTAGGAATTCTGAAAACTCCAACGGATGGGCATTTTTCGTGATTAAAAAAGAATGAGCATTCAATTATGTATCGCTGGCTTGCATCTGCAAAATAGGTTAATGGAACAGTCGCGAAATGTTTCTTCATTTTCCAGCTCGAAAGTTAGAGGTAATGTGATTTTTTGGGTGTCTTGAAACTTTGCTGGAGTGAAGAATCTAAAAATTGTCCAGAAGTTAAATGGAAACTACTCCAGAAAGCTCATCCAGTGGAAAATTCATCCATTGAGTACTTTTGTTTATTAACTCTCTGAATATATATAGAAAAATTTAATGTGCATTGTATTATTAATTAAATTCAATTTAAAAGACGTTATTTAAGTTTATATATGAATATATGATAGGAAATTATATGTGAAAATATGATTAGAATATAATATTATTGTTGTATAAATAAATACAAATCAATTCCAATGTCCTAATATTAAACACGTTAAGAAGTATTTTTTATTTAAACAATATATTATATAAATTAATATATAGACAATTTCTCTATTATAAAACAGACAATTAATGCTAAAATTATTGTTTACATAAATTACTATGACAATAATATAAGTGGTATGCAATCCTAATTTTGACTCATATCTTTCTTTTTTTCCTAATATTTAAATATAGAGAGTGATGGGCGGAGGGAGGCCATAGAAGATTAAGTAGGGACTCCAGTTAATCTTCTATGGCCCCACCATAACACTTTAAATGCTATGCATAAAATTATCTAAACCGACAGTATAATAGTTATATATTTCTCCTTCAGAACTCCACAAAATTTATATTCATTATTATATCTATATTCATTCTAGATATATTTATTTATTTATTTATCTGTAGGGTAAGTTCTTAATTATCAGTCAGTGCTACATCTTCGGTCATATAAGAAAAAACAATTTAAAAATTATTATTAGATAGCACTGTGTAATAAAAACAATTATCATATTGTTTTTCCTAATGTGATCGAAGGTGTAGCACTGACCGAAAACTCGAAACTTTCCCTGTTTACATTTCAAAGATTCTCTCAATGAATTATTATCAATGAAAATCATTATTTATTAATTTACATACACATATACACTCCAAAGATCTTCTTCATTTATTAAGTCAGAGAGTTTGTAGACATAGTAGAGTTTCAGTGGCTTGCGTTTCATTGAAATGTCATCGCTTCTATCCCTCTAATTCCTTCGCCTAAATCGACATTTCTAAATGTCGCACTGCAAAGTTAATCGTTTTTTTTGGAGATGATTCTGGTTCTAGTTTATACCCTGGCTGTTGTATTTAGTTGATGAAATTTAGTAAATTGGAGTGAAATTAATTTTTTGGCGCCTATAGAAGCATAGTTTTAGCATAATAAACCAAATGTAACTTAATAATTCCCTAACTTAAGTACGTATCGATATTGTTGAACAGAAAAATTCAGCATATTTCAATATTTTAATTATCAGCTTCAAATTAATATCATCAAGAAAACACATTTCTAGATGATTGAGTTCATGCATAGTCACAATTTATGCATTTTTAACACCCACATTGTTCTATATACAAGCAGCTTCGTAATGAGGTGCAAAGCGCCACCTAGTGAGTGATGCCGGTAAATATGTGAGACGTATACTAGCATTATATGCAGGGGAATTTTAAGAAACTTTGTTTAGGTAAAAATCAGTAATGGGTAAATATTTATAGGTATTTTAACATGATACCACTAATTATATAATTTAGTTGTTTTAGTTTTATAAACTTCTAGTTATAATATCATGATATACTCATGTTAACTGCTTACCCAATGATGTTATACTCATGTTAACTGCTTACCCAATGATGTTATACTCATGTTAACTGCTTACCCAATGATGCTACTATACTCATGTTAACTGCTTACCCAATGATGTTATACTCATGTTAACTGCTTACCCAATGATGTTATACTCATGTTAACTGCTTACCCAATGATGTTATACTCATGTTAACTGCTTACCCAATGATGTTATACTCATGTTAACTGCTTACCCAATGATGTTATACTCATGTTAACTGCTTACCCAATGGTCTTCACTCAAGATTCACTTTGTTTACTCATCCCGTTTTTCACTGGTCTAGCTTGTCAGAAAAAATAGATGCCTGTTTACTCTTTGTGTAAACACAGTAGGTGAACCGACTGAATCTACATTTACAGTATATTCTGTATAGTGTGTGCATCTTTGTACCTACACATAATACATGAAGTGGTTAGTGTGTTTTATATACCACATACATATTCATAGAGCCGTTTGTTTGAACGTATTCGTTAGATATTTTGTTCTTATTACCTACGCAGAATGCGGGAAGGTCATATTTTCATCGGACTTTATTTATTTATCATTTTGTTATTCGCTTAACTGAAAAAGTGTTCAACCAAATTGCCTGAAATTTGATGAAACGATTGGTCCATGTCCAGTGACCTGCTGCTAGAGTTTTGGGAGCGATCCGGTCAAAGGTCAAGGTCATGCTCATTTATAACTCAAAAAATATTGAATCATATTGCATGAAACTTGGTGGGATGATTGGTTATTATCCAGTTAGCAGTTGCTCAAATTTTGGGAGAGAACAGATCAAAGCGGAGGCGAAGGTATGCGCTCTACCGATTGCACATAATCTAGTTCAATTATGTGATTTAATAAGTGACAAGTATATTTTGTATTGTTTGTTTAGAAGTAATTTACAGACGTATTGTTTATTTTGCTTCAATATATTTATTTTTCTTGTAGGACAGTTCTATAACTAACTAAAATATTAAACATGTTTCTTTTACCAGTAGAAAATTTATGAAAGTTTATTATTCCTTGGATAATTTGTTCCGTAAAATTTTTCATTGTTTTGTAAAACATCAGTATTGTTTTATCATACGCTTTTATTGGGACATACTTAAAATCTCCTTTATTACTATTTAATGAATATTTATCCAATTAAAACAATCTAGAGTGTAATGTTTACCTTTTTATAATATTATGGACAATATAAAGGTAAAATAATCACCTATAATGTGTGGTTCTCTTTGACGTGATACAAATAATAATATTTGTTCTAATTCATTTAGTTGTTCTTTATTTGTACCACTATTTGGTATTATCAAAGAATGGGTTTAACAGATTTTTTTCTTTTGAATCTTATATAATTTGGTATGCGATTCCCATATATATTTAAGTATATTGAGAGATAGTATATTATCGAATATATCGCACAATTTATTAAGGCTGAACATTAGCTGTATGTTTGTATAAAGAAGGATTTATGTGTTAATTAAAATAATTAAACTGCTATATACATTATTTTTAGAGATCTGAACTTCAAGAAATACTACACGTTTTTAAAGAAGTAGAATGATTTTTTTAATTGAGAGTCGAACCCTGGTCTTGCAAGTCTATAAATTAATACACTACCCACGACACAGCGGATGTATTATTGTACCACATTTTTTTCCCTGCTAGTATTTAACAAAACAAATATACATTATTATTTGTTATACTCAAGTAATTCAATCAACTATAACATACATATATACTGAGCTCGAACAGCTATGTATATAAATTGAAGTAATTTACATACATAGAGGTTTGTTCCCTCGGTCTTTAATTCGTCTTGTTACTGAATAGTTTTACGGGATAAAGTCAGTATTTCTCACCGAGCTCTAACTATGTTTGCTTCAAACACAAACACGTTAAGGAAACACCATCTCAAACAAGTAGACTGTGTAACTACAGAACTGTAATGTAACTACATACAGAACTACATGTAGTGTAACTACATACATTGGCAAAATAATGTTTTCTAAACAAAACAAAAAACTACATGCAATATACAGTAATTTCACTTATAACATATAATATATGTATCCTAATTATTGTGCCTAATAAAATACTAATATTTTACCAATATCAGAAACATATTCAATGTACCTAATGTTCACCTTAATTCCATTCGATTTATTCTCTCATTGAGCTGCTGATTATTCGGTCCGTTATTCAGGACTCATTCACTATTCATTTCGTCCTAATGGCTCCCTAAGGAATAAACCATCCTGCATTCATATCTTCATAAATTCTCCTAATTGTACACTAACTAACAATCAATATTGTGTCAATTTATGAATTTTATAGCGTTATCAACTCATGTATGATATTTTCATGGAATTATCAAATGTGCAGATATCTATAAGAAACAGTTTTAGAATTTTTTTCCAATAATGTAATAAATTTTAGGATGAGTTAGTACTTTAAATTGTGAGTGATTAGGCTTCATTTAAGTGATATTTTCACACAGAGTATGTTTCCATGTTTTCCAAGCTTTAAAAGTGTTGGATGAGATCCATTACCTTCAAAACTTTTAATAATTTTACCTAATAGACTCATTTCACTAATGCCGTATACTTCTGAAACTTTTATAAAGTTAAAAATTCACCCGATTTTGTTCATATAAATTTTATAATGAATTAGCTACTAGATATTGTTTTTTGTCCTGTCCCATTGCTTAACTTTTATGGGGTGCAGACATTTCGTCGAAAGACATTTCATCGAAAGACATTTCGTCGACAAATTTTCAAAAATAGGATATTAACACAAATGAAAATTACTGTATATATGAATTAATATAATCATATATAAATGAATATAAAATAGCTGATATGTAGTTTATTGTATCCCAAAGTTTGTTGTAATGCACGCTACATGATTTTTTAGTGACTTGGCAAGGGGTTTGGGGGCAGCACGACCCCTGACACACATTTATTAGAGTGTGTTAATGTCCCCTTTTCGACAGGACTCTTCGACGAAGAGTCCTGTCGAAAAAATGTCCTGTCTACTTAATGTCTGTCGACTAAATGTCTTTCGACGAAACGACTGCCAACCACGTTTATACAGAGTAGAACTACTATTACTAACAATTTCCAATACGTATATTATTTGAAGAAGTAATTAAAAATAGCTTCAAGAATAAAAGAATTATTCGTGCATAAAAGTGAACCAATGCTATTTTTACAAAATTGAAATTTAATAAGAATTTTGAAGTGAATGTTGTTCCAAGTTATTTTGGTCAAATAAAATACATCCTGAATGTCAATCATCTTAAAATTTCTTTAAATTCTACACAATTTCTTCGGCCAGTAGTCAATACGTCTCTTCAGAGTGATCTTATCAAAAATTCCTCCTGTTATTTTTTATTCAGGATGTTCTGTGTTATTTTAAACCTCCCACATTCAGTATGATCTTTCAGTGATTTCAAGAACGAACGGAATTTGCTATTCATTACATTTTTCAGTCACTGAGTCGAAGTGAACTAGAAATCTGCAAAAGTTTACTCTGGTATTTGTGACTGTAAACACTATTCGCCGGAGAAAACTTCATTTAGTATTTATTAGAGAAGAAATTGGGTCCCTTGGATTGCAGAGCTATATTTCCAGTGTCTATTGATTAGGAGTAGTGAGTAGTTTTAAATATTAAAACTGAGGCTCTTCTCTATCAGGAATAGCAGATTGACCAGTCTGAGAATTTTTCGATCTACAGTTAAAGAAAGTGTTGGTTGGTTGGTTGTATTTAATTTGACATTTTTTAACTACATGTATATAGAAATAGAGGTAACTAGAGCTTATAAAAAATCCAAAGTTTATATTTTGCATCGAATATGAGCAACAGAACTCCTTTGTAATGAAGTCCTGTATACTGAATGTAGAGTCAAAAGTAAGGAAGTGTGAAATATTGAACTATTGCTAGAATATTCGTTCAAATGCTTTGAAAATTCATACGAGTACATATGACCTCCATATATAAAGGCATGCACAATTTCAAGAATGTGTGTCCTGTATTTTTTTGCAATCAATGATTTAGATGTTTATAATGTTTAATATAATGTCAGTGCCTGAAATTTAACAACATTTTGGCAAAATTTTGACACTTCTTAACCTTTTTCCACATGATTTATCGCAGCATTAATTTTAAATTCTGTGTAGATGAGAATGTAGTTAAAAGCTAATTATTGGAAATTTAAATTTGAGAGATGATCTCTCATGCCGATAACGATAGATACTTGCATAGTTTTATCGTGAAATATGATAGTTTCAAATACTATTAACAAGAATTTTTGAATGTTCTACATTAGACCATAAAGCCTTTTCACCTTTTATTTGTTATCGATTATAATTTATTAATGGGAAAATTAAGTTTAAATCATATATCATTTTTTGTGAATTTTATTATTAAACAAATACGCCAGACTCAGCCTCTTTTCCACTTAACGTTAGATATTTTAAAGTAAAAGTAGTCCATATTCAAGCAATGAACATATCGCAGAAAATTGTTACATTTATACTATCATTTGCTTATGTTCAGCAGCTGAGGTATAAATTCAATTCTCTTATTTACAGCCATTCAAGTATAACCCAAATACTTCTCGATTTACAAAACAATTCTGGCCAATACTCAATAGACTCGAATGGAGGCGTTCGAACTCCTTTCTCCAAAGGCCTGCCTATCGAATCTCACTGGCGTGCTGTCCCCTCTCAAGATTTCATTTGGTCCTTTTCTTTTCCATGCGTGTTTCCTGTACTGGAAATTTGCAGAGGGCGCGTGAGGTGAATTTGTGACAGAGTCTTCCAGTGACCACCTTGCGGTGAACAAATGAACCAGTGTGGGGATTAGAGAGGAGAGTGATATGGGGATTAGGGAGTGATATAGGGATTAGAGAGGAGAGTGATATAGGGATTAGGGAGTGATATAGGGATTAGAGAGGAGAGTGATATGGGGATTAGGGATGAGAGTGATATGGGGATTAGGGAGTGATATAGGGATTAGGGAGTGATATAGGGATTAGGGAGTGATTTAGGTATTAGGGAATGATATACGGATTAGGGAGTGATATAGGGATTAGGGAGTGATTTAGGTATTAGGGAATGATATACGGATTAGGGAGTGATATACGGATTAGGGAGTAGTGATATACGGATTAGGGAGTAGTGATATAGGGATTAGGGAGTGATATAGGGATTAGGGAGTAGTGATATTGGGATTAGGGAGTGATATAGGGATTAGGGAGTGATATAGGGATTAGGGAGTGATATAGGGATTAGGGAGTGATATAGGGATAAGGGAGGAGTGATATAGGGATTGACGAGTGATATAGGGATTGGGGAATGATATAGGTATTAGAGGCTGATATAAGAATTAATTATGCAGTTTTTTTTATTGAACTGCTCTGTAATGAAAACAATATGACATACTTTTTATTACATAATTTAAAAAATTGCATGATGTTTTTGAAAGATTACCAATTCTGTCCTATTTAAATATTTGCTATGTGAATGTCTACTTTTGCTTTCCTCTATCGACTTCTTTCCATAAATATACATTTAACAAATCGGCCTAATCCTGTTCGATATCAACATTGACTACATTGGATTTTCTCTATAAGAAGTGTAAACACACAATCGGAATTAGAATTAATTAAGGTATGATTGATTAGATTTACTGCTGATACTACAGTCAATAACGCTATCGGTCTACAGCACAAATAAACAGAAGAGAGAGGCGGGCGAGATGAGCATTAATCTTCGTCCAGAAAAGAAAGACTTGCGTAAAAAACTGGCGAGTGCGAATTAGTGCAGTTTGAGCTGTTGTAGGTATACCTATGCTCAGTTCTTCTTGGGAAACCATTAGTGTTTTTTTCCATTGGTAATGAGGTGTAAAAAGCAGTAATGAACTCGCAGGTAAGCAGTAAAAACTTCCCCACATTTGTTATACTCTCCTAAATGTATAAGATGAACTGCGGACAATAAATGATTTCAGGGAGCGTTTCCAGATGGATTATACGGTTCACTACAAGAATTTTTTGGTCCAACTTTAAGAATGTAAAGGATACAGGTGATTATTTATATAAAATGTTGTATTGAAACAGTTGATCTTTATTTATTCATTTATTTAAATGGTAGTTGATGAAAGCAAATTCATCCATACGATGCAAGGTTTCCCATCATACAAAGATGTCGATGTAGATATGGACATTGAATAAAGAATGAGCTCGGGTCCTGTGTACCCGAAATACTACACCTCCATGAAATAAAAGTAGCAAAATGGCACTCACAGATTAAGTTATAAATGGAACAAATGGTTCTAATCTAAACAAAGCTGACCTTTTCATTTCTGTGTGCCAACAAATTCGTGCAACGACAATGAAGTGAATTCAAAATTTTTTAACCCGAATAAAATTTGGTTATACAGTAGAACTCCTCTATAATGAACTCCTGTATAGTGAACCATTCTGTATAGTAGAGCCCTGTAACTTACCTATATAGTGAATATATTTAGTTTAGTCTGCCATAAGTATTAGAACGTTTTCTATGCATCTCTATATAGTATATTAGTTATAAATCATGGAACAGGAATTCTACCAGTGCAACTCCTCTATAATGAAGTCATATATAGTGAACCATCCTGTTTTTTAGAGTTCTGAGAAATAAAATATGTTGTATAATGAATTTATTTGAAAAAGAAAGAAATTATTTTGTATTGTCTGCCATGAAAAGTTCAGTTTTCTATTCATCCGTCCTATCCTCTACAGTGAGCTAGTGGAAGTTCACTATAGAGGAGTTATACTGTATTCTGCTAACATAAAAATTACAATTTCAGATTATCATTAATTATCATACCTGCCCGAAACCAAATTTCACAAAATCGAAATGACAAAAAGTATACATTTTCAACGATTATTTATTGTATTTGATTATATGCATTCATATATTTCTTTCAATTAATTTAAAACCGAATTCATTTATTTGAATAAAGTTAATCTAAACTCTGAAGATTTTAATTAAAGTCTCACATAACCAAAATGTTATCATATTAATTCATAAACAATATCTAACTAAACAATTATTCGGTTATAATTGATTGAATCGAATATTATTATTTTGAAAACAGCATCTACATTCTACAAGTCAAAAATCAAACTTTTCACCTCATCAAATAGTAAAATATACGACATTTATTGTACATAGTATTCCGATATCTAACATGATGCAATAAATATAGGAATTAAAGTATTCAATAATTACATCACAACCTCACCCAATGAGATAAATATTGCGGTACTATTGGATAGGAGATTGCGATACCGCAGAGATCATTACGCATTTCTTGTTTCTAGGTCACTTAGTAATGGCGGGTATATATGTTGTTAAATAGGCTGCAAACTCGGGTGCTCTGGGGCGCACCAGGCATTTTTAGTCGCGGAATGACCCCCAGTCATGCCATGTAGGTATTAGCTTCTAACCAATTTTGTTTGGCCGTATCTAATGACCCACCGACACACATATGTAACTAAATAAACAACTCGAATTGTTTCAATCCTCGCACACATTAGCCTCGAATAATTTGAGGATGGCTTCATATGGCTCGATTGTGTCGTTATTTTTAAGGCTATAATTTGTGCATCTCCTTATGTTGTCTGCTTGTGATTATGTTAAAGCTAATTAAACTCATATTACCATTCAGAAAGAAGAGTTATGTAAGCATGGTCTGTTAAATTGGTACTGTGATAGCTATGATTTATGTGCATCATTCTTTTTATTTGTTGAAATGCTTTGATTATTGATTAGCCTATTAATGTATCAATGATAATACTCTGATATTTAACTGAATATTATAGTTATTTCAATACAAATTCTCTTGGCAAAATTATGATGTACAGTTTGATATGTAAATTTTACCTTGCTTATACTCTGACTTACTAACTAACTAATAATGCTTTAGTCATACGATCTCACTCACGTTCTACATATACGATTCATCCACTCCTTTCCACCAATCCACTCTCACTCCACTCTCACTCCACTCATCCCCAACTCCACACTCACTCCACTCTCATTCCACTCATTCACTCCTTTCCACCAATCCACTCTCACTCCACTCTCATTCCACTCATCCACTCCTTTCCACCAATCCACTCTCACTCCACTCTCATTCCACTCATCCACTCCTTTCCACCAATCCCCTCTCACTCCACTCATCCACTCCTTTCCACCAATCCACTCTCATTCCACTCATCCACTCCTTTCCACCAATCCACTCTCACTCCACTCATTCACTCCTTTCCACCAATCCACTCTCACTCCACTCTCATTCCACTCATCCACTCCTTTCCACCAATCCACTCTCATTCCACTCATCCACTCCTTTCCTCCAATCCACTCATCCACTCCTTTCCACCAATCCACTCATCCACTCCTTTCCACCAATCCACTCATCCACTCCTTTCCACCAATCCTCTCTCATTCCACTCATTCCTCACTCCTGTCTCAACCCACTCATTCCCAACTCCACACTGACTCCCCTCCACTCCACTCTCACTAGACTCATTCCACTTTCATTCCACACTCACTCCACTCACTCCACTCACTCCACTCTAAAGTTGCTCTTTAAATTCCCCCTCTAACGGATCTCCCATACACAAGGATTTAAAATGCGTCACTAACATTACGATAATTTCCAGAGCTAACTCCTCTGTCATATTTTCAATTAGCCCAATGACTGATTGCTCTTTTTAGCATTTCCAAATTAACATTTTTGCGAGTGGTGTGATAAACTACACCTGCTTAGTCCTATATGGATGGAAAATATTATCACACATTGATTAAGTGATTCCCTTCATATCCTATGGGGTAAGTTCTTAATTATCGGTCAGTTCCACATTTAAGGGCCTTCAAGAAAAATTATGTAATATTTAGTATTTGATTTTACTTTAATCGGTATCTATGATACCTTCATGCATCTTGGATACCAATTATTATTATATCATTTTTTCTATGACCGAAAATGTGAAACCGACCGATAATAATTCGTAACTTACCCCATGCATTTTCTCTTGGTACTTGCAGTTGTTCTGCCATTAAATTTGGCAATGCAGTGAAATTCAAATCTGCAGCTTAAAACCGAAAGCACTTCAATAAAATGAGGAATATTCTAGAGCACGCTTGCGACCGAAACCCAATTACGAAGATTTTTTGTAGTTTTTGCGTAGATTTTCCTTTTATTGGGACATCTGAAAGGAGAGTGGATTGAACGCAATTGCAAATGGTGGAAGAAAAGATTGATTTAGTGAAGCATATTGGAACAATGGAAACACAAACCATAATGGAATTAGTGGTAAGAAGTATATTAAGATTGTTTCATTGATTAATTAAACACCAGATTGGAGAATATTGTATATGATATATTTTTTAAAGAAATATATGTACATATAAATACATTTGATACAGTGTAAATATATATTCCCTATTTTAAATTCATCTTCAGCCATTATTCGCATTATATATACACTATATATAGATTCTCTCTTTATTTTTCTATCCTATGTTTTGCATCCTAAGTATCCAAGTTTTTCTATCCATTCGAGGTAGCATTTGACAACTTTAGCGATTTAGCAATGGATTCGCTATGATAGCTCTTCAAAACGCTCTGCCATGCAGTCGCTTGTATACAGTTTTAGCAACGAGTCACGTAAAGCTATTTGTTTTGGCTGTTGTATCTGACATAAACTATCATTCTCTGACCTGCTGCAGTGGATGCATTTCGAATATAATGAATATAAAGTGCATTGTATTAATAGAATGATTTAGGTACTGAACTTTATTTAAATAAATATATAGAAGTTGGATCGTGAAGTTCCAATATATAACACTTATAGTATTTTATTTCTATTATATTTCGGTTTTGTGATTCCTTGCTTTTAAATATAGAATAAAAAAGTTTGATCGTGAACTTTTAAAAGCAATATGAAACAACTTTATAATATTCATAATAGGTTTATTATATTTTTATTTTGTTTTTGCGATACTTTGCATTGAATATTGAAACTATATTTCCAGTAATTCAAATCGGTGGCCTGAAATATTCACCATCTTTTCGATAGAATTTTAATTCTTCTTGATAGAAGCTTTACCATCACAAGAGATAACTACTCCAGACACATTAACTTGTTTCATTTTTGGTATCTGTCCGAAATCGTTAGCCGATTCACATGCTCCACACGCACTCAAATTGAATTAAAATCATTAATTAAAAACCAAAGGAGGAACTTATTTTTACCATCAGCCAATTAAGGGAGTTTGGACTCATAAACTTCCAGGATAAACTTCCACACCGTTCGCTTTTTGTTAGTTTGGAAAAAGTCTGATAGACCACAAACACGAGGAAGAACTTTGGTCCGCAAGATAAAATCTTCAGAGGATACGAACGAATGAAGGAAGAAGCAGAAAGAGTTACCTCATGATTGCTGTGAATCAGGAACAACTTTTGGTGTGTCATAGAAGAAATATTTCACTGCAGAAAGCAAGAGAATGAAAATATTACAGTATCTCGATTATAATTTATAATTTTCTTTAATTAATAAAGCCATTTCCTCATATTTTAAATATGTGAAAGAAAAATTGAAGATGCAAATTGCTTATTGTAATTTTACATTCTGATATACTAATTCAGTTGATCAGGATTGTGACTATGTATACAAATATACGAATTGAAAATATCATCAGATTTTTTAAGGAAAGTATGGTCGGGCCTTTCTTAATTATCGACTAGGTAACCATAGTTTTCTCACTATGGGTTAGGCTCACCGCAATCCGATAACAATGAAAAAAGTAAGACTGAATTCGTGACCTGGATGCTTTCCGATAATCGGATTCTTCTTATATTTCTGAAGAATCTTTTTAACGATATAAATATATGTCGATTTATTTTACTTCCGTCTTTTATATAACATTTCTGTTTATTGTATAATTCGTAAAGCAAAATGGGTTCTTTCGGAATCTATACTTGAATGGAATTGTTGGAAATGAGGAAAGATAAGAAGGATCCTCACTATATGAATGTTAAAATTTGAAATTTTTTATATATATATGGGTTTTTCGTATACAATACTTTAATATTTTATTTTAATAGGAAAAAATGAATTTGGTGTCATGATTAGCAATCAGGATATAAATAGTTAATGAATTTCTTATATTTTGTTTAGATAATGTATATCATGTATTTTGTTTTGCTAGTATTATTATGTATTATGTACTTCCTTCACTATAGTAGCCACATGATTTAGAATTAATTTGACCTTTAAAAATATCTAACAACAGGAAGAAAATTATTAAAATTAAAATTGAATATGAAAGACAAACAACACTACTACAAAAATACTGATTATTATTATTAGCTTTTCTAACCGATTACTCCAAAAGCAAGTACAAACATAACACTATCAAATATTCATTCTATTTTTGTGCAAGGTGAGTGGCTCGTCTAGTCTGGAAAAAATAACATGAATATTATAGCAGTGTGTCAATAAACTGAAGAATGCTTGACAACCACTTTGTCTAAATATGCTCGATATTCTAATTTAAAATGGGTGTTAATTTGGCATCCAATTTAGTAACATTTTATCCATAATTAGAATCAATATTCACGTCTGTTAATTGCCATCAAACTAATTTAATTGTATTCAAAATAACTTCTTTATTCGAATATCTTCTGATATCGTTTCATATTTGGTTTAATAATTAATCAATGGTATTATTATAAGGAAAATACATAAGATATTAATAATATTTTCTAATATTAATCTTTTATATTGAAAGCTTTTATTAAACTTTCTTAAAATACCTATTTAAAAAAATACTAACTATATGAGTTTTAATAAGAAAATCATCTCTACTACATGTAAATATAATATATTTTTTCATAATATTGAAATCGATATTTTTATATTAAATCCATCTATTTATTTTCCAGTAAAACTTCGTTCAATTCATTGAAGTTTCATGAATAAAAATCACTGAGTTTTGTTTATTTTCCGCAAAAATGCCTCAGATTATGATTGATTTAATCTTCTTTTGATTGTTCCTTGGCTAACAGCAAACTCCCATTTCGCGATTAGAGGCAAATCTCAATTTTAGGGCCCGTAAACCATTGGGCAAGAATGGCACTTTTTCTGGCACTCTCAGGTTGAAATTGAGGCAGGCTGAGTTGGTATAACATCATTGCAATGTGTAGGAGAAACATGCTGACTTGTGTAATAATAACATTGGGAAAGTATTACAAAATCAATAAAACATTGGGAAATAATATCAAAATTAGTAATCCATAAGAAAATTTTGACTGCCATATTGATTCAATTTTGCATGATAGTTTATATAACTTAATTGACTGAATTACTAAAATTAATTTAAAACATTATTTTACATTAAATTTTAAAAAAATTGAAAAAGAGAATTATTAATCAATTAATTTATAACAGTAGAATTAATTAAAAAATTAATTCTACTGTTTTTGATGTTGATGAATTGATATTAATTATAACAAAATTTTAATTTGATATTCTGATGAAAAACAAAAATGACGTTATTGAAATGGTGAAATATCGATTAATCTTATCGATTAATGTGACTAAGTGAGATTTTAATAGATTGTAAGAAAAATGTCACGCTTCAATATTTAATATATGATTTAATTCCAAACCAAATGATTGTCCGGATAACAAAAAAATCCGGGTAACAAAATAAACGCGTAACTGAAAATACGGGATACAAAAACTCAGAATAACAAAAAAATTTAAGGATACGAAAAAATCCTGGATACAAAACAAATCGGAATTTGAAAATTGAATTCGGGATCAGAAAAATGAATCCGGGATTAGAAAGGCGGGGTTAATATATTCCGAAATTAATAAATCCAAGATTACAAAAAAATTGAGGATTACAAAAAAGAACTACAATAAAATTCAGCGATAAAAAAATTGGAAACATTTTACTTAAAAAAATTCGATTAATTAAAAAAAATTGTCCATAATTTTCGAACTAGGAAAATATTGATAACCGAAATCTAGATAACAGAAGAATAACAAATTTGGATAAAAAAAAACGGAAATTGTTTTTAAAGAATCCAGTTAATTTTCTAAATAATATTGTCCGTAATTTGTAAAGGTAACTCACCAGTTATTGTAAAAAGACCTAAGTACATTGTTTTATATTTTAAGTACAGTCATAACTGTAGCTGCAAGCACATCATACAGTTAAGTACTTACCTCTGTAAGCAGAAGGTGCAGTACCAAACAACTGAAAAGGGAGTCCTCTAGTGCTGAGCAGCAGGGAGGAAGTCGTAAAGAAAGCTATAAGTAGATGTAAAAGTAGACGTTTCTTTCTTTAGTCTGAGAACAGTCCGGAGCCGTGTTTAAATAGGCTATCACCGCACTGTGTACTTCAATGCGACGGTCTTTAGGTCTAGGCCTCCGTTGCTGCCTGCTTCAATTGCAGCGATATTTGCTACACTTTTCTCAATCGAATACCCCATTGAGTGTTGGATATGTAATGAAGTTCAAGGTATTCTATACTGTGATATTCTTGTATCTTCAAATATTATATTAGTTTAGAAGACAATATTCAGAGAATTTAATAATTAATATTCGGGTAAGTAATAAATTTTCACATTTTCAGTTATATAAGAAAAAACGATATAATTGATTGCTAATTTTTCGTGTTTTTTCTTGTATGACCGAAGATGTGAAACCGACCGATAATTCGTTAATTAACCTACTCTCTTCTTGCTATCGCTAACTATATTTATCGCAATATTAATTTTATTTAACTATAATTTGATTATTCAAATGACGTAAAAGTACTAGCGAACTATCGTATAATTTAGTACAAAAACCTGTCCTTGTGATGGTTCTTTATATGAATGATGTTCCTAAGTGTCACATTAATCTTTTCGGAGTCTTAACGTGTCACAGAAAGATTATCCAATGCCAGAAACAGATATGAGTCAAATATTACTAGTTTGTGCCATCTCTGTTTTCTCATGCTAATCATATTCTAATTATTTATTTCATCACGATAATAGTCCAATCATTGGATTGTTAGTAGAATTTCCAAAGCAATAGTTCCAGAACTGGAAGCAGTAGTCATAAATCAAACTGATATGTTCACACCCTCGCCTATAAAGTCTTGCAAAAAACGACACCATAAAATTTGAGAAGCTCATGCCCCGGTCCATAAAACAAGTTAGGAAGAGGCGAATGTGGACGATCTATAAAATGTCTGAAGCGCTGGACTTTTAATCAGGCTAGAATCTGTGTTATAAAGACGCGACTGGGATGGCCTCATCAATGAAAATGTACCATACTGTCCAATTTACGAGGTTGTTATTCCCATCTATGGTGGTAGATGTGGGTCCGTATGGTGGGCTTAGGTCCCTAACGTTCATGGTAATTGAATTGGGCATACATGCAGCTTTTGTTGGTTGTTTGTGGTAAACCGAGTCAAGAGAAATACCAGCTGTGGTGTTCTTAATTTTGATTTGTTCAATGAAACATCGGTATGAGATTGGTTTCCTGATGCATTTTTAAATGTAGCTAAAATAAATATTTTGAGATATAGCAATATGTGAATATACCTAAAGGTACTTATGAGTGAAAATACAACAAATTATTAACAAATTTACACCAACAAAAAAAATCGTTTATCATCATTGCATTTTGACCAAATTCTGTACAGCGTCAACTAAATTGATTCAATTTGTCTACGCTCACAATAATAAGCTCCTTCTTTATCAATTTTCTTTCATTGTGTATTTTCTCTTCAAATTTTCTCCATTGCTCTGATCACAATAATCCTAATATATTTTGTCTATCTATAAACCTATCACTGGGTGTCCGATATGACACTTCTAGTTTATTGCCTGTCGAAACAGGTCACCAACATGCTACTCCAACGCCTGGGCAAATATGCAAATTGGAAAGCATTACGGGGTCGTGTGCACCCAAGATGTCCTCGAGAAAAGGATGCAGCCAGAATTTTGGGACAATAAGTATATCTCCTGGAAATTGTGAGACAATTCTAGTCCCTTTACTCATATATACGACCGTCGAGATCTGCGAAGTGATATTTTCTGGATCACTGAAGATGGAATGAATCGTGTAGTTACGTTGAAGAGAAAGATATCATTTGATATTCATTATTTTTATCTTATACCTACCACCGAGTACTTTAGCCCCACCATTAGGGGGTCAATAATAATTCACCGTTCTAAACTTATACGAGAGTTCTTCTTAACTGGCTACGTGTACACAGCTCTAAAGCTCCAAATAAAATAATCATGGAATGCTTGGACGTGAGCTCAGTCATAAAAAAGATTATTCCCTTTGGGCCTCCTCTGATCACTAATTCATCAGGATGGGACTTCAGTGTATGTCATAGGGGGCCTATGCGGCATTCGTCTTGCAGGACTGGCCGTATATGTTTGGGAGCTGAGGCCAGTAATTACCAGAGGAAGAAGCTGCTGTCTGGCAGTAAAGCTGGCGAGACAAAGATGGAGTACAGTTGCTCCTCTTGTTGCTGCAATCATTACAGTTGTTGTACCTGCACTAATGAGACCTGCAGACTGACTCACAGGTTGTTGTGGAAATGGAGGAGTGTATGAGAGATGATTGGAATGAGTGGCATTAAGTTATTTAAATGTGATGTACTGTATATCACCAGAGCTCTCATCATTTACTTTATATTTGAAATTATGTTAATTCTAAGTTTATTGTAAATTGTATTTTAATTAGAGGAAGATATTAATTAAAGAAGATTTTTATAGTCAGTAGTTTAAAATAAAGTACTTTAAACTTATGAAGTTCCATACGAATTATTTGCTGAAACTAGTTTCTTGAAATTCATTCTATTTACAATTCTAATTTGATTTGCTAGGTATAAAACACATACCACAATTTCCTAATATCAATTCCAAATATTGAAAGTGAAGAGTAATGTTTACATTATGAAGATTGTGATTGAAGCAATGATTATATACGTTGCTATACAATGCAATGAATGAAGAAAATAATACCTACAATATATTAATTATGATTGTAATATACGAACTGTACCAATGAAAAAAAAAATTAGAGAAATTACCATAATCTTATAAATTTAACTAAAATTCACATATTGATCATCATTATTATAAGTAGTTATATTAATCACTATTTACTAAAGAACTAGATCGGTTAATAGAATACAGAAATACAATTATCATTGTACTCAATGTTTGAAATTGAAGTGCTTCTAGAAATCATTCTCTGAGACACCGAAAGAGGGTTTACTGAGGGTGGTGTGCTTGCCCTCATAACCTAGCGACAAGTACCGCACTATTATCTAAAACGAGCCTTCTCGTGAGGGGAATAAGCAAATACAACGCCTCTCGCGTCTATAGCCTCCTCAGACCCATGCTATTCCGGCCACGGCAAGGAGACTTCGTTCTGAAGTGACACCGGCCATATCCTCTTATGCTGATATTTAGTTGTTTTGGAGCCATGTATGCAATATAGTGCACTGTTTGCGGAGAGATAGTTAATGCCCAGAATGGCTTCTCGATGTTGACGCCCTTGTCTTTTTATTCATGAAGCTATTTACCAAATGATTGGCTCCAATAAAATGAGATGTAATGTTCCTTACGGTCTATTTAGCAAACCTCTTTATTATAGGTTTGTATAATGTATGATTGTATAACATACTATGTTCATTTTTAGTAGCTATGTAATATTTGTTGTGGGAAATACACATTCATGAGTTTCGGTATATAAGTAATTCGATTATTTTATAAGCATGAAATGAATTCATACACAATTTTATTACAGAAATATTCAATCAATTTGATTTCAGACTAATGTATGTATATATATGTAAGAGAATTTAATTAATTCCAATATAAATTCTTTTGAATGGTTTTCGAATTGTATCTCAGACACGTATTAAAATGTATTTCTGGAAGATATTCCTTGTAATCTCAAGATTCCATATAAATTCCTTGAATCTGTCATCCCCGTCTTTGAATATAACTTTCTTCTCCTTCTTTCTTTCAAATCGTACCATAAAAGGATTTTGACATCGCCATTCCCAATAGTAAGTCTGGCGATGAAAATTACAAAGGGGAAATAGTCGAATAAATTCCCAGTGATGATGCACGGTGATGTCCCGAATTCATCATCTTTCTGTTTCCTTATAAATCTAGGAATTTTCATCATCCAGCAGAGGATTCCTTTTGATCTTTTCAATTGTGAATCGTGGCGCTCGCTCTGTGTGTATGTATCTGTCAGAGATTCTTCTTCCATTTTCTCGAAAGTCAACCAGTTTTAGTTTCGGTGCCGTGGTTGCCAAGATTCTAAAGTGCCTGAAATATTAACATCTCCACCTGGAGGTGATTCTTGCTCTTTAGGTAGTGGGTGGATTTCTGTAGGAGAAATATGCCTGCCTGCTCGTCCTGCTGAAGAATGAAAAACTCCAAATTATGCTTCTGACATGATGGATTCTGCATTCCGGTCGAGGAAATTGGCTACAAGAAATGGAAGATGGTGCGCCTCATGATTGGAAGATGTGATGCGAACTGCACCAATGATTATTCAAACTGCAAATGTTCAAAAAGAGAAAAAATGATCCTGATGCGCACATCATTTTTTTCTAATTCCTGCTAAATGAAATACATCGCTTGATTAAATTCTGCAATTATAAACCTTACAAATATTGAAGACTTTAATGAAAATAATCCTAACTTTACCATGCTGACGTCTAAATAATTTGCCATCTTCAATTGAATTATTCAGATAAAATTCAAACTTTATCAAGCCAAGTTCTGCAATCGACAGAAATATGTTGTTGTTAACGTGTTTATGCAATCTTGTAGCTCGTTCGAATCCTCGTATTCTGAGATTGAATTGGTTTTTGACGCAACTTAGACGCCATTTCGTTTAAGTAGTCTCATATATGACCTCGCCCTTGCTTATTAAAAGAACTGAGTTTGTACACCGTTAAATACGAAAAATTTCACCCGCTCCTATATTTAGATTATTATTGTTCATGTTATATTACTAATTATATACTATTCTATACTTAATGTTCTTATATTATTTCCTACGCAGATTGCAGAATGTTATATTTGTAATCTTGTAAATCGCCTAACTCAAAAATTATTCAACCAAATTGCCTCTAATTTGTAGGAACGATTGGTCAATGGTCATTATCCTGGAACCATTTTATTAGATTTTGGAAGTAAACAGGTCAAAGGTCAAAATCATTCATGACTCAAGGATTATTGGATGGTCAATGTCATTTATAAGTGGTGTCGAAGGTATGCGCTCTTCGAGTACCCGTCATCTAGTTTCTATAGGTGACACATAATTACGAAAGTGTATCATATCAGGATTAAATTCTTTTCGTTTTGATGTCAATTCATTTCATTTCATCCGAAAGAGAAGTACTAATCCTTATTAGTAACAACACTTCGGGGCAGATTAATCTGACTTCCTCTCACTTTAGATATTAAAAAATAATTAAATGCAACTCACGTTTGCATGTATTTAATGTAGGTGAGCCATATAATCACAATTATGTAATTAGTATAATTAATATATAATTAACTCACAGGAGTTAAAGCTAATCTATGATAATAATGTAATTTTATTATAAGTACCTATTGTTATGTAAAGTCTATATACGTGTAACATCTAATTTATTCCACAGCTCTTTTGAACTATCCTATTCCTATATATTCATTTTACTGCTCATTTAATGCACCCATATACATTAGCATATTAATTTACATACTTTTTTATCTCGAAAATGGTTGCCATTAGAATATTATTCGCATTATTCTTTAAGATCAAAGAGTTTCATGCAAAGACTGTAACTCAAAGAAAGACTCCTGTGATCTGAAGGGTGGATTCGGACAGTATTTGCTCACTGGACTCTACATTTCAAATTTCGCTCTCAGGAACTCAAGCGATATTAAATCTTCTCTGATATTTAAATGTAATTTGTAATCATTTAATAGACGGTAGGGCAAAAACTTAAATTATCTAAAAAAAATTATAACAAGGTTCATTTTTCCTTTTTTTAAGTTCATTTTTTTCGTCTTTTAGTCACTATATTCACTTCATTTTTGTGTTCTGATGAGAGGAAAAAGACTTTTTTTGTTCAGTAGTTTTACATTTTCAAACTTAAACTTAAATTCTAAATTTTCGAATAACTTTACCTAATAAACCAATTGAAATTAGAAGTAGCCACGACTGTAATATTATATTACTATTATATCAGTTTTGGCTAAGGGCTGCGCGTCTGCAGTTAGGCAGCACGCTAGGCAAATAGCAGCAGGTGCCCAGAGTATTTCTGCGCCGGAGTAGAATTAGCCCCCAAATTGGTCAGTTTGGCTCTCACGCTGCGCTCTCGCCTGTCCCTGACTGCCGTGGTGACTACCCCGATCAGTTTAGCCGCTGCCTCGAACCTGCTCCTATTTTCAATTGGGTTACTTTACTACATTCATAATTAAAATTCTGCATTGGGTAAATTTCAAATTATCGGTAGGTTTCACATCTTCGGTCAAATAAGAAAAAACTATATAATAATTATAATATAAATTATATAACAATTATTGTATCTTTTTTATATGACCAATGATGTGAAACCGACCGATAATTTGGATTTTACCCTATTCAAATTACTTAATGTACGAATAATATACATTGAGTTCTATTAGATAAGCCAACTATAAATGTTCCAAGGTATTTATAAGCAGGCAGCTGCAGCCTCTTCGATGTCACTTTTGAAGTAACTTAGAAATTCAATTAAGGCTTCGTCTTTGTCTTTCTCCCCAACTAAGCCGAAATATTTGGTGAGTTTTGTTTCTCGTGGCACCTTCTCAATTGAACATCTCTGACAGCTAAACTAATTCTCTTGGAGCATCTCATGCTGCCTCAACCGAGACGTATAATTTGGCATCTACAACTACCCTCCTACCAATCAGATAATAGAAATACAACATTGGATGAAGTATCAGATTAGCTGAATCCCCAAAGCGCAAACTTGAAGTACAATCGAAGACTTCTTTTTTCAGGAAGGAAACATGGTTCAGTTCAATATATATTTTCTAAATGAATAAAAGATCGGGAAGTGAGTTCAAGTCAGATTCCAGGAGTTCTTTGATGCACAGTAATTATTTGCTTGTTTGGGACAATAGTTTATAGTTACTTGAAAGTAATTGAAAACAATATGTTATAATTATCCAAGTCAAACTGTGAAAGCCTTTATAATATACTTCCTGATTATAAATGTAAATCTGATAAATAATTAATTTAGGTCCCAAAAGGGACAAAAATCAATAGTAGCATAAGGATAAACTATACAGTATACTATAAGAACTATAAACAATTATTAATAAATATACATTGTGATATACATATATTGCATTATTATTCACAACTCAATGCTATACATATAAAATTAATAATATTTTAGAGTCAAAAATCATTAATCTATATATGATTAATTTTTTATCAAACAATCATGATTTTTTTTTTTATTTCAAAAGCATCTAGTGACAAGTATGAAGGTGTTTGATACTACTTTAGAACATAATAATGATGTTTTATTACTTAATATTCTGTTTTGATAGGCTACTGTAAGTTTCCATTAATTTATCAATTAAAATTTTATCATTCAATTTCTTAAAAATTTCACTAATTTCATATCCCTCACATAACTTCTTTTACATCATTTCATTTATCCAATTCCACTTACAAGATTTCACTTTCAGAATTTTAATTTGGCGAGGTATCGCAGAAGATCTTTTCCGTGTTCCATTTTCCAGAATTCACTTCGAGAGGAACATTGGTTTAATATATTAAATTAACTTATTAACACCTAGCAGCTCCTGTACTCTCATTCTGCAGGGCAAATGCCTCCCAAAATCCCTAATTTGGTTCTAAACTATTACAGCTCATTTTTAGGATCAAGACATGTTCTGGAATTAGTTCTCCCTTTCTGTCAGATTATCTCAGAAATCTCATATTGAATAATATAATCAGATTTTTGTGGGAAGCTTCCTTCCTTCTGCAGTGCCATTCGTTCAGTGAGATTCAAACTTTGTTATTGACTCTTTTTCTAATCATGATTCTTGTACACCATTAGGATTAAAGCTTGATTAAGACAGCTTCAAAGAAAATAGGTAAAGCTAGTCAATATCATTAATTGCAAATATTGCAGATAATACAATTTTAAACTGAGTTCAATCATGAAACTGCAGTGCGTGTCTTTTTATCCGTACGCCGCTGCACATCGAGTCAATTTAATCATCTTGTCGTTCATACGAGCTGCACGGACTAATGAAAAGGAGGAAAAAGTTAGCCTCCTTTTTGAGGCTTCGCTGATTCCAGTTTCTCTAATCACCTGATTTGATGCACCTAAATTCCAGCCAGTTCCACCTACCCATTCCAGTTGGGAATGGTAGACCATTCACTGGAATATTTAAGTCGGCCCGAATCCCTCCCGATAATATCACTCTTGCCTTAGAGATTTGTTTGCTCTATCTTCATTACATCGAGCAATGAACCGCATTGGTATGTTAGGTATTAGATATGCTGAGTTATTGGGTATGTTAGGTATTAGATATGCTGAGTTATTGGGTATGTTAGGTATTAGATATGCTGAGTTATTGGGTATGTTAGGTATTAGATATGCTGAGTTACTGGGTATGTTAGGTATTAGATATGCTGAGTTACTGGGTATGTTAGGTATTAGATATGCTGAGTTACTGGGTATGTTAGGTATTAGATATGCTGAGTTACTGGGTATATTAGGTATTAGATATGCTGAGTTATTGGGTATGTTAGGTATTAGATATGCTGAGTTATTGGGTATGTTAGGTATTAGATATGCTGAGTTATTGGGTATGTTAGGTATTAGATATGCTGAGTTATTGGGTATGTTAGGTATTAGATATGCTGAGTTATTGGGTATGTTAGGTATTAGATATGCTGAGTTACTGGGTATGTTAGGTATTAGATATGCTGAATTATTGGGTATGTTAGGTATTATGGTATGCTGAATTATTGGGTATGTTAGGTATTAGATATGCTGAGTTATTGGGTATGTTAGGTATTAGATATGCTGAGTTATTGGGTATGTTAGGTATTAGATATGCTGAGTTACTGGGTATGTTAGGTATTAGATATGCTGAATTATTGGGTATGTTAGGTATTATGGTATGCTGAATTATTGGGTATGTTAGGTATTAGGTATGCTGAGTTATTGGGTATGTTAGGTATTAGGTATGCTGAGTTATTGGGTATGTTTGGTATTAGGTATTTTGTTTTTTATTGGTATTGATCATACTTTTATTTAAATATATAAAGAAATAATATACTTCAAAGTTTCAAACCAACAGTAACTATTGATTCCTATTTCTATTTCATAGTGCATAGTATACTATTTTAATAATTCATTCAACATGTCTGTATTATATGTTCTTTGAATTTCAATTGACTGGGAAAGCAATATTAATAATTCATTTTATAATGTTTGCACACATTAGTTAATAAATTTAATAGCTTTGGCATGTTAATTGTTCATTGATTGATTTTTCATTTGATAATCTCTACATAGAGTTCATTACAAAATTGAACATGAACATAATTCAAATTTAAAACTATACTTAGTGTTCACCCAGCACCATACAAGATATCGATTGGATTTAGCTGTTAAATGTGCTTAAATGTATACTTATAAGCTGTGTTATACATGTTATGACTAATCATAATTTCCTTTCTGAATTGTACATTATAGTTTCTTATTGCAGTTAGAACTCCTCTATAGTGAATGTAGACTACGGAGAGTCGAGAGTAACAAATTTTCTTTAGTCTGCCATGAGAGGCCATCAGTTTTAGAAAAGTTTTAGTAAACTTATGGCAGACTAAAGAAAATGTATTCACTATACGGGTAATTCTCTTGTCAGGACTCTACATCCACTATAGAGGAGTCCACTATAGAGGAGTCCACTATAGAGGAGTCCACTATAGAGGAGTCCACAATAGAGGAGCCCACTATAGAGGAGTCCACTATAGAGTTAGCCCACTATAGAGGAGTCCACTATAGAGGTAGCCCACTATAGAGGAGCCTACTATAGAGGAGTCCACTATAGATTTAGCCCACTATAGAGGAGTCTACTATAGAGGTAGCCCACTATAGAGGAGTCCACTATAGAGGAGCCCACTATAGAGGAGCCTACTATAGAGGAGTCCACTATAGATTTAGCCCACTATAGAGGAGTCCACTATAGAGGTAGCCCACTATAGAGGAGTCCACTATAGAGGAGTCCACTATAGAGGAGCCCACTATAGACGAGTCACTATAGAGGAGTCCACTATAGAGGAGCCCACTATAGAGGAGTCCACTTTAGAGTTAGCCCACTATAGAGGAGTCCATTTTAGATGAGTCTCCTATAAGGGATTCTACACAGTATAGTTAATTTTTAAAGCCCATAGATTCGTAAAAGGCTTCCCAGTAGCCACAATAAAGGCATGAGAGAGAGAGTAGGTCTAATGGACTATTGATTTGCACCATTTTAATGGCTATTGAAAGCCCGAAGAACGGACGATAATTGCAGTGAGTCTCTACATAACAAATCATTTCAATTATTGGCTGAGTGAGTATACACCGTTACTGTTCACGGTTGATTGTAGGCTATTTAGCTAAATATGTTCAGATTTAATGGATTTATTGGTACATGTTTTAGTTCTATATTTTGTAAATGAATAATAGATCGAAAAGTAAGGTCAGATTTCACAAGCTAATTAATTATTTGTTTGAGAAAAACTTTTATGGAGTGAGAAACTTGAATGTAATTATTAATAATATAGTATAATAATTAAGTTCAAATAAATAAGCAGCTCAGTCACATATATAATATATATGTAATGCTGTATATACGTACAGGGTGACCCACAAAAAAGTGTACCGAACTTTGAATCTATATAAATATTGTATGTACAAGTGGATAAAAATAGAGTTGTAATAAAGTAATTTTTTTAAATGTATATCCATTAAGACTGCTTTACACTTGTCAGGGGTCCGTCTGGGACGTCTCCGCGGTCAGTGATTTTTATCACTGAGAGGAGCCAGTACTGTGTGAAGGTGTTCGTTGAAATTAAAGTAACGATATATTTTTTCACTGACACCGAATCACTGAGAGGAGACGGACCGGATGGATCTCTGACATTTGTGAAGAAGCCTTCATCCATTCTATACCACCGTCATTACTTAAAACTGTATGTGTGCAACACCAGAGACCACCCTTCACTTTAGATTACTATAACTGGAAATCTACAGAGATGTGTTCGGTTCTTTTAACGCTATTCTACCTATATCTGTGTTGATGTTTTTATTTAATTCCCAGCAATGGTATAGGAAATAACTGTGGTAGAATGGAAACCTAATTTTTAAATTTACTTGATTTCGATTTCTTATATACAGTATACGATATTAATATTTATTCAATGTTGGGTGCTCTTTTTTGTGGGTGACCCTGTATATTGAAAACTGATAGATAATTGGTTTGACATATTAGACATATTGATGAAAATTAATAATGTTATTACTTTTAGTAAATTTGTTATAGGTTTATTTATTTTACCCTGAATATCAAAGTTTGTTTCTCAGAATTTAATTAATTATCTATTCTCAATTAACCAATTCTCATTACCCTTTTAATCTGCGATGACCCCACCTTAATTTCGACTCTGGGATTTCAAGCGATAGATAACATTATGCGGTATTTTCAAGCTAGAGTTCCTTCTCCATGTTTATACCATGTTAGTTCAAAAGTAAAGACCGAAAATATAGAGAGTTGGATCTATGATAACGGCCATTACTTTCGACCCAAGTAACTATCTCAGACCACATGGCCAGCAGATGTAAACAAATACAACGGATGCACAGTCACTGCTATGATAGTCTGAGTGTGTGTGTAGTGTTAGAGAGAGTAGTTTGACAGTAGTGTTTATTTACATTGTGAATCCAATGAACAAATTGCTAAACTGAAAGAAATTCAATTTTTCATAGTTTACTTTAATTTCAATAAATTTTAAAATTATTTGCAAAACCGAAACTGTTTCAACGTTTTTTTTTATTAATTGCTAAACTGAAATAAATTCAATTTTTTATAGATTAATAAACAGAACGTATCTTAATAAATTATACATTATTTTCCAAACTGAACCTGTTTCATTATTTTTATCATTTATTAAAAAGAAAGAAATTCATTTTGTTTGTCAAATAATTGACGGAACAGTATTACTTTCATTATTTACTTAAACTTCAATATATTCTTTTGATAATTTTACTCAACATTGATTATTCCGCATTATTCCTCATAATCAAAGTGACTGATGAAGGTGCCTCAATAGAATGTTATTTGTGGTTCATTTTCCTTATGGTGCCATAAGTAGTGCTCAATAATGCACAGTGCACACAGTGAGTTATCCTACTATAAGACATTACAACATTTCAAATGACAAACTGCTCTAATAACGCAATTTACGGGTGAAATTGAATAATGCATACAATAGTACATCCTAATTTATTTCATGGAAAACATAAATAACCCAAGAATAGATTTATAAAAGCTATTTATAGTAATTTGTCTTCTTTTTATTATTGCATGTTATGCGAGTATTAAATTAATATATCCATCTTTTACAAGTTATAATTTATGCATATTATTCATTTTTTTACTTTTCATATATCAGGTAATTACTGAGCAAATATTAAAAGTATTTCAAAAAACTTTAATGAATATCTTTTATGTTTGATCCATTTATTTCATTATTAGAATTATTTATTTTAAGTTCAAATTATCATCAATTATATTTTTATTAATTTCCACTTAACTATTTAATCATTATCTATTAACCTATACCTATTTAACATTAAAAAATAATTCAAATATTCTTCTCTCTCTCCCATTTTATTCCCTCCAATTCCTTTCCCTCCTCTCCCTAGCTCTATTTTTTTCCTCCTCTCTGCCTCCCATTGAAATTCTCCTCGCAATCCTCCAAGATTATGGCGAGATTAGGAAGTTTGAAATATCATTGTTGTTTGAAGTTTTTATTGCCATCCCTCAAACTTAAATGGAGAGGACTATTATTAAATTATTGCATTAAAATACCAAAGAAAAACTTATTGCCAGCGACTCGGAGTAAAAAGAAAGGATGTTACAGACATCGGCAATGTTACAAGTGTTACAGGTACCTCAATGGTACGTTTTGTAACTGTTATGATATTACGTTAAATATATTAATAAAATTATTCAGCTTTAAGAAAACGTTTTTTCTTTATTTAAGAAACTTTACGTTTGAGAGTTAACTATCAATTATTTTTTTAAAGCATTACGATAGTTTACAACCTCCACCTTTTCTGTAACACAATTATTACGTGTTTGTGGGGAGCGTATTCTAGGTAGCTTACTAACTATATTGTTATTATACAGGGAGTAAAGCTTTTGGTTCTGTTGTATACAGTGCCCACCTGTGGTCACTGCCTATTGTGATCAACAACACTTACCTTGGGCACTTTCGAGAAATATTTTCAATTTTCAATTGTTTAGGTAAATTCTTAATGTTTCTCTCTGTTAATAATGAATAAATATTTCTAAAAAAATTTGTAGGTATGTTATATTTCATTCTGATCTATTTTCTGATTGATCTAAAAAATACATATTACTTATAATGAAGCAATTGGATTTATCATTTATCATGCAAATTATGAAAAAAAATGACAGATTTTCATAATTATTGATTAATTATCATCATTACTCTCATTCATTTGTATACTCAATATGTACTAAAAAATTAAAGCAAAAAAAATCTGGTTTAAACAATGTTTTTTTAAAGTTACTTAAAGAAATTATGATTACCCAGGTGGGTCACCATTTTTTAGAAACTTCAATTAATCACAATTGAAATTTGTCACAATAAATATGCAGAAAATTAAACGTCAGTCATCATATTTACGGCACTAATTAAAACAGTGTTCCCATATAGAAAATTATGGCGGAGAGATGGAATATTTTGAGGATAATTTCTATAATCTTCTATGGCCCCACCATAACTATCTTGGTAGTGGATAAATTATGCCATTATATGTATCATATTTAATTATATGATAATTAAATCGTACAAATTTTTTTCTACCTACTCATATACATAGTTCACAAAGCATGACTAATAAATCATATTTTCAATAATTGATTAATTAACGTTTTTCGCAATGTTAATATCCTTATATTAAGTGATAACTTGCTGATAGTTATGAATATGAAATGCTGTTGTTCGTTACAAGTAATATCCATGATATTCTGCACTCATTTACATCAGGAGAAATTTGTCTCATTTTTACACTAGTTTTCTTCAAGAAAAATGTCACTCATTTTTACAAGCAATTACAATTCATAAAGAGAAGGAATTTTTCTCAGCTTCTGCACTCATTTTCATTAAGCGGGTATTTATTTCTCCCATTTTCTCTCTGAGGGTATTTCACTCTTTTAACTGTGAGGGTATTTCTCTCATTTTCTCTGTGAGGGTATTTCTCTCATTTTCTCTGTGAGGGTAATTCTCTCATTTTCTCTGTGAGGGTAATTCTCTCATTTTCACTGTGAAGGTAATTCTCTTATTTTCTCTGTGAGGGTATTTCTCTTATTTTCTCTGTGAGGGTATTTCTCTCATTTTCACTGTGAGGGTATTTCTCTCATTTTCACTGTGAGGGTATTTCTTTCATTTTCACTGTGAGGGTATTTCTCTCATTTTCACTGTGAGGGTATTTCTCTCATTTTCACTGTGAGGGTATTTCTCTCATTTTCACTGTGAAGGTAATTCTCTTATTTTCTCTGTGAGGGTATTTCTCTCATTTTCACTGTGAGGGTATTTCTCTATAACTCATTGTATAACTATAACTCATGGTATAACTATAACTCATGGTATGACTATAACTCATGGTATAACTATAACTCATTGTATAACTACATATAACTCATGGTATAACTATAACTCATTGTATAACTACATATAACTCATGGTATAACTATAACTCATTGTATAACTAGAACTCATGGTATAACTATAACTCATTGTATAACTATAACTCATTTGTATAACTATAACTCATTGTATAACTATAACTCATTGTATAACTATAACTCATTGTATAACTATAACTCATGGTATAACTATAACTCATGGTATAACTATAACTCATTGTATAACTATAACTCATGGTATAACTATAACTCATTGTATAACTATAACTCATTGTATAACTATAACTCATGGTATAACTATAACTCATTGTATAACTATAACTCATTGTATAACTATAACTCATTGTATAACTATAACTCATTTCATAACTATAACTCATTTTATAACTATAACTCATTATAAAACTATAACTCATTGTATAACTATAACTCATTGTATAACTATAACTCCTTGTATAACTATAACTCATTGTATAACTATAATTCATTGTATAACTATAACTCATTGTATAACTATAACTCATTGTATAACTATAACTCATGATATAACTATAGCTCACTGTATAACTATAACTCATGGCATAACTATAACTCATTGTATAACTATAACTCATAGTATAACTATAACTCATTGTATAACTATAACTCATGGTATAACTATAACTCATGGTATAACTATAACTCATTGTATAACTATAACACATTGTATAACTATAACTCATTTTATAACTATAACTCATTGTATAACTATAACTCATTTTATAACTATAACTCATTGTATAACTATAACTCATTGTATAACTATAACTCATTGTATAACTATAACTCATTGTATAACTATAACTCATTGTATAACTATAACTCATTGTATAACTATAACTCATTGTATAACTATAACTCATTGTATAACTATAACTCATTGTATAACTATAACTCATTGTATAACTATAACTCATTGTATAACTATAACTCATTGTATAACTATAACTCATGGTATAACTATAGCTCACTGTATAACTATAACTCATGGCATAACTATAACTCATTGTATAACTATAACTCATAGTATGACTATAACTCATTGTATAACTATAACTCATGGTATAACTATAACTCATGGTATAACTATAACTCATTGTATAACTATAACACATTGTATAACTATAACTCATTTTATAACTATAACTCATTGTATAACTATAACTCATTTTATAACTAAAACTCATTGTATAACTATAACTCATTGTATAACTATAACTCACTGTATAACTATAACTCATTGTATAACTATAACTCATTGTATAACTATAACTCATTGTATAACTATAACTCATTGAATAACTATAACTCAATGTATAACTATAACTCATTGTATAACTATAGCTCACTGTATAACTATAACTCATTGTATAACTATAACTCATTGTATAACTATTACTCATTGTATAACTATAACTCATTGTATAACTATAACTCATTGTATAACTATAACTCATGGTATAACTATAACTCATGGTATAACTATAACTCATGGTATAACTATAACTCATTGTATAACTATAACTCATGGTATAACTATAACTCATTGTATAACTATAACTCATTGTATAACTATTACTCACTGTATAACTATAACTCATTGTATAACTATAACTCATTGTATAACTATAACTCATTGTATAACTATAACTCATTGTATAACTATAACTCATGGTATAACTATAACTCATGGTATAACTATAACTCATGGTATAACTATAACTCATTGTATAACTATAACTCATGGTATAACTATAACTCATTGTATAACTATAACTCATTGTATAACTATAACTCATTGTATAACTATAACTCATTGTATAACTATAACTCATTGTATAACTATAACTCATTGTATAACTATAACTCATTGTATAACTATAACTCATTGTATAACTATAACTCATTGTATAACTATAACTCATTGTATAACTATAACTCATTGTATAACTATAACTCATTGTATAACTATAACTCATTGTATAACTATAACTCATTGTATAACTATAACTCATTGTATAACTATAACTCATTGTATAACTATAACTCATTGTATAACTATAACTCATTGTATAACTATAACTCATGGTATAACTATAACTCATTGTATAACTATAACTCATGGTATAACTATAACTCATTGTATAACTATAACTCATTGTATAACTATAACTCATTGTATAACTATAACTCATGGTATAACTATAACTCATTGTATAACTATAACTCATTGTGTAACTATAACTCATTGTATAACTATAACTCATTGTGTAACTATAACTCATTGTATAACTATAACTCATTGTATAACTATAACTCATTGTATAACTATAACTCATTGTATAACTATAACTCATTGTATAACTATAACTCATTGTATAACTATAACTCATTGTATAACTATAACACATTGTATAACTATAACTCATTGTATAACTATAACTCATTGTATAACTATAACTCATTGTATAACTATAACTCATTGTATAACTGTAACTCATTGTATAACTATAACTCATTGTATAACTATAACTCATTGTATAACTATAACTCATTGTATAACTGTAACTCATTGTATAACTATAACTCATTGTATAACTATAACTCATGGTATAACTATAACTCATTGTATAACTATAACTCATTGTATAACTATAACTCATTGTATAACTATAACTCATTGTATAACTATAACTCATGGTATAAGTATAACTCATTGTATAACTATAACTCATGGTATAACTATAACTCATTGTATAACTATAACTCATTGTATAACTATAACTCATTGTATAACTATAACTCATGGTATAACTATAACTCATTGTATAACTATAACTCATTGTGTAACTATAACTCATTGTATAACTATAACTCATTGTGTAACTATAACTCATTGTATAACTATAACTCATTGTGTAACTATAACTCATGGTATAACTATAACTAGTTGTTTAACTGTAACTCATGGTATAACTATAACTCATTGTATAACTATAACTCATTGTATAACTATAACTCATTGTATAACTATAACTCATGGTATAACTATAACTCATTGTATAACTATAACTCATGGTATAACTATAACTCATTGTATAACTATAACTCATTGTATAACTATAACTCATTGTGTAACTATAACTCATGGTATAACTATAACTCATTGTATAACTATAACTCATTGTATAACTATAACTCATTGTATAACTATAACTCATTGTATAACTATAACTCATGGTATAACTATAACTCATTGTGTAACTATAACTCATTGTATAACTATAACTCATGGTATAACTATAACTCATTGTATAACTATAACTCATTGTATAACTATAACTCATTGTATAACTATAACTCATTGTATAACTATAACTCATTGTGTAACTATAACTCATGGTATAACTATAACTCATTGTATAACTATAACTCATTGTATAACTATAACTCATTGTATAACTATAACTCATTGTATAACTATAACTCATGATAACTATAACTCATTGTATAACTATAACTCATTGTGTAACTATAACTCATTGTATAACTATAACTCATGGTATAACTATAACTCATTGTATAACTATAACTCATTGTATAACTATAACTCATTGTATAACTATAACTCATTGTATAACTATAACTCATGGTATAACTATAACTCATTGTATAACTATAACTCATTGTATAACTATAACTCATTGTATAACTATAACTCATTGTATAACTATAACTCATTGTATAACTATAACTCATTGTATAACTATAACTCATTGTATAACTATAACTCATTGTGTAACTATAACTCATTGTATAACTATAACTCATTGTATAACTATAACTCATTGTATAACTATAACTCATTGTATAACTATAACTCATGGTATGAATTACGCTAGTGAAAATAAGGCAATTATGGCATTAAATTAGCTGAGACTATCGGCCGTAACTACATCATTCATCACTGTTTGTGCTGTCTATTATCTCCTAATGCTCAAATTAGACCCTTTTAACATTTTACCTGAACACTGATTGATGTGTCCATCGCTAAATAATATTGCTAAATAATATTAAAGAACAATATTACTAAAGATGTTGTTAAATAATTGTTAATAATTGTTAATTTGTTAATTTTGTTAAATAATATTGCCTCATCTTGTAACCAAAAAGTGAATCTGAATATATTATTGCTGCGTATTACCGTTAAAAAATATCAATTGAAATATAACTATATCCAATAAGATGGATTTTCCTTTATTAGCAGACAAAGATTACTAAATTTGATGTTATTTCCCTAAAATTCAGTTATCTTTTCTTACTATGTATTGCAGGTTTTAATATATTAAACTTATAAAGAATATCAAGATTATTAATTATTTAAATATCCAATATATAATACCGTATATATTACAGTACTTTGAATTCTACTCTATTAATTTACATTGAATGTTAATAAATGTATCAAATACTATTACATATTAATTCTGCAATAGTCTTCCCACGCAAAGAAAAGACAATTAAATACATTCCATATTATCAAAGAAATACAAGTTTAATTCTTTTTAACGATGTAAATAAACAATCAGTGTTTTTCCATTGATTGGATAATCCTATTTGTAACAACATATTATAACGAGATTTTATTGTCTATTCCTTTTTATCCTGTTGCAATTATTGTGTACAGTTGTTCATTTGCTGAAAAGAAGAAAAATAAAGTACATATTTTACATTTAAAACAATTACGTCCAAAGCAAAATACTCATCAACTTTTTTTACTACCGAATAATAAACTATAAAATAATAGAGACAAATATTTATATTCTTGAATTAATTGATTTAAATCAACAATTCGTACCTACATTCTACAGTAATTGGCATATTATTTATCATATTATATTCCGCTAATAATTCAGCCTTCATCTTCTATTTATGCAAATAATCACTACTCAATATGTACATTTTCTTCCTCTGCCCAAACCATCTCCCAATGATAAAAAAAGGGACCACCTACCTTCTTCCCATTGTCTTTTCTTTGTTTGGGTTTATCCCGATGTCTCGCCATGGGCCCATAATTGCAGCCAAACTCCCAAATCCTATTCTCAGGACGTATGATTAACACCATTCATCATCTCACAATGGATCGCTTTCTTTGCAGTACACAGTGCGTGTGAATCTTTCCGGGTGTTGAAAATCGACTAAAAACTATCCTGGCAATTGGCGAAGTCAGTTGGAAATAATTTTGTGGGATGACGAACGTGTACAGTTTTTGCTAGGATTTTGAAGAATTAGTTTGAAGAAGAAGGAAATAAAGATGGCTTGTTAAAAAATAATAGAAAATTACATTTTATTTTCATTTTATTTATTTTTTAACTCTAGGTAATTAGGAAGATATACATATGTATATTTTGCTACATCAAAGGAGTAATTGAAATTACAATATAGTGTTGGCAAATGTATAACTTGTAAGGATACAGTCATTAATTATCAGTTTGAATAATGAAAGTAATTAGAAAATAGATTTATAAGACTAAAATAAAAAAAGAAAATGTATATATTTTTTTAGAAATAAACGAAAAAGTCGAAATTAATAAGAGAGAAAAGATTAAAATTTATTTTACTTGTACAATTTCTTATCCGTGTGATAATTTTGGGAATATATTTATAAAATGAACAAGTCCTGATGTACTCTAACAAGTTCAAACATATTCCAACACGTTCTAACATGTTCAAACATGTTCCAACACGTTCTAACATGTTCTAACATGTTCTAACATATTCAAACATATTCCAACACGTTCTTAACTTATAACTTTAATTCTTTACTCAAAATTTGTTCAACACCAAACCTCAACTCGGTGTACAGACATATGTACTATTCGGTATGACCAACTCAAAGTACTAAGGTACAACTCAATTTCATAGCTAGAGCTTTGTTCTACGCTATTTTCTATTTCTTTCAAACTCTGACCTTCCTTCTTCACCTAAATTACTCTTGTGAATACTCTCGAGACGTACAGTGTTCATCACTGAAATTCAAAGGTATGTTATATATAATAGTTAGTTAGTTACACTCATACACAAAATAATCTAATTTTTATTTTATAATCTTTAGGTTTCGCATAAATTCCTTATTACATGTATCATCATAACTTCAAATCAGACTTGCGGTTGTTATACAACTTAAGTAATGGTACGTCGTTTGGTATTTGCCATATCATGATAATTGTGGGAGAATACGGTTCATCGATATCTTTAACAAAATAAATACTAAAATCTCTGAAAAGACCAATCAATTTCTAACAGTATAATATGTATATATATCCGTTTGTTTTTTGGTTCATATTTTTTGATTATGTTTATATGAAATACAACAATTAAATAGTACTTTTCTATAATCTAACGATGATCTTTCAATTCATACAAACTACAAATGTGACCACAGTCAAAGAGCACCAAACATTTCTGTTGGTAAATACTAAGTTCGATTACTTCTCTAAAACTCAAACATTTGTGTACATTACTCATAAAAACCAATTAGGTTGCAATGAAAGCTTTCTTCTGTCAGAACTTATGTACTTTGAAGTCTATTTCTAAAGTTCATTTGTGTCAATAATCATTGTGTACTGAGTATTGTTCAGTCAGAAAAACAAACAAGTTATGGGTCGGGACCAGATGAAAAAAAATACGCGATCCTGACTCCTACCATCCTGAGTACAGCAAAACTCAAAGTTATGAATTTCTGCAATATGAAGCACTCGAGTAATGGAGTACCTGAGATATGAAATGCACTTGAGGTATGAGGTATTTTCTATGTTATAATTATAGAAAACTATAAACGTCAAGAATTGCGTCATAGTTATCCCTCAGTGACCCCAGTTTTCTATGTTTTCAATCATAGAAAACTATCTAGTGATCTGAAGTGGCTCTGAGTTATGAAGGAAACAATACTTCATAACTCAGGAATTTCACTGTATTTGAATAATACAGATACATATGTAATATTTGAAAACGAATACATGCGTGTTTTATGTTTTTGATATTCACCACCTATAGTGTCTGGTAATTAAATATTCTATCAAAGCATTGCGGAACAGGTACAGGTGTTTATATCACTAATTGAATACACGGGACAATAGGTAACTACACTAACAATGAATCTATATTCTATTCCAATGCACCTAATGAAGCTCATCAATTGTATACCCATTCATTTGTGAATGCACTGTGTGTAGTCCTTTGAATTTGGAGGTGTATATTCTTCATACATATAATTGCCAGATATTGTTATGAGGTCTGTATTATGTTCATTCGCCTCATTATTTGTTCTCTATTTAACAAAAGCACTTTTAAACAGGGTATACAATAACAAACATTAATGATGATATTATGTCACACTGCCTACATTTTTGACTGTTAAATGTGTGTACATAAATATATATACGATCTTGATAAATATGTATACCCCGCTCTTATTACGTTTCATACTTATGACGATCAATAAGTGTGGGACATGTCTTGCTTTTAATTTTCTTCGTAAAATTATGTAGTTTTAGTTTTATATTAATTGTTCTCGCGTATAATAATAGCAGGTGGGATAGATTAAATATAATTTTATGGTAAATAATGTAAATCACTTATCATATAAAATTCTTTTAATCTATCACACCTGCATAAATAACGACCAACTAAAGTTACTCCTGAAATATTTTCTATACCAGGAGAAATATAAGTGAGACATGTCCCACAATTATTCGATTGTCATAAATGTTAGACAAATAAGTGTAGTTATGACTGCATATAAATTAATACGTCTGTGGTACCTACCGAAGGAATGGATTTACACATAGTAACACCTTGCATACAGACTCACACATATCACACTCACATTCATTTTACACTCACACACTTCACATACACTCTCCACACACAGACACATATCACACACACATTTCACACTCTCTCCAACACAATGACTTTCACACACACTCACACACCTCACCTACACTCCTTCACATCGAAGCAAGCGTGCGATGTTTAAGCATTAGATTGTTTGCAGATTAAGCGCATGTCGGGTTTAAATCTTTACAGAGTCTTGGCTTAGGGAGACTGACGTGCATCGGTGAGAGGGAAGAGAAAGGGAAAGGGAGTGGGGAAAGGAGTGGGGAAAGGGGGGAAATGAAAGGGAGTGGGAAAAGGGAGTAGGGAAAGGAGTGGGGAAAGGGGGGGGAAAGGAGGAAAATAGAGGGAGTAGGGAAAGGGAGTGGGGAAGGGAGGAAAAGAAAGGGAGTGGGAAAAGGAGGAATAGAAAGGGAGTGGGGAAAGGGAAAGGTAGTAGGGAAAGGAGTGGGGATGGGGGAAGAGAAAGGGAGTGGAGAAAGGGGGAAAAGGAAAGGGTGTGGGAAAGAGAAAGGGAGGAGAGGAGTGTGAAGTATAGGGAAAGAGAAATGGAATGAAAGAAAAAGAAGAAACTAATACTAAATGGGAGAAAATTACTAAAATATGAAAAAAGAACTCCGAACAATACCATATCCTTTCCACAGTGCACCATCTCCACATAGTGCTCCACAGTGTACCTCCTCCACATAGTGTACTACAGTGCACCATCTCACATAGTGCTCCACAGTGCACCCCTACCAGGCCTATTTATACAGCTGATCAATTGTAGGATTAGTTAACTGTTAGTCTGACATTGATTGAATTATCATTATAGTCTAAAGAGAACTCATCCTCAGTCACGGAAAGGAGCTGTCTGTTACTCAATAGTCTCTAACAGCGTAACGTTATTGTGTAACGTTATTGTGTAACGTTATGGATAGTGTAACGTTTTTCTATAACGTTATTGGTGGTGTAACGTTTTTGTATAACGTTATCGATTGATGCAACGTTATTGTGTAACGTTATTGGTAGTGCAACGTTATTGTATAACGTTATTGGTAGTGCAACGTTATTGTATAACGTTATTGATGGTCTAACGTTATTTTGTAACGTTATTAAATGGTATGACGTTATTGAATAGTTTAACATTGGTGAAATGTGTAGCACATTGAGAATAAATCAGAGTACCAGACTAAAACTCAATCACCCTATGGTTACAAGTAAATGTTGACATTAATTACTAAGTAAATATCAAAAAAGAAAAACTTCTCACCAACCAGAGTGACTATTTTAATTCCCCTCATAAAGTAACTGTGATAAAACTGTAATTATATGGTAACTGTGAGTGTACGGTAATTGAGTAGATACCCCGCATGGCGCATATATCTTCACTGAAGTTAAATAGAAAATGTTAAGGCGAAAATACTAAAATTCTACTACAACAGTACTGTCAATCTACACCAGTATTGTCTACTGTCACTCTACACCAGTACTGTCTTCTGTCACTCTACACCAGTATTGTCTTCTGTCACTCTACACCAGTACTGTCTTCTGTCACTCTACACCAGTATTGTCTTCTGTCACTCTACACCAGTACTGTCACTCTACACCAGTATTGTCTACTGTCACTCTACACCAGTATTGTCTACTGTCACTCTACACCAGTACTGTCTTCTGTCACTCTACACCAGTATTGTCTACTGTCACTCTACACCAGTACTGTCTTCTGTCACTCTACACCAGTATTGTCTTCTGTCACTCTACACCAGTACTGTCACTCTACACCAGTATTGTCTACTGTCACTCTACACCAGTACTGTCACTCTACACCAGTACTGTCTACTGTCACTCTACACCAGTACTGTCTACTGTCACTCTACACCAGTACTGTCTACTGTCACTCTACACCAGTACTGTCACTCTACACCAGTACTGTCACTCTACACCAGTATTGTCTACTGTCACTCTACACCAGTACTGTCACTCTACACCAGTACTGTCACTCTACACCAGTACTGTCTCTCTACACCAGTATTGTCTACTGTCACTCTACACCAGTACTGTCACTCTACACCAGTACTGCCACTCTACACCAGTACTGTCACTCTACACCAGTACTGTCACTCTACACCAGTACTGTCTCTCTACACCAGTACTGTTTCTCTACACCAGTATTGTCTACTGTCACGTCTTTTTTCTCAGTTGCATTCAATCAATTTTATTATTCAAAGGACTCGATTGTAGCAAAATATCGCATCTGTTCATCCCGTGTATATTTTTCCCCTCTCTGTAATATTTACTGTGTAGCCAGAGGCGATCTTTACCTACAGAGCTAAAAAGAGACGGTAGATATAATGCACATGTACTTTGACTTCAACCCACGGTATTTACTGTGATTAAGTACAGAAAATATGAGTTATGATAAGTGTCGCTAATACGTACTGTAGTAAATACTATGCAGCCCATTTGACAGCACAATGCAGCACATTTGACAGCACAATGCAGCACATTTGACAGCACAATGCAGCACATTTGACAGCACAATGCAACACATTTGACAGCACAATGCAGCACATTTGACAGCATAATGCAGCACATTTGACAGCACAATGCAGCACATTTGACAGCACAATGCAGCACATTTGACAGCACAATGCAGCACATTTGACAGCACAATAAAGCACATTTGACAGCACAATGCAACACATTTGACAGCACAATGCAGCACATTTGACAGCACAATGCAGCACATTTGACAGCACAATGCAGCACATTTGACAGCACAATACAGCACATTTGACAGCACAATGCAACACATTTGACAGCACAATACAGCACATTTGACACCACAATACAGCACATTTGACAACACAATGCAGGACATTTGACAGCACAATGCAACACATTTTACAATGAGTACAGACACTCAATATTGCTCATTAATAACACAATTGCAACTCGTTCAGCCTCATTAGTAATTAGCTAACAAATTAACTCACCTGACTTCCTTAATTAGCATTTACAGTCACTCGTAACTCCACAGGTACGTAATGCCTCAAAAAAATGAATAACTCAAACATGAAATTCGGGATTTATGGGGAAATGAATAGTGGGCTACATGAATTAAAAAAAATCCAATATTAAAAAAAAATCATTATCGAAAAAATGTCAATACATTTTATCTGAGAATATGAATTGCGATCAGTGAAATAACACCTAGAATTGTATTTATAATATATAAGTTGTTTATAATCAAATGTGAGCCAAATAACAAACAATTCGTTTGTCTTTCTAACAATAACAATTGACTCTACGTTTATTGTTAGATGGATGACTTGGTCAAATTGACTTTGTTTGCAATGAGTCATCTTGAAACTATTTCACCATCTGTTATTTTACACGTAAATAAGCAAATAAAATGAATTCGAAGTATAATTGATAATAAAATTAACGTAATACTTCATTAAATAACTGATAACTGTTTCAATTAAAATAATTAAATTATGGTAATAAACTATAGAGTATCAAGAAATGAAACCAACCATCAATTGTTTCTAAATGGAAAAAAACAATTATAATTATCATGACAATTACTGTGCTGATTATTTAACATGTTGTATTTTAATTATGAGAGCAACTCCACTGTAATCAGCATGTTAATCTGTACTTTGATTTGCTGTGCTAATGTTACATCAGATTATTAGCTAATTTAATTAGCTACAGTTCTATGGGAAGAGACAGCGTGTGTTCATCTTTCTATGTAATAAATAGAGCCCGGATTTCCAGTTCTTATGCTGTAAACGCTATTTTGACCATAAAAATAAAGTTTTATAGCGCTTATAGCATAAACGCTATTCTGACTCTAAAAGCTATTTTGAGTAGAAATTAAATGATAAAATTAGTAATTATGGTATAAACGACTATAAAAACTATGATAAACCATCCTTTACATGCGAAATATATTTGTAACAGATAGTTATACTATTATTGATAAATTAAAAATGCAAGAGACATTTAAATTAGTCTTGACATTAACATTTTGTATAGTAATATTCCATAGAAAACGTACGAGCATAATTATTGACAAATTAAACTGAATTGAAAAATGAATAAATCACAACTCAATACAGTATGATATTATGTATTTTTCTTGAATAAATAGAATGATACATGAAGAATGAAGATATGCACAATAAAATAAATATATGGTATTTATTTATTGTGACCGGTTAATTTCGCTCTTTGCGTAAAGAAGTTACTTTGAGCACACTCATTTATGAACGTGATAGTTAGTTGAGTGCTCATGTTGTAAAAACCAAACATGCCCAAAGTGAAACAACTCAAAGTTGTTTTGAAGTTGAAATTAGCTTTTCAAAATTGAAAATGATGTTAAAGGACAAGAGACTAAGCATGACAGCTGTAAATGTCAATAAAATGTTGGTAATTTCACTCAATAAAATTTAATTGCTTCATTACAAAGTAGCATATTTATTATATTAAGAATTATTGTTACTGTTTTTGCATTTGGCTCGTGTTGTTCTATGTGAGTGACTTTGTTATATTTTCTTAGATGGGTGTGACTTAGACAAAATAGTTTTTGGATAAATTTTGTTTAGTTTTCTTTCATCTTGTTAGTTTCTTCTAAAATGTAAGTTACGTATAAATTAAGAAACATGTGTTTTATTTACTATTTATTAAACTCATAGTCTTATATATACGATATTATACGTACACAATTGTTGCGTAAGTTCTGTGAATAATAATTAAAAATCAACTATTAACAAATAAACAAGAATGGCATAGTTACTCTTGAATTTTCTTCTAAAAGTTTCTATGATGTGGATAAAAGAAAGGAGATAAATCAATTTTAGGACACAATCAGCTATTTTAATGACTTTTTTAGCGACTTTAAAACTCTTTTTTAGAGCTATAACAAACCTTTTTTTAAGCGCTATTTCGACTACTTTCGTTAGAACTATAAATCCGGGCTCTAGTAATAAAACTTATAATTTATAATCTGCATATCATCTATTATCATAATTTATTGTAGGTATTGATTGACGAATGATTGTATTAAATAAAATTCATATATTTAACCCTAATGAGTTTGACGTGTGTTTTCTAAGCACATCCTTTTTAAACTTCTTTATATCTTTCATGTCATAACTTTAAATTTATCGGCCTTTTTGATTTTGTTCCAACATATATTTTTGTATTTAAAATTTAATAAATATTTACGTATCGGCGTAAATCAATAAATCGCAAAAATTATGAAATTAATTGTACTGTGGTGACGTGTGGCAACGTATAAATACAGTTAGGTTCCCGCTAAACGCACTACAGTCCACGTTTTCATGGAGAACAGACAAATGTGCGAGCTGTGATTGGGTCACATTCCATCCAATCACAGCTCTGCTCTCTCAGTTGCCAATGTCTTATATACCTATGCATTTATTTCTCCTTTTATGTTCAATATTTTTACTTGAAATTTGGTACACTTTAGTTAAGTATATATGTATACTAACAACTTATAAAAAAAATATTGTACATGTGTTAATCATCAAGTGTTTTTTAATCACTTAGTCAATCCTTCCCACACCACACATTCTGATAGTCAAACACATAAGGGTTAACTATGGACTTTTTCGTCAAAAACTGATCCGACAAAAATTGGTAGAGAACATCTTTTTTTAATCGTTCTAAATTTTTTTAATCTTTTTTTTTTAATTTAAATCTTTATCATTTATTTTCTATTTTCATGTCTTTTAAATTATTTTTATATCGTTAAAATCTTTTAAAAAAAAATTATAAATTCTAAAATATTTCCAATTTATGATTAATTATGATTACATTTCCGTCGAATCATCGGATAGATGATATTTTTATCATCGATTTTAATTACCAATATCCGATTTATTTATCCCGCTTCAACTGTATATATTTCTTTTAAGTTTTTCATGTCTAGTTAAGGAGTTTTGTAAGCATGTAAGAAACGAGCCAATTGTGAACTAACAAAGCGGCTTCGATCTATCGCCATCCCCTCATTCTGTGCGGCAGAAAGAGATGAATCACGGTAGCCTAGGATTTATTACCCCTTCATTGTCCTTCTTCTTGAGTGAAGAACTCAGGTGAAGGGATCAAAAAGATCGTGAAATTAGCAATCTTGCTTATATCGATTAAGTGGAATCTAATTAAGAAGATCAAGAGCAAATATTGAAATAATCTAATATTTTCGATTAAGATTTGATGATTGTTGATCGATACGATTAATTATCAGCAACAAAATACCTATTCATAACTCCCAAATAAAATTAAACTTATACATAAAACTGGAGAAATATAAAAAGTTATGTGTTTATAAAAGCCAAACAATAATAATATTATTTAATGGTTTCCTTGATTATTAAATTTATTCAGTTTAGCTATCAGATTTTGTTTCATTTTTCAATAGATCTAAGTTTGAGTGAATTAAATAATGATTTACTTAAATCAATTCAAATAATATTATATGATTATTGTATTCATTGAATAATCATTCTTTCGTTTTATATATACTTTAACAATATATTCATTAACTAAACTAAGTAGAAATAGTCCTGATTATTTTTTAAAGAGTCAGGTAAGTTTTTACACATTAAACCAGAGAAAATAGAAGAAATTTCATGCACGCCCCTTACACACATAAAACACTGTCATTATTCCAAATGAAATTATAATCATTCCTCTCATTAAAATAATCTCAAAGGCTTTTCTTCTTTCAGTTTTCGAGTGAAGTTCAGAAGAAGAAAAAGGAGAAAAGTCTCCAGTGCAATTCTTAGAAACCCTAACAAATAAATTCTCCGTGAAAAACCTTTTCTTTAAGATGAATCGTTATAAAATATCTAAGATGTTTTTTTGTTGTTTTTTTATATGAGAATATCCCTGTACCAATCTCCTAATGAACTGCACTCATTTAACTCGATACATGTATCTAAATAAATAAGTTGCTATTTTATTCTTAGGAATAAAATGTGTTTTTCCATAATTTAGCGAAGGTATAATTAGGTTCATTTTTCCACTGGAGAAACTCCATTAGTGAATTAGTTCGATCTAATTATTCGAAGCTAATTCAGTAATTCATTATAATAAACCTAACAATTGTGGAATTTTAATTAAGGTGAGATTGGTAATTAGAAAAAATATATAGAAAGAATGGATATTATTTACTTTTAATTTACTATGCTGAAATAATACCATCTATAAATTCTTGTTCTTAGAATCTTGCAATTGATTTTTTTTAATTATTAAAGGAAGTAATTATTATAGCATGTTTTGGTGGGGTCATAGAAGATTATATTGTATACCCCCACTTATTCTTCTAAGGCCCCACCATAACTTCCTCAGTAGGTTCCTTTCATAAGTTTTCCCACAAAGAAGCATAAGCATCTCAAGTAGCAAAGTTACAACTTGGCGCAACATTGTCCCAATTTTGTAACAATATATTGGCAATATTGAGGCAATGTTGAGGCAATATTGTGGCAATGTTGAGGCGATGTTGAGGCAATGTTGAGGCAATGCTGAGGTGAATTCGATTGTATTTCTCTTTGCAAACTATAACTTCATTGAGGAAGATACTCTAAGAAAAGTTTTAGCATTACTTTTAAAAAGATCATAGCTCTCAATGCAGTAAAGCTACTCAATTATGAACAGCTGAACAGTCCGTGAATTTCCTATTCCATAAATAATTTAGACGGCAAAATGAAGAAGGAAGAAGTAAAATTCTAATTTCTATACAAAAGCACATATTTTACGTAATATAAAATAATAGAATACATTTTTTCCTAATAAATATTAAATTTTTACATTTTTCTATTATCTCTAATTTTTGACGTAATATTAGGGAACTTTTTTTTATCAACATTTCCATATTAGAGGCAAATATGTTAGAGTTAATTTTATTCTAATATATGATAATTATCTATAAAAAAAATTTAAACATAAATCACAACTTTTCAGAATAAAATAAAAATCTAAAAATTCTGTGTTCCATAACATGTGTTCGTAATTTAAGATATTCTGTAAAAATTTTATTCCATAATTACTGTATAAATGACATATTTATCTCATCATTATGATTAAATTATCACAAACAGTAACAACAAAATACTGATTAAATAATTAATCTGCATACAGTGACATATTTCTCCTGTCCTCTACGAATTAAGGTTCCATTTAAGCAATAGGTATTTGCCGCTAGAGAAGTTTAGAATTCTTAGAGAGTAATAAAGCTCAATGGTAGCAAATTCATGCCATCAATCTCATGCCTATTGATTCACCACAGCCATACATCTACCTATTCAAAGACTGCACTAATTTTACAGGCGGCTACTCTATCTCCCAATTAAATTTCATTATTATTATTTATTACAATGGCTCTGAAATTGTATCGAATTGAGGGTAAAGTCCTGTAAGTAATACTTTTCATATATTTACGATAGTGAAAATTTAAAGGATAATCTTATAAAAATTATTGGAGCAAGTAAAGATAACGGACCAGAAACGGACCAAGTAAAGTTAACGGACCAGAAATGAAACTGGTAAAGAAAACGGACCAGAGAATAAGCTAGTAAATTTAACGGACCAGAAAATAAACTGGTAAAGATAACGGACCAGAAATGAAACTGGTAAAGATAACGGACCAGAAAATAAGCTAGTAAATTTAACGGACCAGAAATGAAGCTAGTAAAGATAACGGACCAGAAAATGAGCTAGTAAAGATAACGGACCAGAAGTGAAGCTAGTAAAGATAACAGACCAGAAAATAAGCTAGTAAATTTAACGGACCAGAAATGAAACTGGTAAAGATAACGGACCAGAAAATAAGCTAGTAAATTTAACGGACCAGAAAATAAACTGGTAAAGATAACGGACCAGAAATGAAACTGGTAAAGATAACGGACCAGAAAATAAGCTAGTAAATTTAACGGACCAGAAATGAAGCTAGTAAAGATAACGGACCAGAAAATGAGCTAGTAAAGATAACGGACCAGAAGTGAAGCTAGTAAAGATAACAGACCAGAAAATAAGCTAGTAAATTTAACGGACCAGAAATGAAACTGGTAAAGATAACAGACCAGAAAATAAGCTAGTAAAGTTAACGGACCAGAATACATTTTTTAGTTTAAAAAACAAATTGCTTTAGTATTTTATGAAGATACAATCTTATAAATGATAATATTAATGATTATACATTAATTTTGCATATTTTATTAATTGAAAGAATTGATAAATAAGAAACGTGATCCATTTTGAGAAATGGAAGAAAAACTTCTGCTTAAATCCTTCTATGATTCCAAAATTATGTTCTTATCACAATTATTATTGGTCAAATATTAATAATTTAACCAAGTAAAGATAACGGACCAGAATTGAAGCTACTAAACATAACGGACCAGAATTTAAACTAGTAAAGTTAACGGACCCTGGTCCGTCATCTTTACTTGCTCCAAATTATTAATACTTGTTAAATTTAAGAAAAAATTGAAATAATTTTACGGTTTCAGATCAAACATAGTCCACAAATACTGAAAATAAAAATTATCTAATTAAATAATATTGGTATTAAATTTCATGATAATCCATACAAAATCTATTTATTGGATAGAAAAGTTTACATTATCTATGTTAACAGAATACATGATTATTTCTGTATAATCTCATTCATCAAAACCATATATTAAATGCCACCTATCACTACAGTGATCATAACAATCGGTCAAACATCACCTGTAATTACCAAATAACACCTATTAGCTCAATAATCATAAGATATGGTTAAACAACACCAATAATCACAGTAATCATAAACATGAGTCTAATAACACATCGTAATTATGTGCTGTAGATTAATCACTGGCAGCAATCCTGACGAAATCAACATGGCTATATACAGACACGTACATCATTGTAATCGATGTTACAGTGTACCGATCTACATGTAGTGTTACAGTGTACCAATCTACATGCAGTGTTACAATGTATCAATCTACCTGTAGTGTTACAGTGTATCAATCTACCTGTAGTGTTACAGTGTATCAATCTACCTGTAGTGATACAGTGTACCAATCTATCTGTAGTGTTACAGTGTACCAATCTGCCTGTAGTATTACAGTGTATCAATCTACCTGTAGTGTTACAGTGTATCAATCTACATGTAGTGTTACAGTACATGTGCTGCCTGTATTGCTACAGTACATGTGATGCCTGTATTGCTACAGTACATGTGATGCCTGTATTGCTACAGTACATGTGATGCCTGTATTGCTACAGTACATGTGATGCCTGTATTGCTACAGTACATGTGATGCCTGTATTGCTACAGTACATGTGATGCCTGTATTGCTACAGTACATGTGATGCCTGTATTGCTACAGTACATGTGATGCCTGCATTGCTACAGTACATGTGATGCCTGTATTGCTACAGTACATGTGATGCCTGTATTGCTACAGTACATGTGATGCCTGCATTGCTACAGTACATGTGATGCCTGTATTGCTATAGTACATGTGATGCCTGTATTGCTACAGTACATGTGATGCCTGTATTGCTACAGTACATGTGATGCCTGTATTGCTACAGTACATGTGATGCCTGTATTGCTACAGTACATGTGATGCCTGCATTGCTACAGTACATGTGATGCCTGTATTGCTACAGTACATGTGATGCCTGTATTGCTACAGTACATGTGATGCCTGCATTGCTATAGTACATGTGATGCCTGTATTGCTACAGTACATGTGATGCCTGTATTGCTACAGTACATGTGATGCCTGTATTGCTACAGTACATGTGATGCCTGTATTGCTACAGTACATGTGATGGCTTCAATAATTGGTTGTTTATTGATTTGCCGATGTATACGAGTATTGACCTTCTACATATGCAATCATGTAAAGTTATTTACTTTGTAGGTAACCTCATGTTATTATTAGGGTGTTATTATTTGTAACATTATTATTTCAATAATGTAATTAATAATGAATAGAAAGGAGGATCATTATAAATAATCATTAGGTCGCATACAGTTTTTGGTTCTTTTAGATTTTCTGTTTGTTTATCATCAAAAAGCTGTAGGAAAAATGTTATTAACATTCAATATTTCTACTAGGCTAAGTTACGAATTATCGGTCAGTTTCACATCTTCGGTCAAATAAGAAAAACGATATAAAAATTATTTTACAGGGTGAGCCACAAAAAACTGTACTCAACTTAGAATTAATATATGTATTGTATTCATTAGTAGTTATAAAATGAGTTGAAGTTAATTTAAAAATTATATTTTATTTTTCATGTATCCATTCCACCACAGTCATTGGTTAAGTTTGTACGTGTGCGATATTTATATTAATCCAAACTTGAGTACACTTTTTTGTGGGTCACCCTGTATAATGTTTATCATAATATTATGTGGTATCCATGATACCTGCAGCTATCATGGATACCAAATTAAAATAAAAAACAGTTAATTATCATTTTCTCTTGTATGACCGAAAATATGAAACGGACCGATCATTCATAAGTTACCCTATCTCCTCTGCATTGTCTCTCACTCCTCTTCCGAGCTCCTCCATCTCCTCACAGAGTCTCATCTCACTCATCCCGCGCCATGAATTGTCTCGAACTCCTCTCTTTCCGCCTCAAACTTACTCCTCAACTAAGATTTGATAGGAAAAGTTTGGCTGAACATATGGCCCGTGCTTGAGGTCCGAGGAGAATTTACACAGTCTCGAGAATTGCTCTAAATTGCAGCGAATGAAGATCTACTTTGGAAGGTGCGTGAGTCTTCGCAACTTTGACGCGGTCAGATGAGTGATAGCCAAAGGATGTTAGAACAAGGTGCGCAGTGCACCAAAAGTTCGGTAGATGTCAGAAAAGAATAATGCGCATTGCGCAAGAGGTTGGTAGAAGTAAATTATAGTGCGCATTGCAGAAAAAGTTCGATAAATGCCAGAAAAGAATACTGCACGTTGCGCAGATGTGTATTGCGCAAGATGTCGGTAGTAGTAGAAATATAGTGCGCACTGCGTAGAAGTTTCGAAAAAATCGTCGTATGTTAATTATTTGCTCCCGTACCGCAAGATAAGCTTTCCCACACCAGGTTCTACAGCTCGTTGCTACAATGTAGTTATTACAGTTTGATCTGAAAATCAAGTATCGTAAGATGGTGATTAGTTTCCTTCTTTGTATCTCGCTACCTACATCAGAATATTGCCCCAATCACGCAGGTAGAAGAAAGGGGTTTGAATTCATAATTGAAACCCAAATTCTGAATCCTGGTAGCGCCAACCTGTAAGTCTTTCGTCCAATTAAAAATAACTGGAGTAAAATGACAAGCTGATGGAAGGAAATCTTTTCACCAGGGAACCGTTTCAAGACTTGGAAGGAATAAAGTAGCCTCATTTTCACTTTAACATGATCTATTTTCATTTTAATATGCTTTATATTACCCTTGCAGATTCCAGAAGGTTGGATATTAGGCAGCATTTATTTATTTATTTATCTTCTTGTTATAGGCATAACTCAAAAGAAATTGTCTGAAAATTGGATGGGTCGATTGGTCAATATCAATGGGTCAATGTCAAAGGTCAAGGTCATTTATAACTCAAAAAGTTTTCAACTGAATTGCCTGAAAATTTGTGGGACTATGGTCATTTTCCAGGATCCCATTTATAAGATTTTTAGAGTAAAGAGGTTAAATGTCAAGGTCAATTATAAGCGGCGGCGAAGGTATGCGCTCTACGAGTGCAAATAATCTAGTTTACACTATAATATGCTTTATTTTCATTTCATTATATTAAATTTTATTAAAACTAAAAAAAGGTTCAATATAAGCTCATTTAACAGAATAGATTTTTTGTTCAAAACAATATTATATTTCGGTTAATGAGCACCAAAATGACTTCCATAAATTTCTTTTAAATTCACTATTCTTTTTCCTCAAAATAAGAGCCACTCACCATTTAAATTCATGAAATTTATATCATTCACAGCCAGAAATGACAAATACTTTAATTCATGACATTTATATTCATTAAAAGTTAAAATCTTACAAATCTTAAGCTTCAAACTCCCTCATTATTTAAACTTCATCAAACTTAATGACTATCAAAGTTTCAACAGACAGATCTAAATATCAGCAAGTTAGTTTTATCCAGACAGCTGCTGCTGACTGTTTAAATATGAATCCCCTGACTGAAAGTATTCGAATTAAGCATTTATAAGGCATGAGGACAAAGTTATTGCGACTGTACTTAATCACACTGAGCTCATTTAACAGAGGCAATTCATCTCCCAACTTTGAGAGAATGATCATGATGCATGCGTGTAGGAAACAAAATTTACAACACTATATATTATAGACAGTTCTAAAGAGTGCGAACATTAACTAGTGTAAGTTACGAATTACCGGTCAGTTCCACATCTTCGGTCATAAAGGAAAAAACTATATAATAGTTATTATTATTTTAATTATCATGGTATAAGTATCATCGATACTAATAAAAATAAATATTAAATCATCTTCATAAATCATATTATAGACAATTTCCAAATTTGTATTTACAAATAGAGAACAGTAATATGGTATACTAGTATAACTTTCTAACTTAGGGTAACGTCTCAATACTTGAACACTTACAGCATTCAGAAAGTGCATTTTAATATATGTTATTTATCAATCTGATATTTTTAATTTTCTAATTGAGGTATTATATCCCATGTTAACTATACCCACTACCCGAGTACTGATAGCTTGATGAACTGTTCCAGTACTATGACGCTATACTTTAGTTAGAAACTCGATGAATACATATAAAATATGTATTTATTTTCACATAACATATAGCGTATATATTCTCGCAGTATATTTATAATATATTTAACACAAGAAGAACGAGTTTTATTTCCATTATGCACAGGTTTAAAGAAGATATCTACAGCTAGGTATTATAGGGTATGTGCTGATATAGAGAATTTATATTCAATTATATTTATTTGACTATCCTTGCTATGTTTATTAATCAATAAGCTGAATATTCTTATTTTTTTGATGGTTCCAGGTATCATTACACAAAAAAGTTATTTTTTCAAAGAACTTACAAAAACAGAACTAATTTTCTATTAGAACTTTTATTCACAATTATGGAATAGTAATTCATAAACAATACAGAAACAGAACTAATTATCACACATATAATGAATAAGTAGACAATTAATGATTACATGGGAATAAATGGATTAAGTAGACTGATTATAACCTGAACTTCGATGAGAGAAACACATGTTATTAACATGTTAACAACACGTTAATTCATGTTTCTAAAATGTTACTAACATGATATTTACATGTCATTTACTCTTTATTAACGTGTTTTTAACATGACTGTAACATAATCCAAAGAAATTAACTTTGTGAAGTGTTTTCGTCTAAATTGATATCGTCTTCCTTAGGTAGCTTCTTTGATAGTGTTTTTAAAAATAACAGTTTTATTGACTAAACTGTAAATTGTATCAGGCAGAGAGAATTTCAAAATTTAAATAAAGCAATTAAAGCATTTGAAAAATACAAGTTATACCATAGATATTTAAATGAAAATTCACAACATGATGATATTATTTTCCTTAAATATGATTTATTCTCAAAAATGTATGAAAATGATTAGTAATTCGTCTTTTTTTTTTTCTAATTTATATTATTTTCTAATTTCCAGACGATGTAGCGTACCAATTGTAGCGCAACTTACATCCAGAGGAGCAACTGATACCCAACGTGAGTATAGTTATCTTCGCAAATTTGCGGAAGGTCATATGTTACCCGGCATTTATTTATTTTTACTATATACATTGCATCGGTGCATTTAATTAGATTAGAAAAACAGTGCAGCCTATTTACGACATGTCCGAATACAGTAAAAAGTTACAAGGTTTATCTATTTATAATAAATATTATTATATTTAGAATTTTAAACATTTTTTAATTATAAACATTGGAATAGAAGTATAGAAAAAAATATCTATTTATATACTTATTTCTTATATCTAGTTATAAGTTATAATATTATAAACACCAATCGTGAACTTTCGATTGATTAACCTAATTCTAGTACGTATAATTAACTTTCTAATTTTATCTTTATATAGTTCTGCCTTTATTTTTCCTTTATGAGAAAAGAAACACGTGACATGCTGCACTCTATGATTTAGTGTGACAATAGAATGTTTCCATGTCCGTAATTCATTAGAATGCAGTTCAAAGTCATTAGAGTTCTGTACTGTCCTTTCTGGGCGAAATTTTCCTTGCAGCACCAAAGCGTGTACACAGTTATTCATTCCCAACAAAAGACACTAATTGACTTGAGGTCCACACGCAAAAGTCACGGCACAACATAGGTACCGACCGGCGGTTAAAAGACGGGGTGACAAATTCTAAAACACGGAACATATCTTACGTCTTAAACATACAGCCAATTAGGGCATGAATTTAACTTAGAAATTTAACTTAACTTAACTTAAGGGTCTGTTATTGTATAACATACATTGTAATTTCAGTATGATTATGAATTGAAATATCTGATTATTAATTACATATCGTTTTTTTAAATACTCTTTTGAAATATAGGAAAATAGAATACTTAACCTTATGTAAATTCATCAAGGTCACCATAATAGGCACTCACAAGTTCTTAGGTCCGTTGACCCATACACGACTGTTTTGGCAAAGTTTTTATTGTGTGTGAACTCTGTTTGCGTGATTGCTGCAGAGTCTCACTACTATTAGGTCACGCGACTGAGCCCTCTGATGTGATCACGCTGCGACACTAATAAATACGATGCATCCCAACTCACTCTTCAATTGATATTCGATAAGGATACATAATGGCTATATCGGGCTACCTAATGACTATATCGGGCTACCTACCAACTATATGTGGCTACCTAGGGTCAATATAGGGATACATACTAACTATGTATGGCCACCTATATAAAGACTATGTAGGGCTACCTACTAACTATATATGGCTACCTATATAAAGACTATTTATGGCTACCTACTAACTATATATGGCTACCTATATAAAGACTATGTAGGGCTACCTACTAACTATATATGGCCACCTATATAAAGACTATTTATGGCTACCTAGTAAATAGATGTGGCCACCTATATAATGACTATTTATGGCTACTTAATAACTATATGTGGCTACTTATTGACTATTTATGGCAACTTACTAACTATATAAGACTAAGTAATGACTATAAATAGCTTCTAAATGTCTATATATGGCTACCTATTGCTCATTTAGAAAAATTTACGAATTATCGGTCGAATATACTTCTTCGATCACGTTAGAAATAACGATACAAAAATAAAGATTTAATTTATTAATTATATGGTGTAATCACTCCTAGAGTTAACAATTAAACTGAAATAGAATTTTTCAAATTAAGAAAGAGCAAAAGGTAACTGAAAATTATTCCACACTATCATTGTATATACTTGTGAGAGTTGTTGAGACATCATATAATTTGATCAAACTTTAATATTTATTTCATATTATCCTACCAATATATTATTTCATGACTAGATAGCGAACTGCTCTATAGGAGTGGTTTAATTTTCTCTTTATTTCTATAGTTCAGACCCTGATGTTTTATTTTGTCAGACTGTCTGGTCGATGGCATGATTACCTCTAGCTTCATCTTTCCTTCACGCCATATCTGAGCCAGAGAGATCATTTTCGCGTCTCCACCTTCCTACGAATAGGATACTTATATGCATTTATAAAATATCATGATTTTTAGCCTATAATAGCAAACGAATAAGAATCTACTCCTACTTTAACCAGTGAACAGTACTAGTGCCCGTAAGCTATACCACCAGTGCATGTGTTCTGCTCAATTTGCAAATTTGCACGATTTCGAGAATGCGCTGAGCGTTTTTAAACCTCTTCAACATTCTAATGCGGTGTGTGCATTGATACCTTCATAATATTTATTATTAAATCGATTGCTGATATATGTATATCGGGGGCGTGCCACCTATCCTACCCCCCCCCCTTCTTCTCTCTCCCCCTGCCAGGTCATTAAACAGCCATGGAGTGTGGAGTACTATAAACTAGCGGATACAACAAACTATATTACGGCCATTAATGTTGAGTTTTTCGAAGTAGTTTTCATATATTTACATTCAGTGTCTTTGAAGATTATTTAAAGTTCTGCTAGTTTGTTGTACTGCACACTAAATTATTGTTAATGACCTGGCAGGGGGGGATACGCCACTCTTATGCACATATATTACTATTCGATTTCATAATACATAAAATGAAGGTATGAACGCACGCTCAGAATTACGTGGTTAAAATTGTTTACAAACACTCAACGTATTTGTAAACAATTTGCACGGAACAGATGCACTATTTTTATTAACTACCAAAACATGTAAAGTTCCTAAGCTACCACTACATGTATAGTTCCTAAGCTACAACTACATGTATAGTTCCTAAGCTACCACTACATGTACAGTTCCTAAGCTACCACTATATGTATAGTTCCTAAGCTACCACTACATGTATAGTTCCTAAGCTACCACTACATGTACAGTTCCTAAGCTACCACTATATGTATAGTTCCTAAGCTACCACTACATGTATAGTTCCTAAGCTACCACTACATGTACAGTTCCTAAGCTACCACTATATGTATAGTTCCTAAGCTACCACTACATGTATAGTTCCTAAGCTACCACTACATGTACAGTTCCTAAGCTACCACTATATGTATAGTTCCTAAGCTACCACTACATGTATAGTTCCTAAGCTACCACTACATGTACAGTTCCTAAGCTACTACTACATGTATAGTTTCTAAGCTACCACTATATGTATAGTTCCTAAGCTACTACTACATGTATAGTTCCTAAGCTACCACTACATGTACAGTTCCTAAGCTACTACTACATGTATAGTTTCTAAGCTACCACTATATGTATAGTTCCTAAGCTACTACTACATGTATAGTTCCTAAGCTACCACTACATGTACAGTTCCTAAGCTACTACTACATGTATAGTTTCTAAGCTACCACTACATGTATAGTTTCTAAGCTACTACTACATGTATAGTTCCTAAGCAAACAGTGCAAAGTTGCGCAGTGAGCACTTTACCTCTAAAGTAAAAAGCGGAGTGCCATATCATCATTCTTTAGCTACCGTGGGAGTGGTACAGTCTGCACGTCTGTGTTCTCAATCTCCATTTTTGTCCCTCAACTTCATTGTCTTCTGCTAATTAGAATACATTGTAAGGACATGAGGCAACTTATTCTCAACTCACTGTACGCTTCGAACATGCATTGATAGTTGGTCAAAAAATTGAATGAAGAGTAAGTTACGAATTATCGGGCGGTTAAACATTTTCAGTCATATAAGAAAATACGATATGATAATAATTATTTAATTTTTATTTTAATCAGTATCCATGATACATGCAGGAACCATTGATACCATTTAAAATTTAAAAAATATTAATATCATTGTATCATTTTTTCTTATATTTCCGAAGATGTGAAACCGACCGATAATTAGTAACTTCCCTAGATATATCCACAATTTAAATGAATTATTTTTTCTATATTTTTACTACCAAACCTACCTACCGCATTAATGAATCACTGATCAGCCAAAGAATCCTTCAAATTCACGTACCTTCATTAAAGATTCAGCCTTGCTAGATCGTATCTAAGATCCCAAACATGTCGGATAATGGATTAGCTATCTAATGAAAAGACTGCACATAGCCACTGAGCACACATTCCAAAGAGAAACCTCACTCTCAGCTGCAGGCTGGAATAATATTTATTCAACTCACAACATCAGAGGCTTCATTCTGAACATTCGAATTATAAATTTAAAAAAGCGGCACAGTGCCTTTAAGCTTTTCCCTTTGTTTCAGGCCTACTGAAACTGCATTATACAGTACAGATGCACTTTGGCAGCTGCATTAACTGACCTTTGTAATTTGATTAGTAACCACTTAGTTAAAGTTTGCTAAAAATGTATCTAATTGATGAATTAAAAGCTTTTCAATATTGAGAAAGCTATTTATATTGCCTCATTTCAGTATGATACTATAGAACTATACTATATAATATTTACTATTTACGCTGATTTATAATTTAATCTATGTCGCTAAAAACAAGTTAATTAATTGGTATATATAATAAAAATGAAATATATTTCTATCTTTTTGCTGAAATAAAATCTTGAACAGTATCATCAATTTAATAAATTAAATATCTTAAACAAACTTTTCAGATCTCAATTCTCTATGTTGATTTATTATGCATTTCTATTTTAATATTAAAATCACTTAATATTAAATAGAATAATAGAACAAATAGCTTGTCTGTTTCTTATTTGGAATATTATTCCATTGGCACCGAAAATCACCCCGGCGTGATAATTATTCAGCTATTTTTACAAGAGGTTTCCAAGACGTGCATTATCAACAACTAATCTCTATTCCTGCGCAGGATTTGATCCCATTTTGATGACTTAATTCTATGAAACTTAGGAAGTCAAGTCAGAGCTCTGGCTTTCATAATAAATCTGAACGGTATATGGAAATGCCTTTACTGTTTTAACCTTTTCATGGCTATTTTAAAAGATATTGTTTGGCTATTATTATTTGAGCTGTGGGAGTTAGTAATCTTGTAATATTTATGGTTACATTCCCGACTGTTTTTTTCTCTCTCCTGCAACATTTGTATATCAAAAGTCACACTAATATATATTCACTAATACGTGTCCTGAATCAATATTGCTGGCGGTCACGTCAATCTGCAGGCCTAATATATTGCTATAGGCAAATTGCACTGCCTCCTATTGTGTCGCAAACTTTTTCCTCCTGCTATCTCAATAGGTATAATAAATCTCCAAAGTCAATATTTGTAAGGAGTTCTCTTCATTAAAGCCTCCTTAGTTTATTTCTGAAGCGATTAGAGCAAGATAAATCAGGGATACTCTTAACCAGTCGCTACCTGGGACCTCTTAACGGCTGGGACCAGTTGACACCCTCAAACCTGATGACCTGCCAAACTGCTACATTATTCTCCAGTTACTTTCCTACTGTAGAGAACTTCTAGATAAGGATTCACTGAAATTAAAATTAAAATATTAAAATGAAATTTAAGGAAGAAAAATTATTTTTTCCAAAGACTTATTTTTTTCCATAGTATTTTTTTATTGTTTCATAATTTATTTTATTATATTCCATAGCATATTTTATAAATATTTCATAGTGATTTTAAAAAATTGTTTTATAGCATTTTTTGAATATTGAAATCAATTATTTTTAAAATTATGGCTACCATTTAAGATTATTTACCATCTTCTTTGAATTCAATTACGTATATAATTTCAGACAATTTTCAACATACAACAGGAAATGAATATGATATTTCCTATATAAACGGAAAATATTGATTTTTCACTACTCTGGTTATAGAGAAAATGAAAGATATTTAATTATTACAATAATATATCCATTATATTACTTCATTTAAATGTATCGAAGCAGGTTATTCTAGATACAGTTCCTTTAACTGTCACCCCTGAAGTTGATGTTATTAATTTAAAAGTCAGTTCGTTTTGAAGAGGTCACCCTTCAGGGAATTAGGCAAAAGTCACGTTCTGGTCCCTGATAAAATATAATAAATTTGAATAGGAATATCGCGATATACTCTCCTTAGTAATCAGTGGGAATCATTTCTCTCTAACAGGGGAATAAAATATACTATATTCTAAATCATAATATATAGAAATGGAATAAAGTAAAATAAAATATAATAAAGTAAAATAAAATATAATAAAGTAAAATAAAATTTAAATAAAGCAAAATAAAAATAGACAGAAAAATAAAATATAGATAAAACTAATTCTAATTAAAATAATAAATAAAATATAAATAAATGAAATTATAAATAGTATATAATAAATGAACATAGTACTATATGTATAATTTTTTTATAATTTAGAATATATTATATATACATTAAAACAAGGGGTGAATAAATTGAAGGATTTTTTCAGGAATTCATTGTACAATTTTTCCCTTTTCCCGTCAGATATATAGGAATATAAAGCCCCTTATTCTGCCTCTTGATTTGAGGGTATGAATGAATAACTAGTCAGTATATTGTCTGTTACTAACTAGTAACTAGTCTCTACATCGTCAGCTACTAACTAGTAACTAGTCTCTTCATCGTCTGCTACTAACTAGTAACTAGTCTCTACATCGTCAGCTACTAACTAGTAACTAGTCTCTTCATCGTCTGTTACTAACTAGTAACTAGTCTCTACATCGTCAGCTACTAACTAGTAACTAGTCTCTTCATCGTCTGCTACTAACTAGTAACTAGTCTCTTCATCGTCTGTTACTAACTAGTAACTAGTCTCTACATCGTCAGCTACTAACTAGTAACTAGTCTCTTCATCGTCTGCTACTAACTAGTAACTAGTCTCTACATCGTCTGCTACTAACTAGTAACTAGTCTTTACATCGTCAGCTACTAACTAGTAACTAGTCTCTACATCGTCTGTTACTAACTAGTAACTAGTCTCTACATCGTCTGTTACTAACTAGTAACTAGTCTCTACATCGTCTGTTACTAACTAGTTACTAGTCTCTACATCGTCTGTTACTAACTAGTAACTAGTCTCTACATTGTCTGTTACTAACTAGTAACTAGTCTCTACATCGTCTGCAACTAACTAGTTACTAGTCTCTACATCGTCTGTTACTAACTAGTAACTAGTCTCTACATTGTCTGTTACTAACTAGTAACTAGTCTCTACATCGTCTGCAACTAACTAGTTACTAGTCTCTACATCGTCTGTTACTAACTAGTAACTAGTCTCTACATCGTCTGTTACTAACTAGTAACTAGTCTCTACATCGTCTGCAACTAACTAGTTACTAGTCTCTACATCGTCTGTTACTAACTAGTAACTAGTCTCTACATCGTCTGTTACTAACTAGTTACTAGTCTCTACATCGTCTGCAACTAACTAGTTACTAGTCTCTACATCGTCTGTTACTAACTAGTTACTAGTCTCTACATCGTCTGTTACTAACTAGTAACTAGTCTCTATATCGTCTGTTACTAACTAGTAACTAGTCTCTACATCGTCTGTTACTAACTAGTAACTAGTCTCTACATTGTCTGTTACTAACTAGTAACTAGTCTCTACATCGTCTGTTACTAACTAGTAACTAGTCTCTACATCGTCTGTTACTAACTAGTAACTAGTCTCTACATCGTCTGTTACTAACTAGTAACTAGTCTCTATATCGTCTGTTACTAACTAGTAACTAGTCTCTACATCGTCTGCAGCTAACTAGTTACTAGTCTCTACATCGTCTGTTACTAACTAGTAACTAGTCTCTACATCGTCTGTTACTAACTAGTTACTAGTCTCTACATCGTCTGTTACTAACTAGTAACTAGTCTCTACATCGTCTGTTACTAACTAGTAACTAGTTTCAACGAAGACATTTTTTGGTCTATAGCCTCTCGATTCATTACTGGATATTTAATATAGGAATTTAGGTATTTATTTAACAGGCGAGAATTGAATGACGGAGATTTCTTCCGTGGAGTTTTGAATGCGAAATGTATTTTTTAGAGTGTCGATCATTATTTTATTTTAGCTCTTCAACATTTATCATTAAAGCTGTTCGATGTTAAAGTTATATAATTTAATTGTAAGTTAAGTACTTTAGATTCATGACCATCTAATTAATAACTAATATTTTTATTAAAAGTTCGTCACTGCAGAAATTATCACACAGAAAACTCTAGACTGCACAGAGCATTCAAATGTAATACAAAATGCACTCCCCAATAGTTTTTTAAGAAGCTACTTACCATGAAATATTGAATTATTACCCATCAAATAGCAAGTTATCCCCAATATAAATAATCGGTGACTGCAACTCTTATGCATAAAATGATAACCAGTCCTCCTTCTCGAAATCTTTCCCACTCTAAATAAAATCTCATGCAAATAAATGAGATTACCGTGACTTTGCTGGGTTTCCTGATGAGAATTTGCCCCTTTCGGTGAGAGGAATTGCATACATTTATTTAGGGGGAATGCACCCCTTGAAGGACTTTTCGCGATAAAAAAAGAGGGTAGAAATGCCCTCCCTCCCACCAAAGGATAGAAGTATCCTTGGCTTAATATCACTTACCAATCCAACCCTCAGACTCGAGGCTTTTGGGTGAAAGATTTAGCAAGAGTGTTACGGTAAAGCAGGCAAATCGTATCGAAATAGCATCAGTCACGACCAAGGGGGGGGGGCAATAGGGGTCTGAAGCATCTCCCCCGGGGGGAAGGGGTTCTGCCAACTGTTTTGCATTTACCAATTTCATTAGGATTAGACCTTGGCAAATGAGAAGGTTCTATCTTCATCTGCTTTGCTGGATGTCGCATTTTTAGATGGATTTGATATCAAAATATTTATTATACCACTTCAAAATGAGGACAAAAAGTGGATGTTAGAAAATAATATAAAGTTATTGGTTAGTGGTTTTCAGTGGCTATACTATAAGCTTATTAAACTGGCAAAATATCTATACAAGAATTCTTATTTAGATTCAAGTAAAATTGTAATTTTCTAGGCGAATAATTTTAAAAAGAACAATATACAATAAAGTCTTAAATAAATCTATACTATGCATTTATTTCATTTCAAAACAGTAGAAGAAATCTAGAAGACAAATTCAATCATCGTATTATGTAAAAATAATTAGAATTGAAATAAATCATCACTTTAAAAATAACTAAATCCAAAACATTAAATAATCGAACATGATAATTAAACATGAAAGACTCTCATTAAATGAAGAACATTCTTGATTAAAGATATCTTGTTTCATTTCGCATAGAAATTTCTCATCAGTGCTCTATTTGATGAGCTCAATAATCGATAATTGCAGGTAAGGGTTTTCGACAGTGGCAGGTGATGGACATGTGGCGCCACCTAACACCAACATTCGACACTATTGAGTGTATCTAAACATTCTGGGCAATGCTTAGGTCTACAAACAAAACGGTACCAAACGGGTTGTGCTAATTCTTAAATGTATAGCACTAGTTTTACGATTTAAAAAAATTAGTCATTAACACTACTATTCAATTAGATTAACTTCTTAATAAAATGCTACTGAGAATTTTGAATTGTTTAATTTACTATTCTTGTAAAAATATGTAATCATAAACAAAGCAAAAAACAAAAAATCCTTAATATTAATTTTATAATCTAAAATTTCAGATTTATAACCCATTAAATTTTATCGATATTATCAATTATGAAACAACCGATATCCTTAATTAATATAAATTCATACATATTACATCAACCAAATACTAACAGATTCATCAAAAGGACCATTATTATCATCCTGATTTCTGATATATACATATTTCCCTCTCTCACTCCGAAATAATTTGACAGTGATGAAGAGGAGACACTGTCAGCTATATAATGACTGACAACTTGTCGATTTTAGGATTTCCCCCTTAGTTTCCTCTGGAAATTTCTACCAAAACAAAAGAGCTGGAGTCGGTGGGCCTGGACTCCATTGTCTGTAGTCACTGGAGCGAACTGGTCGAAATATGGAGACTGTCACTTCTAAGAGAAACCTAACAGCTACAATCAGTCGTACACTGCATTATGGTTATTAATAATCTATATATAAAAACTCTTGCCCAAAGAGAAATGTATGGTGGGAAAATGAAAATTCTTCTTTTATTCTTCGATGGACCCTCCATAACTTTCTAAAAGTTTTAAAATTTAGAGCAGAATGTTTGAGTGCCTGACAAATATACTATGGTGATACCTATTAATATCTAAAAGGCCGTACACACGAAGGGTTTTTTAAGTCTTTCCATCAGACTTTTTGCTAAGCTCCTCCTACTTTTTCTACGAGAATATAAGAAAAAACGATATATTTATTATTTGATGGTATCCATGATACCTGCAGGTATCATGGATACCAACTGAAATAAATAATAATTATATAGCTTTTTCTTATATTCTTGAGGAAAAAGTAGGAGGAGCTTAGCAAAAAGTCTGGTGGAAAGACTTAAAAAACTCTTCGTGTGTACGGCCTTTTATATGGAAGCCCTAAACTTTAGGGAGAAAATCCCTCTCCTCATTCTACAGAAGACTATCCGTATTTACGCATAATTTAAAGGAGCTTTAACATCTTCCATTTGTTAATGAGCACCACAGAGGATTTACTCTATATTTAGCTCTAGAGGGATGAGTCTCCGTATATGATTTGTGCCGTGAAATTGGCCAGTATTATTACTGAATGGGGACAAATTCTCTTTGTTCTCCCTTCCACAAATGATTCAATTCGTTCTTTGATGTTTAAATACGGGAATAATGTTATTATCTTTATCGCATTATGTATTGTGGTTATACGGTTAGAATGGAGTAATGTTTATTTATATTAAACTGATGGATATATTGATAATAGAGTTAATTTACTTCTAAACTAAAAGATGTTATGTATGTTGAAATCTTAATTATTTATAAGCTAGAACTAGAATTCGTAGAGCGCATACATTAGCCACCGCTTCAATCGATTTTGACCTTTTCGTGACCTTGACCTTTGACACGATCGATCCCAAAATCTAACCAAATGGTTCCTTGGTGATGACCAATCGTCAAACCAAATTTTAGGCAATTTGATTGAATACTTTTTGAATTATGCGAATAACAAGATTTCAAAAAAATTACATTACATTAACAATAATATTGTGGCTATATTAAATTTTTCACAAGGTTAATATCCAAGAATAGCCGTACAATAGTTAATATTTATCACCAAATGTATCAAAACACTTACCAAAATTCATACCAACTTCATCAGAATATTTTGCCAAAGTTGAAGTAAAAGTTTTCCGCAGACTTTTGACAAATAAACTTTCGCATCGCGGTAACGTCAAGTACAGTCACCAGGAAGATAAGTCATCCACCATATCATACGAATAGTATGTAACTGGTACTATGAAATGGAATCAATTTTTCAATTTCCTATTGACTTTTTGAAAACATCTCCGTTACCATACAAAACAAATAAACAAATAACATTAATAGGTTACATTCGGTTGATATTTAATCTTAGAGTAAATTACGTTATTCCAAAATTTACGCAATTTTGTACTTTTATTTCTTACATCAATTTGATATAATGTGTCACTTTATTATAACGTTTCAGCACTTATCTTAATTAAAAAATAGTTTTTGTACGATTTCAACCAATGAACGTAGTGTACCGGAATTCGTAATTCGAATATTTTATGAATGCACTTTTAACTTCTAAAATAAATTCTAAAAAATAGTCTCTTCTATTTTTAATGGAGAAGTATCTAACAAAAAAATATACTTTGTAGATTCAATAGATGCATTTGGAGGTAAATTCAAACAGTCCGAACTGTGTCAAATACGTATAAGCATAGAAAGAGTTCTCCCGTCTCTGGAACTGCAGACGTAAAACTCACCAAAGTTATAATGGTTTCGGAGGGGGAGTTCAATTCTCCATATTGGAGGAGACCGAAATGCACCCAAAACTTAGAAAAAGTTATGTTTTTTTCTGTGTATTTTGGTCAGAGCGTTTTCGGAAAGGGAATTGTTTCCAAAGTGTAATAGTTTAGAGTGTTAGTACCAAGAAAATTGAGACGTGAACACGTGTTATTAGTTGTTACTTTCGTATATTATTTATAAATATACCTATATATATAAACGGTTTCAATGTACATTTGCTTTAATAATAAATACATCTTAGAATAATAATAATTTAATAATCAATTTATAATCATTGGCAATCATATATGATCCATAAAAAAATAACAATTATCGATGTATCGACTTGAATATTTTAAACTGATTTTATTGCCGCTCAAAAACACTTAAGTAGAGTAATTAATAATTTAGTTTGTGTTTAAGAAGAGTAGCACAATCTACTATCTCATGTCCACAGCACAACGGAATTCCTTCACATGCATCTAGTTTGCATTCTGCATAATTAAAACTAAGTAAATTAACACGAATGATGAGCTAGAGTCCTCTAGCTTTGTTAGCTTTGTCTTTTATCATCAGGCATTCAAATGAATTCAAACAAACTTCCTTGCTGCTGAGTCGGTGCGTGGTGTACGTTTACTTTATCTTTTTTAAAAGTGGTCCCCCAGCGACATCTATACCTAACAAGAATCTCCGTGAATAATACCCCTTCCCTTCTATTTTAATACACTTTAAATAACAGACGACAGAAACATGCACTGCGAGGGACCATTTGTTGACACGATATATTGTCACACTTAGGTATCTTCTGAGACTGCAAAAGTCATTCTAAATCATTTATGGCTTGCAATTGAATAACATTTCTATATTTAGAAGAAGTGTTATTATGAAAATTACTCCCAGAACGAGAATAAAGAAGAAGACAATTCATTTTGGAAGGACTGTGGTGAATTGTCCGCAAGAATCAGAAGCAATTTGGCCGAGATAACTCTGGGAAGCATTGCAAACACAATATGGATCCAGATAACATTTATCTTTTTGTGTGTCGCAACACAAGGAAATAACTCTTGCGTCTGCGACTTTTTTTTCACGCACTCGCTGCCTGTTAATGGCTCTACAGAACACTTTTGGAGAATCCTCAGCAATTACTAGAAAAAACACGAGAATTTCGCTGCATCAGTTCCTGCCTCAGAGATTTACCGGATAATTAATAAGCATTAACAATAATCGGGAATATTTATTGTCAGTTATATGTTCAATTTGATCATAGCATTAATCTATTTTTTAACCACAATAACTATTAGTTGTAACGATAAAAAAATTTAATATGGGTAATATATCGTAGAATCTTTTTCTGAAATAACGAAATTCACTTTTTCTGATATTACAAAATTCACTGATTTATCAACATACCGCCCCTTAATTTTCCAATTCCCTAAAAACAATACACTTCCTATATGTTCCATTCCACTTACATCACACAATCAACAGTTCAATATATTCGTTCATCTGCGATAGACTGAATCTATGCCACTACCAGTGATGGAATTCTGCAGAGCCCTTACGTGTCGTCGTTTAGAGACGACAGGAGATAATGTTTTTTGATCGTCAGGGCGATAGGGACTCCCTTGTGAATCATAGTAATGGCGCCTTGGGAGCATCTCTGGATGCCCTTCCTTACTCTTTACTATACTCTGAAGTACATGACTCAAACATATTGATATTCACTGGCCTGAATTGAGAAAAAAATCCAAGTTTGATAATTTTGGTGATTCCGAAAACATGATATCAATTTTCCCCAATTATATTAAATTTTTACGTTATAGAAATTAGGGAATGATAGAAACTTTCATACACGATGTCAATATATTCGTACAAAAATACATTAAGAAATATATTCAGAATACAAGACACATTTTGAAGAAGAAAAAACAAAATCAGGTCTGTTGGCACATGTACAATCTGTATTATAAAATTTCTGAAATCAGCATGCAAAATACTCTCATAGAAGTAAAATAATCTACCAACCTCAAAGATAATGTAGAGCTGTGTTATTGTCTATTACGGTAAATATTTAACATACAATTACGGTAAATATTTTACACACGTTTACGGTAAATATTTAACATACAATTACGGTAAATATTTTACACACGTTTACGGTAAATATTTAACATACAATTACGGTAAATATTTAACATACAATTACGGTAAATATTTTACACACGTTTACGGTAAATATTTAACATACAATTATGGTAAATATTTAACATACAATTACGGTAAATATTTAACATACCTTTACGGTAAATATTTAACATACAATTACGGTAAATATTTAACATACAATTACGGTAAATATTTTACATACGTTTACGGTAAATATTTAACATACAATTACGGTAAATATTTTACACACGTTTACGGTTAATATTTAACATACAATTACGGTAAATATTTAACATACAATTATGGTAAATATTTAAAATACGATTACGGTGAATATTTTACATACGATTACGGTAAATATTTTACATACGATTACAGTAAATATTTAACATACGATTACAGTAAATATTTAACATACGATTACGGTGAATATTTTACATACGATTACGGTAAATATTTTACATACGATTACGGTGAATATTTTACATACGATTACGGTAAATATTTACATACGATTACAGTAAATATTTAACATACGATTACAGTAAATATTTAACATACGATTACGGTAAATATTTAACATACGATTACGGTGAATATTTTACATACGATTACGGTGAATATTTTACATACGATTACGGTAAATATTTACATACGATTACAGTAAATATTTAAAATACGATTACAGTAAATATTCAACATACGATTACGGTGAATAATTTACATACGATTACGGTAAATATTTTACATACGATTACGGTGAATATTTTACATACGATTACGGTAAATATTTACATGCGATTACAGTAAATATTTAACATACGATTACAGTAAATATTTAACATAGATGATCTTCTTATTATCGATGATAATTTGCTGCCTGGTGGGTTACTGATTTTTTGTATCACAGATAGATTTTTACTGTGGTGCCTTAGAATAGTGTGTGAAACAACCTAAATATGTAGTTATCATCTTTCTTGGTCCCTCTTGCTCTTCAGTTTATTATTTAAGATTTCCCACCTCCTCCCTTCTAACTCAAAGATGGAAATTTATGGTGGGGCCATAGAAGAATAAGTGGATACTCTAATGTCTTTCTATTTGAAATTTCATTATTAATATTTTAAAGTATATTTTCAACTTTGTGACAAAAGCGTCTGAAACATGTTTATATATAAATTTGAATTTTTTGTTACTAGGGTAAGTTACGAATTATCAGTCAGTACTACATCTTCTGTCATACATATGAGAAAAAAATATATAAAAATTATCATTATACACAGTGCTATCTAATAATAGTAAATTTTATATTGTTTTTTCTTATATGTCCGAAGATGTAGTACTGACCGATAATTCGTAACTTACCCTATCTTCAAATTTTCAAAATGTTCATAAAAAAAAATCAAAAAAGTACAATTTATTTTTCAATTATATCAATTAATTATTTTTGTAGGAAATTTAATAGAAATAGTTTTCAATGATGGTTGTCTGTCATCTATTTACTAGGAGTTAATTCTAAATTCCTTCTATTTTTCAGTCATTTCTATAGCTTCCATTGCATCTCTGCTGCCTAGAAAGAAGTCCTTTTGTACTCTTTAATGATGTGCGCCAGTATTTATATTATGAATGACTATTATACTACTTGAAAGAATTTTTTCATATGCAAATACTCGAGAGTCTCTATACTCTCAAAACATTATATTAAAAGCTACAGCTTAACATTATCCTCCTACTAAACTTTTCAACTGCTGCGATATTTATAATTTAAATTTTTAGCTTACGAAATGTTTGATATTGAGTAATTTTTTTGTGAAAAAATTATCAATGTTCAATAAATCATTTTACTGCTAATCTAATTTAGTTTATTAATCACATTATATTCACGGCCCTGAAAAGCTCCTATTAAGGCTTTCAAGGCAACCCATATAAAGTAAATTGAAATGAAAAAGGGAAAATAGATTCAAATGACAGATGCAAAATTAAAAACACAAACTTACTCAGTACTGCTCAATCATTAGTTCCTTCATAGATTTTTTCAACACATTTAATGAAGTAGAGTTTTTTACTGTGCTAGGTAGCACATTCCAATGTTTAGGACCTGCATAAGAAATACACATCTCTGTTTTAGGTCTACAGTAATAACGAATAATCAGATTGTTACAGTTTCTTGTAGAGTATAATTGTAACTCAGAGTGACAGGGTAAGTCATTGAATAAATGAACATTAGTGTTAGAATGAACTGCATTGTACATAATATATCAATATACAATACCTGTATACTATGTTGAAAAAGACTGATGTCTGGATCACGACCCAAAACACAATGTAAAATCTGTTATTTGATTCAAATTAAAGAAAATAATGTTAGTTTCATCAATCTTAATTTTAATTTTGTTTACTAATAGCCAATTATACATATTAGACAGTACGGTATTAATGACCCCAGCAGCAACATTAAGATCTGACTTGGGGTAAAAACTGTATGATAAGGTCCTGTCGTTTGCAAACAAAGTGTAGTTAAATTTATTAGAACAACTAGGCATATCATTTATAAGCAATAAAAATAACAGTGGCCCAAGATCACTACCTTGAGGAATGATTGGAAGACACATTTCTCAATGCGACATATTGCTAACGATCTGAGTTAACATAACTTTGCATTTCAACATTTTGTTCCACTCATTTTATATTCTCATAATTATTTATCATTCACAACATTCTGTCCCACACTCTCACATTTCAGAGAATTCTATTTCACATTCTCACATTCACAACATTCTGTCCCAAATTCACACATTTCATATCATTCTATCCCACATTCACAACATTCTGTCCCACATTCACAACATTCTGTCCCACATTCACAACATTCTGTCCCACATTCACAACATTCTGTCTCACATTCACAACATTCTGTCCCACATTCTCACATTCACAACATTCTGTCCCACATTCACAACATTCTGTCCCACATTCACAACATTCTGTCCCACATTCACAACATTCTGTCCCACATTCACAACATTCTGTCCCACATTCACAACATTCTGTCCAAAATTCACAACATTCTGTCCCACATTCACAACATTCTGTCCCATATTCACAACATACTGTCCCACACTCACAACATTCTGTCCCGCATTCACAACATTCTGTCCCACATTCACAACATTCTGTCCCACATTCTCACATTTCAGATCATTCTCTAATGCGTGGTACCACGACGTGCAACTGCTCGTCTTCTGATAAAGTCCCCTGGCTCTATTCTGATATATTTAGTCATAAATCATAGCCAGGCAGCCTCTGCTCATGTTGGTATTGGCCACAAATCGAGACGGTTGGCATATTCTCCTGCACGTGACTAGAATCACCAGGACCACTTTTCTATCCTGGTCAGCTAAGACCTTATAGTTATTGGAGATATTATTCCGAGCAAGGCAGCTTGTCGTCCATTAAACTGCCTTTGAATAAATGAATTTGTGTCTGTTGTACGTGGTCTAGCTACCGTCTCAATATTCTTTCTAAAAAAATTCAAGAAATTTAAAAAAATCACTTTCTCAAAAAATTTTAAAAAATTCTCAAGGAATTATAAAATTTCATTTTCTCAAAAAAAATTGATTTTTTTTTCCAAGAAATTATTATAAAATTTCATTTTTTTTTGAAAAAATAAAAAAATTGGTTATTTCCGGAAATTTTTTAACTATCTTAGGAACCAATTTGAAAAATTAGAATATTTTTTTCATACAATCGCTTGAAGGACTTGAAATAAAATTTTAATATTTCCAAAGTACACACTACATCATTTCCCTATGTTTATACGTATGACGTGATACTGTTAGTATTAGTGTTTGTTGTGTGCGTGAGAGGGCGCTGTTAGACAGTAATAGCTACGATAAAAATGCGTGGCAATGCAGTAACAGAAAGTATAAACTATTTGTCAAATGCTAGGAGTTGCTATAAAAATTTGAAAGCTAATTAACTACAACTCTAAATGACTTTATTTTCAAATTAATCAAGTCTGATTATTAAAATATATCATTTATGCTAACATCTTCATTTTATAGATATTTATCCCAGTTATGATAAAATAAATGGTTTTGATATAATTTTATTGACGATACAACTGTATCTAGAATTTTAAATCACGGTATGCAAATTAGTTAATTTTCAGAATTTAAAACACTACATTTCAAAAAATTTAGCTCTTCATAATAAACGATTTGATGCCTAGTCTGTTTATTCATATTAATATTCTTACTTACACTTCCCGTAATTTTTGTGTAGGAAGTAAGCTGGTGATTGAATAGCGTGTTATCACCATGAGGCTGCCACAGTTCGCTGAGTCAGGAGCACCAGCCGGAATGTCAATCTACATTCTGTGTGGGCTTTGAGAATTTCTGCCTGGGTAATCAGTCTCGGATTATGAGGCAGAGCAGCCAACTGAATGACAATTGGTAGCCCTGGCGCATTGCTTATTAGATATATTGCAGAACACCGGACAGATGAAAAAACGGTACACTTTTTTCTTCGTCATAATCCTCCACTGTACTCATTATTGCAATTACTACAAGGAAATGTTTCTATTAATTAATGAAAATATACTTAGTGAATATTAATTTTTTACTTTCAATATAGATTAGACATCAATATAAGATTGGTGCGAAAGTTCGGGAAAATCTTTCCTCCTTCAATTATTATAAATGATTTTGACACGAAAGTATCAATACTAATTTCATTTTATTTAAATTATTGCGAATAACTTTTTTATTAATCAATGAAATATTTGAATTATTTTTATTATTGAATTTGTTCAGTTACTTTACAATATCCTATAATTCAATATTTCACAATTACATTTATTTTCTGATTCAAATAACACGAAAATTTTATTAAAAATGGTTATATTGATTTTATTCACTAATATATTCATAGCCTTACACATTACCAAAAATGCCCCGCAATAATAAGAGTCAAGTTAATCCGCTATCACATCCACACTACAGGCACGCTAAAATATTTTCCGCAGTTTAGGTCTTAATGCCTAGATTTTGAGCGTCAACTCTGCATAACTGTGTTCAGAGTCATGCTAGGATAAGGCTTTGCATAAAATATGCCTCCAACATCTGTTGTCGATAAATCTTTGAATACACTTCTCTAGTACTATCAAACAGGTAAATCTTCTATCTCTTTTTAATGATGGTACATTGAGAACATGTGTGTTTTAAAGCAAACTGCAGATAATTTCTCTGGGATACATATAGAAATGTTGTAAGAGATAATTGTGTTTTATTTTTATTTATATCGTGTAAATATAAATTAATATTGTGCCTTCAAGACTTGTAAATGTACATAACTTATAAATAGGGTAAATTATAAATTATCGCGCAGTTCTGCATCTTACAAAAAAAATGTTTAATTTTACATTTCAAATAATGAATTCAATTGGTATCCATGATACCTGCAGGTGTCATGGATACTAATTTAAATTCGAAACAAACCCTACATAATGTTTAACATTGCATGTTTTATTTATTCATGGTTTGCAGCTTCACATATTTTCCGTAGATAAAATTAAAATATCGTGTTTTCAACAGCAAAAACTGACTGTAATACTCACATTTATAACTCAAAATGTAATATCTCGGAATACGATGGTTATTCATGTATACTGAATTATTTTATGTATTTTATATTTCTTTATAAGGGTTACTAGTTTGTACCGTGATATAATAATAGTTTTAATTCCAGTGAATTATGTCACTTTAATATTTAGACTTTTTTTATTCTTAATTTGGTTGCAAATTATTAATATAATTTTATTTAAATAATATTTAGTATTAGGAATTATTTAGGAATTATTTCAAAATATAAATGAATTTAATGACAGACTTACTTGTATTTCAATTGTATTACTTTGCATGTAAATATCCTATTATTTAATTTAAAAGACTTAGTATCTCACAATGGAAAGTAAGAACCATTAATTAAGTTCAAAATAATGACTACATTTATTTAAACTTCTAAACTAATTAACTAAACTATGTAAATCTAATCTCATTTTAAATAATCAGTAAAACTATCTAAACGTAAAGAGAATATCTGACAAAATGTTAGGACTTCTTTTTCTCCTTTGAAATTTGAAGTAAGGGAAAGAAACAACTCAGGGAAACAAAATAATGTAATGTTTATATCCTGAATCATATTCAGCTAGGGTAACGTTACGAATTACGGTCAATTTGACATCTTCGGTCATAGAAGAAAATGTTATAATAGTAATTATTTAATTCTTATGTTTATTGCTATCCATGATATCTGCAATTATTATGGAAACCAATGAAAAAATTAAAAAATATAATATCGTTTTCCTTATATGACTGAAAATTTCATACCGACCGACAATTCGTAATTTACCCTAGTTATATCACTTTAGAAAAGTTAGGAGCATTAGTTCTTGCTGGTGTTCTTTTTTATTTTCTAAACATTAATAAATCATTACTGCTATTTAACACGGCGCTCTGTCCGTAAATGTGCTGAGAATAGATAGAATATTCTCAAATATATAAGAAAGTCTATGGGTTTTACTGCCAGTTTTTTATTTACTCTCTAGGAGTAATAACACTGATAAAATATCGAAATGAAATTAATTTATTACTTCGTTTTAATTTTATAAAATATTCAATTCATAGAATAATAACTTTTTTACTGAGATACTATACTGTAGGAATAAATATGATGATTAATTTTAAGTTAAACCACAGTATCGTTCTTTTTAATTTAGTTTAATATTTTATATCATATAATTCAGGATGATGTAGAACTTCTTCAAGATTGTAATTTTTCTTTGGATTTAATAAATTCATAAAAATTACTACAGCAAGCAAAACATTATCATATCTATAATAATCTTTAAATTAAAAAATCAATGAAAATTGAACCAAAATAGTTTGTATCTTCTGCCAGCATTAACAGTACAACTGACAGCATTGACAGTACTACTGACAGCATTACCAGTACTACTGACAGCATAAATAGTACTACTTGCAGCATTGACAGTACTGTCTCAAGTGCTGGAAACATCTCCTAATTACCAGCGAATGCAGCACTCTAATCACAGCTGTTATGTTGTCCTCACTCGGCAATAAATAGGCAGAGAATATCTGCGCTGTGACTGCAGTGGTGCTCTCCTCGTAGTAATAAATACAAGTAACGGTTATGAGCGGAGAAAATAGCCAGAGTGAGACATTATAAATAATTATCTCCTCTGAAAGTCTGTGCTACTTCACCAATTTCATTCGTATATTTATCAATCTAATTATTAATTTTATAGAGTTTCGGTGTCTTTACTTATTATAAATATTCATAATAAAATGATAATCTAGCTGTGAAAAATAATTAATATCAAGTAATTTTTTGTTTTCAAATATCATGTATATATTATTATATACTACACATGTATATAAATATATCTAAAATTAACAAAATCTAGTAAATATCATGTAACATCACCTCTCCCCCTATTCTTTTTTGCTTATCTTACGTACTAACACTCCTTGCAAGATGCGCAAAAGAAAAAGAACTGAGAACTCCCCGATGGAAAAAGTCCAGGGCAAATTTATCGCCTTGTTATGACCATCGAAACCAACTGTTTGAAACCTGAAGTGAATTGTGACCAGTCCGCCCTGTCCTGCTAGTTCATATATCCGAATTCTTTGTCTCTTATTTTATTTGGATTTCTCATCTTTCTGCCGTCTGTTGTTGCCTTTTTTATTCTCTAAGTGTGATAGATTTGATTCGTAAATGTGTATCTCTTCTAAGATTTCCAGGAAAAGTGTGTTAGTCTGTTTTTAAGGGTGATAAATTCTAGTCTGCTTTTGATGCCGAGTGCTTCTTGGGCTTCATTTTAGCGACTTTTCTTGGAAGGGATAACCATATCACATAACACTCCAATTGACGCTCATTTATATACCACCAATAACTATTTAAATTATAATTAAATTATTTATTCATTATTATTACCTCTAATTTAGTACAATAAGAATATACAATTGTTTGTAAATCGTTTCACCATAGAATGAAACTGCTTATTTATTGACTTCATTAAAGTGTGGAAAATTATGTTTGATCGGCAATTATTGATTCATTTGTAATCTAGTTATTCGTATAATTTAAAAGCATTCAACCAATTGCATGAGATTTGGTGTAACGATTGTTACACCAAAGGTTAAGGTCATATATAACTGAAAAAATATCCAATAGCGGTGGCGAAGGTATGCGCTCTACGAGTGCCCGTTCCAATTTAGCATGTTTTATATTCAATAAAAGTCAGTGTTTTTAATCAAAATTGTCCATTAGATAAAATGTCTAAATGGAATTTATTCAATTAGGTATTAAACAGACACCTGGAAAAACATTGCACTGTAATTACCTTCAGTTAATATAAATTCTTTACTAATTGCCTAATGCTGTTCTACACAAATTAACAAATTAAATTATACTTCACTGCAAAAAATCTAGTTAATTAAACAAAGAATTAATTCCGTTTTACTTAATGCAATGAATAATTTATTACATTTTAACCTGTATAGCTTTAGATAATTAATTACTATGTATTTATTTACAAATACTATTTTCAAGGAATTAGTCAATTGAGAAAAAATATATATTAAAATATATAAATCAAAAACAATTATATATTAAAATTAAACTTTTTGTTTCCAAAAGTATAATAACTAAACTTTAGTTTCAAATTATAAGGTGAAAGAAAATACCTAACTATTGGAGAGAGAATACCTAACTATTGGAAAGAGAATACCTAACTATTGGAGAGAGAATACCTAACTATTGGAGAGAGAATACCTAACTATTGGAGAGAGAATACCTAACTATTAGAGAGGGAATACCTAACTATTAGAGAGAGAATACCTAACTATTATTTAGAGAGAATACCTAACTATTAGAGAGAGAATACCTAACTATTGGAGAGAGAATACCTAATTATTGGAGAGAGAATACCTAACTATTGGAGAGAGAATACCTAACTATTGGAGAGAGAATACCTAACTATTGGAGAGAGAATACCTAACTATTGGAGAGAGAATACCTAACTATTGGAGAGAGAATACCTAACTATTGGAGAGAGAATACCTAACTATTGGAGAGAGAATACCTAACTATTGGAGAGAGAATACCTAACTATTAGAGAGAGAATACCTAACTATTGGAGAGAGAATACCTAACTATTGGAAAGAGAATACCTAACTATTGGAGAGAGAATACCTAACTATTGGAAAGAGAATACCTAACTATTGGAAAGAGAATACCTAACTATTGGAGAGAGAATACCTAACTATTGGAAAGAGAATACCTAACTATTGGAGAGAGAATACCTCACTATTGGAGAGAGAATACCTAACTATTGGAAAGAGAATACCTAACTATTGGAGAGAGAATACCTAACTATTGGAAAGAGAATACCTAACTATTGGAAAGAGAATACCTAACTATTGGAGAGAGAATACCTAACTATTGGAAAGAGAATACCTAACTATTGGAAAGAGAATACCTAACTATTGGAGAGAGAATACCTAACTATTGGAGAGAGAATACCTAACTATTGGAAAGAGAATACCTAACTATTGGAGAGAGAATACCTAACTATTGGAAAGAGAATACCTAACTATTGGAGAGAGAATACCTAACTATTGGAAAGAGAATACCTAACTATTGGAGAGAGAATACCTAACTATTGGAAAGAGAATACCTAACTATTGAAGAGAGAATACCTAACTATTATTAAGAGAGAATAACTAACTATTAGAGAGAGAATACCTAACTATTAGAGAGAGAATACCTAACTTTTATTTAGAGAGAATACCTAACTATTAGAGAGAGAATACCTAACTATTGGAGAGAGAATACCTAACTATTGGAGAGAGAATACCTAACTATTAGAGAGAGAATAACTAACTATTAGAGAGGGAATAGCTAACTATTAGAGAGAGAATACCTAACTATTATTTAGAGAGAATACCTAACTATTAGAGAGAGAATACCTAACTATTGGAGAGAGAATACCTAACTATTGGAGAGAGAATACCTAACTATTAGAGAGAGAATACCTAACTATTGGAGAGATAATACCTAACTATTGGAGAGAGAATACATAACTATTGGAGAGAGAATACCTAACTATTGGAGAGAGAATACCTAACTATTGGAGAGAGAATACCTAACTATTGGAGAGAGAATACCTAACTATTGGAGAGAGAATACCTAACTATTAGAGAGAGAATACCTAACTATTGGAGAGAGAATACCTAACTATTGGAGAGAGAATACCTATTTATTTAAGAGAGAATACCTAACTATTGTAGAGAGAATACCTAACTATTGTAGAGAGAATACCTAACTATTGTAGAGAGAATACTTAAGTTCTATAATTACTCTAAGATTCTTTAGGTCTGATCTTCTAATGACTCAATAAAGTTATTAGCAGATCCGCCTTTTCGAGGCTTCCTTTGGATTGATTGGAGCAATTTTACACTAATCCGGATAATCGTGGCTAATCATTCTAGGTAAGACTATTAGCACCTACCGATACAGTTACTGTGCTAGGTAAGACTACTAGCACCTACCGATACAGTTACTGTGCTAGGTAAGACTACTAGCACCTACCGATACAGTTACTGTGCTAGGTAAGACTACTAGCACCTACCGATACAGTTACTGTGCTAGGTAAGACTACTAGCACCTACCGATACAACTACTGTGCTAGGTATAACTTACTAGAAACTACCGATACAGTTACTGTACTAGGTATAACTTACTAGCAACTACCTTTACAGTTACTGTGCTAGGTATAACTTACTAACAACTACCGATACAGTTACTGTACTAGGTATAACTTACTAGCAACTACCTTTACAGTTACTGTACTAGGTATAACTTACTAACAACTACCGATACAGTTGCTGCACTAGGTATAATTTACTAGCAACTACCGATACAGTTACTGTGCTAGGTAAGACTACTAGCACCTACCGATACAGTTACTGGGCTAGGTAAGACTACTAGCTCCTACCGATACAGTTACTATGCTAGGTATAACTTACTAGAAACTACCGATACAGTTACTGTACTAGGTATAACTTACTAACAACTACCGATACAGTTACTGTACTAGGTATAACTTACTAGCAACTACCTTTACAGTTACTGTACTAGGTATAACTTACTAACAACTACCGATACAGTTGCTGCACTAGGTATAATTTACTAGCAACTACCGATACAGTTGCTGCACTAGGTTTAATTTACTAGCAACTACCGATACAGTTACTGTACTAGGTATAACATACTAGCATCTACCGATACAGTTACTCTGTTTTTTTCTATTATAAGTTTTTATCTCTATTTTATCTATTCAAATCAGGAAACAATTCATGAAAATGGGTAATGTGAATAAAAATCATGACATTTTTTTCATTAAAATCATTATTTTTGTAATACATATATGCATTAGGCCGTTGTAAAAATGATTATAAATAAACCTCTGTCATTTACTTCTAAGAAATAGAAATGCTATTTACAGTAAAATTTACGTTGAAGACAATAAATTAAAAGATTACTTAGTTAATTCGACTGTGGTTATTTTCAAGACGATATTATTCCATTAATAACTATATATTGTTTTGAAGATATGCATTGTTTCTTCTGAGTTTGATGATGCATCATTCTATCTGTGCTATGTTCCCTCCCCTCTGTCCAATCAAAAGATGTAAATAATGGCTAACAGATAAAACACGGATGTAAAATTTAATAACATTCAACGTAGAGCGAGTGATTGATCTTCTTTTTATTGGGACATAAAAACTGGGGGTAAATGAATTAGGAAAGCATATCCATGGAGTATTAGTCGCAGTTCTTGATTAGTAAAAGGAATGATTAGTAAATGAAGATAATACAATGAAATGGACAGATGATTATTTTATCTCTTAGATAATATTTTTAAGTATAAAATGAACCTATAATTTTTTTAATTCAAATCTTAAATCTTTCAAACTTTTTCAAGTAGATATTTGATATTTTGACAGACTGGTTCTGTTTTTCTTTAAAATTACATAAGAAATTGAATCCATAAGTAATCATTTCTCCTTTTACGCTATAAAATAGTAGTGGAAAAATAAATATAATTTTAAAATAAAATATTATTTAAATCTTAAAACTGACGAATTACCAATATGATTTTTTTTAATATATAATGAAAGATAATGTATAACCAGATGCCATAGTGAGTATAAATCTAATCTCTTCACAAAAACTCTTCAAGCCAATCATTTTGTTTCTTGTTCAAAATGTTTCTTCTACCTCGGCAGCTGAGCCTCTCCACCAGATTCATCACCCCGTAACAAGACAATGCTTAACAAGACTCTCATTTTTTACCACCATTCCTAACTGAATTTGGCAACTAACAAACCACAAGCCTGTCGATTTATTCAAGCCCTCGGCAAAGATTTTTCTCCACCAAGTGATTAAAATCAGCCACTCTTTTGCCGGGAATTATTTAGAGGTTTTATCTCCAATATTTATACGGTGAAATATGCATCTACTAAAATTTGACACGAAGGAAAATGACTGAAAATCTAAATTTTGAGCATAAAATCCTTGCATTGATAACTTTTTGAGGTGCAGCGGCAAGCGAGAAGAACTCATAGTTAGGGAACTTGATTGGAAGTATTGGAACCATGTGAAGAACTTTGACGAGAACGTGACTGAGGTTGAACTGTGGGGGAAACTGTGGAGGGACTGTGGGGGAACTGTGGGGGATATAAAATACGGAACTGTGGGGGATGAAATAGGGAACTGTGGGGAATATGAAATAGGGAACTGTGGGAGATATGAAATAGGGAACTGTGGGGATGTGAAATAGGGAACTGTGTGGATGTGAAATAGGGAACTGTGGGGATATGAAATAGGGAACTGTGGGAGATATGAAATAGGGAACTACTGGTTATTGAAGTGTTTAGTGTAATAGGATTTAATTATATAAGACGAAGAGAAATTACGTAAAATGAATGAATAATATTCATACTCCTCTCACTCCTCTCACTCCTTTCACTCCTATCACTCCTCTCACTCCTCTCACTCCTATCACTCCTCTCTCACTCTCTCTCTCTCTCCTCTCTTTCTCACTTCTCTCATGACTCCTCTCACTCCTCACTCCTCTTATTCCTTTCACTCCTCTAACTCTTCCCACTCCTCTCACTTCTCTCACTCCTCTCACTCCTCCCACTCCTCCCACTCCTCTCACTCCTCTCACTCCTCTCACTCCTCTCACTCCTCTCACTCCTCCCACTCCTCCCACTCCTCTCACTCCTCTCACTCCTCTCACTCTTCCCACTCCTCCAACTCCTCTCACTCCTCTCACTCCTCTCACTCCTCCCACTCCTCCCACTCCTCTCACTCCTCCCACTCCTCTCACTCTTCCCACTCCTCCAACTCCTCTCACTCCTCTCACTCCTCTCACTCCTCCCACTCCTCCCACTCCTCCCACTTCTCTCACTCCTCCCACTCCTCTCACTCCTCTCACTCCTCTCACTCCTCTCACTCCTCTCACTCCTCTCACTCCTCTCACTCCTCTCACTCCTCCCACTCCTCCCACTCCTCCCACTCCTCCCACTCCTCTCACTCTTCCCACTCCTCCAACTCCTCTCACTCCTCTCACTCCTCTCACTCCTCTCACTCCTCCCACTCCTCCCACTCCTCCCACTTCTCTCACTCCTCCCACTCCTCTCACTCCTCTCACTCCTCTCACTCCTCTCACTCCTCTCACTCCTCTCACTCCTCTCACTCTTCCCACTCCTCCCACTCCTCTCACATTATATTATTATCTAAACAACATCCCAAGACTTCTTAATCTTTTAATTACTACAAAGAAAACCAATTCCAACGGACCGAATTTATAAGGAAAGTTTTTTTTCTTTCTTGACAGAACTAATAATTAGGAAAGAGGAGGAGATGTCTATCTAATTCTCTGATTATTTTCTAGAAATGTTTTCACGGGACCTCCAACTTCACAAAATTAGGAAGGAGTCCTCTATAAATTATTATCTCGAGGGATTTAAAATGTGGGGAACATTTTAATTATGCGGAGAATTGAAACCTGAATTGATATCACTTTGACCCCAGACACAAAATAACGAAGCATTTCCTATCGTATTATCGATAACATTAAATTATTTTCAGTCATTAATTTAGATAGAAAATTAAATATTATTAATTATGTTATTGATTGATATAGGTTGTGGTTATTAATAATAGTTGTATCGTTGTTAACAATTCATTGGAATTGAAATTTTTGATTAAAGTTTTTGGTTAATGGAAACCTAATTATTCATAGAGTACAGATAATAGTGAGAAGATTCTATTAACATAGAATAATAATAATAAGTCTATTGATAATACTAAGAATATTCTATTAACATAGAATAATAATAATAAGTCTATTGATAATACTAAGAATATTCTATTAACATAGAATAATAATAATAAGTCTATTGATAATACTAAGAATATTCTATTAACATAGAATAATAATAATAAGTCTATTGATAATACTAAGAATATTCTATTAACATAAAATAATAATATTAACTCTATGGATAATACTAAGAAGATTCTATTAACATAGAATAATAATATTAAGTCTATGGATAATACTAAGAATATTCTATTAACATAGAATAATAATATTAAGTCTATGGATAATACTAAGAATATTCTATTAACATAGAATAATAATATTAAGTCTATGAATAATACTAAGAATATTCTATTAACATAGAATAATAATAATAAGTCTATGGATAATACTAAGAATATTCTATTAACATAGAATAATAATATTAAGTCTATGAATAATACTAAGAATATTCTATTAACATAGAATAATAATAATAAGTCTATGAATAATACTAAGAATATTCTATTAACATAGAATAATAATAATAAGTCTATGGATAACACTAGGAAGATTCTATTCACTTCCACTGGTCACACATTCATCTTCTAAATTGAATGAATAAAAACGTTATTTTGTTAATTTGTTATTATGATATAATTAAGTGATGTTTCACAAAAATGATCTTAACCCTTTAGCGAGCACTTTTTTTTTGTTTTTCTGACTTTGAATAAAATATTTGATAACTTTTTTTTGAGTTAAGACATCAGTAAGGATATATATAAAAATCATTTGATGAGAATTTTTTTTTAATTTATAAAAAAATTGAAGAGGACACATATGGTCAGTTGGACCCATTGGATTACTAAATGAAAGGACACACGAGTGTCCATCTGGTCGCTGAAGGGTTAAATTTTATAATTATGTGTAAAGCTGCCTAAAATCAATGAAAACTCAGCCTTTACTCAATCTAATGATATATTATCGAACAGAGTAAATTGTATTTATTTAGTATACTTTATATTATTGACAACACTACCTATGTTAATTCCATCAAGCTATATTTATATTAAAAAAGACTCTTTAGCAAATAAAGTATTATTCATCACTTAATTAAACATTTCTCTTTACTATCTTTATCCCTCTATCTTCTATTTCCTCTATTCCTCTATCTTCTATTCCTCTATTCCTCTATCTTCTATTACCTCTATTCCTCTATCTTCTACTTATTCGTCTTCATTCCCTTCAAATCATAAAATATTCAAACGTAACAAGTTGGAAAGAAGTGAATGAAAGAAGTGAATAAAAGAAGTGAATGAAAGAAGTGAATGAAAGAAGTGAATGAAAGAAGTGAATGAAAGAAGTGAATGAAAGAAGTGAATAAAAGAAGTGAATGAAAGAAGTGAATAAAAGAAGTGAATGAAAGAAGTGAATGAAAGAAGTGAATGAAAGAAGTGAATGAAAGAAGTGCATGAAAGAAGTGAATGAAAGAAGTGAATGAAAGAAGTGAATGAAAGAAGTGAATGAAAGAAGTGAATGAAAGAAGTGAATGAAAGAAGTGAATGAAAGAAGTGAATGAAAGAAGTGAATGAAAGAAGTGAATGAAAGAAGTGAATGAAAGAAGTGAATGAAAGAAGTGAATGAAAGAAGTGAATGAAAGAAGTGAATGAAAGAAGTGAATGAAAGAAGTGAATGAAAGAAGTGAATGAAAGGAGTGAATGAAAGAAGTGAATGAACAGAATTACAATTTACTATCAAAATAGTAATAAATTATTTACTGAATTTAACTAGCCCACCCCTCCCACTCTCAGTCACTCTAACTCCCCCCACTCTTAGTTGCTCTAATTCTCCTCACTCTCAGTCGCTCTAGCTTCCCCACACTCTCAGTCGCTCTAACTTCCCCACACTCTCAGTCGCTTTAACTCCCCCCAATCTCAGTCACTCTAACTTTCCCCACTCTCAGTCGCTCTAACTTCTCCCACTCTCAGTCGCTCTAACTTCTCCCACTCTTAGTTGCTCTAATTCTCCCCACTCTCAGTCGCTCTAGCTTCCCCACACTCTCAGTCGCTCTAACTTCCCCACACTCTCAGTCGCTCTAACTTCCCCACACTCTCAGTCGCTCTAGCTTCCCCCCACTCTCAGTCGCTTTAACTCCCCCCAATCTCAGTCACTCTAACTTCTCCCACTCTCAGTCGCTCTAACTCCCCCCACTCTCAGTCGCTCTAACTCCCCCCATTCTCAGTCGCTCTAACTCCCCCCACTCTCAGTCACTCTAAACTCCCCTCATTCTCAGTCGCTCTAACTTCCCCCCAATCTCAGTCACTCTAACTTTCCCCACTCTCAGTCGCTCTAACTTCTCCCACTCTCAGTCGCTCTAATTTCTCCCACTCTCAGTCACTCTAACTCCCCCCACTCTTAGTTGCTCTAATTCTCCTCACTCTCAGTCGCTCTAGCTTCCCCACACTCTCAGTCGCTCTAACTTCCCCCACTCTCAGTCGCTCTAACTTCCCCACACTCTCAGTCGCTCTAACTTCCCCACACTCTCAGTCGCTCTAGCTTCCCCCCACTCTCAGTCGCTTTAACCCCCCCCCCCCAATCTCAGTCACTCTAACTTCTCCCACTCTCAGTCGCTCTAACTCCCCACACTCTCAGTCGCTCTAACTCCCCCCATTCTCAGTCGCTCTAACTCCCCCCACTCTCAGTCACTCTAAACTCCCCTCATTCTCAGTCGCTCTAACTTCCTCCAAATCTCAGTCGCTCTAACTCTCTCCCCATTCTCAGTCACTCTAACTCTCTCCCCATTCTCAGTCGCTCTAACTCCCCCCATTCTCAGTCGCTCTAACTCCCCCCACTCTCAGTCACTCTAACTCCCCTCATTCTCAGTCACTCTAACTCCCCCCACTCTCAGTCGCTCTAACTCCCCCCATTCTCAGTCGCTCTAACTCCCCCCACTCTCAGTCACTCTAAACTCCCCTCATTCTCAGTTGCTCTAACTTCCTCCAAATCTCAGTCGCTCTAACTCTCTCCCCATTCTCAGTCACTCTAACTCTCTCCCCATTCTCAGTCGCTCTAACTCCCCCCACTCTCAGTCACTCTAACTCCCCTCATTCTCAGTCACTCTAACTCCCCCCACTCTCAGTCACTCTAAACTCCCCTCATTCTCAGTCGCTTTAACTTCCTCCAAATCTCAGTCACTCTAACTCTCTCCCCATTCTCTGTCTTCCTCTCTCACTCTCTCTCACTCCACCTATTCCCCCCCCCCCTCCACTCGCTTTACTGTCAGAGTCAGTGTTTGTGAGTGTGTTTGATGGGCCGTTAAATCAGTGCAGTGGAGCACATTAAATGGAGAGAAAAATGAAGAGAGTCTGCCTCTCATTAGCCATATTATTATTGTAAGCACAGTAATTATTTATCTCTCAATATATTAATGACAGCCCATTATATAACATTGGAAAATAATCCAATGGAATCTAAGCCAAAAATATATGATAGGGACAATAGGTCACTAATGTAGTTAATGATGTACCTTATTTGATGTCAAATTGCTACGAAATTAGATAGATCAATTAGCTCCAGTCATACATCTGGACTATTGAAATAAAGTCATTGTTTATTGCAATAAATTCATTTTTTGTTATAGATTATAAACAAGAAGAGGTACAGGAACCACTTACCTGGTTCCTGGATAATGGCCAATCGTCACACCAAATTTCAGGCAATTTGGTTGCCTGAATATTGCCAACCTTTGCGAATGTAATAACTGAATATACATAGAATATCGATGTGACACACTTAGATAAAAATATATTTCACAATAATCTGTATTAAATATCTAAGTATATCATAAAGAAATAAAAAAACGTATGCAATCAGTATCCTTTCAAAGTTAAAGTTTCGTATCCGCTTATCAATCAATTCTATTAAATTATTAGTTAGCTAATCAAATTAACTAAAGTAAATACCAATTCATAAATATTCTGCCTTTATTTTACGTGAATAAATGATTGTATCGCATATTGGACAGGATATTGAAATGCAGTCAGCGGATTTGTTTCCATGACTGTAAGCTGCGACTGTGAATAATTCGAAACTGTGAATAATTTGGAACTGAATTCAAAGACTGGACGGAGCTTGTGTTCTCTTCCTGTGGATTGGCTTCGGCTTCAAAGCGCACAAACAAAGCCAATGTATTTTATCAGTGCACTGCAAGGTGTTCGGACGCAGTTTATATTTCGATGGATGTATAATTCTCAATTTGGGATTACTTTTGAAATTGGATATTCCTAGATTCAAAATGGCAGACAACTCACTGTACAGCACACTCAATGTACAACACACACTAAAGCAAATGCCTTTAAACAAGAATATGCCGAAATTATCAGCAGAAAAATGAACAGGCTCAACTGCTAGGAGAGGATCAGAGTGGCCAAGCACCTGAGTGATGCGATTCCAAAGGAAGACGTAGAAAACGAATTTACCCTTCTAGAACAGAGGAAAAGCATTCGGGCACAGAAATGGTTAAGACACCGGAACCAAATTAACCAGACCTGAACTCTTTAAACACCTACTGGATTCTGCCCTAATACAATTCTTCTGCCCTAATACTACAAAAAAAATTGACCCTGACAAACTACAACTGGTAAAATATATGGATCCCATCAACAATGACACTTCATAATCATCCTAAAAATGCTAGCTAAGTTGGAATCTATAGACCTATAGTCCTGACCTCGCATATAGGTAAGTGCATCGAGAGAATGATGAGAGAAAGACTAATGTGGTGGCTGAAGGTCTGGAAAGAGATCAGCCCATACAAAACTTGTTTCCGGGGCCGGCCGATCAATCATGGAACAGTGCCTCCACTTTCAGCAAAATCCTGAACGAACTATTTCTCACTTTTATCAACTATTACAGGGCTTTTAAAATAGTACGCAGGACAATGCTCCTAGAAAAGATGATGAAGAAGGATACATCGAAGTCATAATATTGCAAGAATGATTGCATGGCTCAACAACAGAATGGCAAGAGTCAGAATGGTAGACACTATTGGAAGAACCAGAGTCATAAGAGAGAGTGTTGACCCAGGAAGTAGTGTCGTGCCCACTATTTTTAATAGTCTTCCTGCTTGACCTGATGCACCTTTTTAAAAGGCACACCCTTGTGAGCCCAAATGCCAATGACGACCCTTTTCATGACCGGAAACTCTAAAACTCGAGTTCGAAAGAACTATTCTGGAAGAGGTGGACGAAAAGGTGAGGAAAGCAAAGAATGTAGAGTAACCTTAACATTGGGAACTATGAAACCTGTCTCTTTACTCTCTGAAGAACATAATTCAAATGGACACCAACCTTCACCATAGATGGGCAGACCATTAATGAAATCCTAAACCCAAGGTTCCTTGACAGAACATATGACAAAATGCTAACCTTCAGCAAACACACGGAGGAGGTAACCCGCAGAATGAGATCCCGGATGTGGTTGCTCAACGTGGGAGGGGGGAGGATAATGACTGGAGATGGAGCATGGAAAACATGAAAGTAATATGTATATACGGCGACACAGAGAAATGTAGCAAAGTAGGGTTGCGTGGCCTGGATAGCCAGGATATCACTCAGAGCCTGAAGATGATTGAGACTGCCCATAGGAGAACATAGAGAAGAGTTAGTTTCACAACCCAGATCACCCCCCTCTTATTCATTAAACAGGAAGGCTGGTCTTGAAGTAGTGAAAACCAGGTCAATCAGCATAGCCGTCAGCCAGTATGAGAGGTGAACACAAATAGATGAGGGTGACCCACGGAAAGAGGACAAAGAGGGTCCTGGACGTATACCCGATGTTGTGTGCCCCACCAATAGAAGAAAACGCCTTGGAAGGTGGGGATAACCAGCAGCATAATAAAAGCACAAATGTGCGAGATGGAGAGCGAACAGGAGCAAAGAAGATCGGCTGAGAAGGCAATCAGGAGCGCAGGAAGAGTCAACCTCAACATATATACGCATGGATCAGCCGTCGAGGGCGTCAGAAGTGGGAGAGCTGTATTCGCTATATATAAGGGAGAATGCTCGCAGGCGCTGTATGCAGCTCGTATGCAGCGAATAAGACAGAAATTAGCGAGGCAATAGACTGGTTGCATGAGGCACAGTGGGGGCTGTACACTCGGGCACTGTGGGAGAAGGGGAGGAAACATCCCTGAAGAGACCAGAGCAAGTCGCTCTCACCCGCTTCTTCGCTCTCCATCACTGTGAGCTTGTGAGGTGGGGAGCAGTTGTGGGAAAACTGAGTAGCCCAGTGTACAAGTTCGGTGGGGGGGGGGGGAGGCAGGAGAGTTTAGCCCACCTATGGGTGGACCACGAGAATTCTCCACCAGTTGGGAGAAAGTATGGTGGAGCTGGAGGAGCACCCTCTTGCAGCATGGCCGACACTAAAATATCTTATCAGTCGCCAAAGATGATAACAACACACACAAACTGCACAGCACCAATATGCACACTGTACAACACACTCACTGTACAGCACACTGTACAACACACTCACTGTACAGCACACTGTGAAACTCACTCAGAGTACAGCTCACCCACTGTATAACACATACAGTATACAGCACACTCTCTCTCTCAACACTGTTCGGATCCTCATCGAAATTAATTGCAATATCCTTTTTATTCCTTTCGGGTGGAGGAATTTATATTTTTTATTCATATCTATTATGTCAACAAAGTAAATTGAATCTGTCAGGCGGTAATGCCTTCTAAACACAACACACCTGCTCATCTCACCAACTCTATGTTATTGCTACCAGATTTAAACTAAAGTGAATTTGTTCGGTGATAATTAATGGGGAATTAAGAAGACTTGGATAATGTCATTTTGATATTTTATCAGTGTAGATATTGTTAATAATGGAAGTAAATTTAAGTAACAGTAATTACTCGCAGCTTCAGTGTAAGGCCTTATATATGTATTGAAATATTTTAGATAATATTCATACCAAGTTAAGAAAATTATAATTTATAATAAAAATTTCGTAAATTTAAAATGATAAACGAATTCCACGAAATAAAATTATAAATTGTCGTATCGTCTAAAAATTCTAACGATAATATGTGATATTTTGATATATTGTGATAAAAAACGATAAATAATTATCATTATTCATATTAATATTCTGACGTGGTAATTATTTTAATTTTCCTAAAAAGAATATTTAGAAATATATATAAACACCTTTAATTGACAAGAACATCTCCTTTTAATATTATTGTATGTATTGATATACCTAATTAATAACTATATGGTACTTATTTATTCAAAGAAAATCAATATTTTATTTCTTGAATTATTATTTTTTTAATTCATTAATAAGATATTTGTGTAATAATACTATAAAATGATTTTGAATAGAAATAGATAATAAATCTTAATTGAAATCACAAAAAAAAGACAAAGATCAATTAGAAACTAATTAAAATATGTATAAATATATTCAACATGCTTTAATTTTAAATAAACGATTTACATTACAAAATCATAAATTTCTCTCTGTATTATAATAATAGGTATATACATTTTTATCTCTTCTATTCAGTTCTCACTAATATAACATACGCGTTATTACTTCATTAAATCGTCACATTGCGTTATTAGTTTAATTAAACAGAATAGTTCAAACTTATTAATTGTGAACACTTGACCTGAAATACAGAACCTGTTGTTTAAATCAAGTTAATCTGTCATTTAACAACTATAATTATATATATCTTTATTTGTTAACTAATGGTCAAATCAGAAATTAGATTTTTTTTTTCATTGTCAAAGTATTTATACACTTTCAATGCATTTCCATTAGTAGAACTAAATAATAGTAATAATAAAATTATTACTCTTTAGTTTTTATGCAAAATCATTTGTAATCTATTTTCAGCATGGATTGGTATGGATAAAATTTACATTTCCTTTTCCATGAATTTGCCTCTTAATCATTAATCATTTGAGTCCTTTTCATTATTAACTTCAATGATCAGAAACTGTTCAACTATTTTAATCATTAACAGCTGTGCATATTTCTAAAGAATAATTAAAAGAAAAGGAAATTAAAATTAAAATTAATTTTAGTATTATGCATAATCTAGGGTAAATTACGCATTATCAGTCGGTTTCACATCTTCGTTCATATAAGAAAATACTATCTAATAATTATTATTTAATTTTCATTTTTATTGGTATCCATGATACCTTTAGGTATCATGGATACAATTACAATTAAATAAATTACAATTAAAACTTAAAAATCACTATTATATTGTTATTTCTTATGTATATGACCGAAGATGTGAAACAGACCGATAATTCGTAACTTGCCCTAAAAGTAAAAACAGAAAAGTTCAAGATATTAAAATCTCAATTCTGAAAGTCCCTCTCATTAAAAGATCATTTTTTATGATCTTTCATTTTAATTTATGATTTTAAGTTTCTGGCGGAAATCTTAAAATGAGAGCAATCCATCCAAATGAGATGTGCCAAAGCTTGATTAAAGCGCCCCCAGGTGTCACCTACCGCAATATTAACACTCAGTCAACACAGCTTTTAATTCCACGCACGAATATAAGGCGATTGCGCGACTTTGATGTCTGGTGCAAGGTTTCTGACGGGGTTTCCTCTCACGGCTTTGATTAATGGCAACACTCGATATCAAAGCCATACGCTTTTAACCAATACTCTGTAATGATTATAGCGCAGGCCTTATGTGTATTTATTATACTATCGTATTGTTAATAAAATACATATAGGAGGTAACAAAGCGAGAAGACCCACAAATATATAGTTAGATGATGATTATATGAGTAGTGTAACTCTATCCTTTTTAAGCTTCACTACATATATTGATTAGTGTAAACTATCATTACCTTACATCTATTAGAACATAAACTTCAATATTCATAATATTTTCTTACTGATACTCAATAAAAAATTAGTTTCTAATCTTCCTAGTCAGTCTTCTTTAATACTGATGATCTTGACAGATTTAGTAATTAGCTAGATGACAGGTGACTATTTTCCTTCCTATCAATCAGCCCTAATTAATAGCAAATACATTTATCAGACATGTAAAAACTCCTTCTTTTGAACCCCTTTCAATCAAGCCAGAAAATATTAGGTTCGAAATAACGGGATACTTTTTGAAACTGTTTCATTACACTAATTATAGACTGAAATTAATCAATGAATTCTCAGATGTTTTAAGAAATGGACAAAATTTCCTATAGAGCGGATTGATCATTTTTCAATGAGACAGTTCTCATTCATTTTTAATATACCTTCTTACAATTTAAAAGTCATTTCTTGTAGCTTTTATAGCTATTATATGTAAATATTTTATATAACTATATAATTCAACGAAGATTATAATATGACTGTCAAATTAATGTTCATTTTATTCATTCAATTTGCTTATTAATGAAAATTTCAAGGGTTTACATCTCTGTGATAATTAATTATATTTTGCAATATACATTTTAATTAATTTTGTTCTAATGACAAGATAGGAGTTTTGTGTGGGATGTTCTTCGTCAATATTGCAAAGAGTTGCACGCTTCATATTAAGTCATTAAAATAGAAATTTACATCAATTAAAAGTGTCCCTTTTTACTGGCAGTTGGACATTTTAGATGCTGCTTGAAAGTGTAATTAAAATTAGTATATTTAATTAGGGATTATAAGCTTGCGTCATAAATGTTAACTTGTGGTTATGAAGAAATATACAGAATGATATTAAATATGATTATTTATTATATTATATGATATTAACAAACAAGATCTTTTAATTAAATATTATGGTAATGCTTTCCGAATATCGAAGAATAATTATCTAAAATAAATAGCAATTTTAATTTTTTCATATGTTAATAATTTATTCTGATATGATTTAATTGTAAATTTAAATTTAATTTATCCGTAACTAATATATTTGTAACTAATATCTTCTTAACTAATATCCCCGTAACTAATATCCTCGTAACTAATATCCCCGTAACTAATATCCCCGTAACTAATATCCCCGTAACTAATATCCCCGTAACTAATATCCTCGTAACTAATATCCTCGTAACTAATATCTCCGTAACTAATATCCTCGTAACTAATATCCCCGTAACTAATATCCCCGTAACTAATATCCCCGTAACTAATATCCCGTAACTAATATCCCCGTAACTAATATCCCCGTAACTAATATCCCCGTAACTAATATCCTCGTAACTAATATCTCCGTAACTAATATCCTCGTAACTAATATCCCCGTAACTAATATCTCCGTAACTAATATCCCCGTAACTAATATCCCCGTAACTAATATCCCGTAACTAATATCCTCGTAACTAATATCCCCGTAACTAATATCCTCGTAACTAATATCCCCGTAACTAATATCCTCGTAACTAATATCCCCGTAACTAATATCCCCGTAACTAATATCCCCGTAACTAATATCCTCGTAACTAATATCCCCGTAACTAATATCCTCGTAACTAATATCCCCGTAACTAATATCCCCGTAACTAATTTCCCCGTAACTAATATCCCCGTAACTAATATCCTCGTAACTAATATCCCCGTAACTAATATCCCCGTAACTAATATCCCCGTAACTAATATCCTCGTAACTAATATCCCCGTAACTAATATCCCCGTAACTAATATCTTTGGATATGGAGTAGCAATATCTTCTCACTTTGTCGTGGATTTTCAGGTGTCCTAGCAACGGTGATGTAGCACATCAAAAGTGCACGATAGCGTATTTTATTTCTTTTGAAGTTTAATATAGTAATTCCACATGTAGTTATATATATACATATATATAAATAGGTTGAAGCGAAGCACTAGCTTTTGATGATCAAATACGTTAAAGGGTCATAAAGAATATATTGCCGATGTGTCAGGTTTCGAAATTAACCTCCAATGGCTATAGGGCCGTACACACGTAGGGTTTTTTAAGTCTTTCTACCAGACTTTTTGCTAAGCTCCTCCTACTTTTTCCACAAGAATATAAGAAAAAATGATGTAATTAATATTTATTGTAGTTAGTATCCATTATACCTGCAAGTATAATGGATACCAACTAAAATAAATAATATATTATCGTTTTTTCTTTTATTCTTGTGGAAAAAGTAGGAGGAGCTAACAAAAAAGTCTGGTAGAAAGACTTAAAAAACCTGCGTATGTACGGCCCTTTAGTTATATCAACTTTTGTGTCAATTTGGTGATGATTAAAATATAAGATAACAAATTATAGAACGTCTCACACAAGTAACTATTTGTATATCCATTTAATGTTATTCAATTATAACCTATATAACAACACTAAAATGATTATGCAGGGAGAACCACTAAGATTTACCGATAGTTATTTCAATAGTATATGATAAATATAAAGCAATAAAAGTATATCGGTATTTTTTATGAAAGAAAACTAGTTCATAACATTACACAAGAGACATAGGGATACTAACTATTCAAAATGACCGCCTTTTATCATGAACATTACCCACAGTCGAGTAGTAACTGAGCCACAGCAGTGGCAACCAGTTTTTTTTCATTCAAATTTGACCACCCTTTGGTCAGAGCTTAATTCAATTTGACCATATTGATGAGCAGCCAAATATTCTTGTCACAAAATCTACCGATATGGTCCCTGCACCCCTTTTGGGTGATATTTGGTGTATGAGCCGGAGTGTCATTTTGAGTGAAGAGTAAATTCATTCCCAAAACTTGCACTTAGAAAAGGGAGCACTTTTTCTTTAAGCATTTTAAGGTAAATTCCATTGTTCACCTCAACCCTTTCGGGTCGTTTCTGCTTTGTAGCTCACATAATCAACTGTCGACGTTGTATCTAAACGCGTACGTTTTGCAACATGCTTGCGGGCAGCTCTACTTTTCATCTTATAACTTTGTATGTTATTATATTCAGTTTAGGGAGATATGTCCAACTATTTACCTACATCTTTGTTTCTAAATCCAGCCGGTACATACAATTTGATCTCTCTTACTTTTTGACGCCATTCTTGCAATTTAGTCGAGGTACATAAATGAAGTGATAATAAAAGAAACAGAAACTGTAACAAAAACGCTATGTAAATTATAATGTTTTCATGATTTAAACGAGTTTCTGGAGTTAATAATAAAATTATTAAATAGTAGTGTTTCATTCTGTAGATATATATGGTAAATAAACAATAGCAGATAGTAAAGTACTAAAAGATTCTTCCTATAGACACTTCCTACCGAAAATTGAACATCTTTTTATCCTATCGACTACTGTATCATACCAGTCATTTTCTATTTACCCGCTAACGTATTTATAAAGTCAAGAATACATCGCTATAAATTTTCATATCCAATTTCCATTTGCTCCATTCATGGAGTTTGCATAACACTCTGGCTCTGCAATTCAAGTCCGAATACAGGCAAACTAATAAAGATAATTGTGTCATAAATATATCTGGTGCCAATTTGTATCTCTGTGCCCTCGTTTGAGCCTCCATACCAATTACTACATATGAGATTTGCCGAGAGTGTATTTTGAGCGATGCTAATTTAAACTTTGATATTCTCTGTCGTAAGCTGTGAGATTAGAAAAAGGAGAGTGCGGTGGGAATTAAGTACCTGTTTATCCTCATTGTGTGCTTAACGGATTTTGAAAGCTTATTATTTCAGTGAAAGACAATTACTTCAATATTTAGTCTTGCTTTTAATGGAAAAATTTTGTTTTTTGAAAGAATTACTTCAATTAAATCTGTAAATGAGCATAGTTTGAAATGTAAAAAGAAATCATATTGTTGAATTAATTATTTTTACGAACTTAATTATTGAAAGATTAGATTGATAAGAAATGAACCAACATTAACCTTGTGAAATGGTTTTATCTGTTATTCCAAGAAAAAACACCAAAAAATCACAAGCTTGCTTGTGTAGCTTGTAATTCCTTAGAATATCGTTCAACATAATAGTATTCACTCGTATTAAATCCCTTTATCATTTCTCCCTTTGATGTACTTTAAGCTGTGAATACAGAAGTGAATAGCTGAAGAGAAATACGTTTCTAATAATTTTTACCTATGAAGCTCATATTGTCTTTATATAATATTTCTTCCATTAACTAATCAATATATTTTGTTTGTCTTTCAGTTGACAACCATGGCTGGTAGAAGACTTTGGCTTGTCCTTTGGTTCTCATCTCACTTGGCCACCATTCTTGTATTCGGTGAGTGGGTTGTTGATGCCAAGACGCAACTGGATTCCTCAACATGGCCAGGAAGCTCATGGATCAAACAAAAATCGAATAACAATCAAAAACACAGCGTCTGGGACACAAGAAACGGTCTCCCCATGACCCAAAAAGTAAAGAACAAAAATGGAGAAAAGGTCATGAAATATAACTCGTCCAATTTGGCGAGTGCCATCATCAAGAAGAGGAAATCGGGAACTGTTATCTTTAAATCACGTAAAGATAACGAGCAAATATCAAGTAGGAGCATTGTCAAGAATAGAGACGGACAGATAAAGCTGAACTTGTCCCCCGATCAGTTAGGTACAGGCATGGGAGGATCAATCGTAAAAGATATCAAACCATCTGATTTCCAGAAGTTTGCCAACGAACCTGCTCCTCAGACCGCAGTTCTGGGATCTATTGTGGTGCTACCGTGCCGGTGAGTTGACACTTTCAAAAAATAAATACACTTAGGGTAAGTTACGAATTATCGGTCGGTTTAACATCCTCGGTTATATAAAAATAAAATAATTACTTCGCTTTTACTTATATGACAGAATATGTGAGAACCTATCAATAATTCATAACTCACACTTTCGTCTTAATTCAGTTCAATGATTTATGTTTCTATTATAGAGTTATCAACAAAGTGGGGCACTTGCAGTGGACCAAAGATGGTTTCGGATTGGGCAACGAGAGGAACCTATTCGGATTTTCAAGATACTCGATGATAGGTTCAGATGATGAAGGTATGTTAAATCTATCATGTGCCTTACATTTTACAAAGTTCATTAATAGATCGTGAATACATATTCTAAGATCATTTGACAATATTGCTACTCTATTATGCTATCATTCGATTATTTAAATTCAAATATTCAACAAAAAAATAGTAATTACTGTCATATGTTGTTCTGATTTCCGATAATTATTTAGATTATCAATTTACAAAAAATAAATTTAATGAATAGTACTATAGTATATTCGTTAAATAATATCACTGTATAATCAAGGTTCTCTGTTGGGTTAAAATTGTAGAACTTCTATAGACAGTTTTTAAAGTTTTTAATGAAAAATTTGAAATATTTAATGGAAAAATGTTGAAATATTTAACGGAAAAATATTGAAATCTTTAATGGAAAATATTGAAATATTTAATGGAAAATATTAAAATATTTAACGGAAAATATTGAAATATTTAATGGAAAATATTAAAATATTTAACGGAAAATATTAAAATATTTAACGGAAAATATTGAAATATTTAATGGAAAATATTAAAATATTTAACGGAAAATATTAAAATATTTAACGGAAAATATTGAAATATTTAATGGAAAATATTAAAATAATTAACGGAAAAATATTTAAAATGGAAATATATTGTCTTTCAAAAAATTAATGCTCGTTCGTTCCTCCACAGGTGACTTCAGCCTCAGGATCAACCCTGTCTCTCTGAACGATGATGGCTTTTTCCAGTGCCAAGTATCGGCCAGTAACGGTGTGCCTGGCATCCGTTCGAAATCTGTCCACCTAACAGTGCATGTCCCTCCAGACCCTCCAGTTATTGAACCCTCTGAGTTGAGGACCACTGCGGGGGTCCTGACAACTATCACATGTCAGAGCAAGGGCGGTAGACCTCCTCCTGAGGTATGTGTACAAACATCTTACTAGTGATTTTAACCTTTTAAATTGTGTGAATGATATCATAGTGTTACCATAGGTTGCGAATTATCTGTCGGTTTCACATCTTCGGTCATATAAGAAAAACAATATAATAATAATTGTTAGATTTTAATCGGTATCAAAATACCTGAAGGTATCATGGATACATATTTAAAACAATTATTATAATATCATTTTTTTTCTTATATGACCGATAATTCGTAACTTACCTTATTATTTAAATTCAAGCGAAACAAAAATTACAAACAAATATTCCAAATTACAAACAAATATTCGAATTTAGCCACTACCTCCACCACAGATTCAGTGGATAGACAACAATCACCCGAGGGAGTCACTGAGACTGGGGGCAGTCACCAAAACAGACCAGATGAAAGACAACAAGAGGAGCATTGTAACATCCACCCTCACCTTCACACCAAGAAGAAGTCACGACAATGGCAGTCTGACCTGCACAACGTCAAACCCAGCCCTCAGTTCACCACAACTTACGTGAGTATAAAGCACCGTACACACATAGTGTTTGTTAAGTCTTTCCACCAGACTTTTTGCTGAGCTTCTCCTACTTTTTCCACGAGAATATAAGAAAAAACGATATAATAATTATTATTTATTTCAGTTGGTGTCCATGATACCTGCAGGTACACCCTACGTGTGTACGGCCCTTTAGAGTTGAATGGTTACTGGAACTTAAATTATATTAGGCTATGGTTGACTGATACAATGACTGTAGTGGTTATGGTTAATTGTAGCCACTAGTGTTCTCTCCCATTAAAATTAACGGAGTATTGATAGTAAAAGAAAAAAATATATATAAAAAAAACTTGCACATTGTTATTTGTTACATAGGCCATGGTTAACAGATGCTATATTACCTATGAACAATTTTTCATTTGACCGGTAGGTTATACAGAAGCATTGGTGTTTTATTGCATTAATTCTCCCCTGTGTACAGTTCATCATTTCTTGCGTACTGTAAACACTCACTCCCAGTATTTAATTAGCCACATTAATGATGTCCATATTAAATCGAATTTAATGGCAGACAATTAGGCCCTGAATATAAACTGAGATGTTTGTCATCTAGACTGAAGGAGACATATTATATTATCTTGTTATTTAGATAGGGTTCACATAGCCACTGCAATAACGAAATGTACACCGTATCTAATAACATTACAATCTATTATATCGCCTCTCATCTAATATCTTTATATTTATTATTACTTCTAATATCACGTTAGGATTTTATAAACTTGGAGTAGATTTTCTGGCATCCAATTTCTTTTTACTTGTTTGTAATCTCACTCCAAAAAAAGCGATTCTAATTCTTTAAACTTTTTCTCGGATGCAATCTTACGAAGAAGCTACTTCAGATAAAAATAATTATACGCTCCAAAACAATAGAGCAAATATAGAATAATACTATGTTATGTTTGTAGTGTTTATATTAAAATTGAAGAACTTTAAGCTTTACTTCTAGGGTTCGATTTCGAATAAGCAATTTGAAACTTCAATTTCTTGATATATATTAATTAATCTTTATTAATCTTTACTGTACTAAATACTTTAGCTCATACTTTAGCTCATACTGTACTAAATACTTTAGCTCATACTTTAGCTCATACTTTACTAAATACTTTAGCTCATACTTTAGCTCATACTTTAGCTCATACTTTAGCTCATACTTTAGCTCATACTTTAGTAAATACTTTAGTAAATACTTTAGCTCATACTTTAGCTCATACTTTAGTAAATACTTTAGTAAATACTTTAGTAAATACTTTAGCTCATACTTTAGCTCATACTTTAGTAAATACTTTAGTAAATACTTTAGTAAATACTGTACTAAATACTTTAGCTCATACTTTACTAAATACTTTAGCTCATACTTTAGTAAATACTTTAGTAAATACTGTACTAAATACTTTAGCTCTTACTGTACTAAATACTTTAGCTCATACTTTAGCTCATACTTTACTAAATACTTTAGCTCATACTTTACTAAATACTTTAGCTCATACTGTACTAAATACTTTAGCTCATACTTTACTAAATATTTTACTAAATACTTTAGCTCATACTTTACTAAATACTTTAGCTCATACTTTACTAAATACTTTACTAAATACTTTAGCTCATACTTTACTAAATACTTTACTAAATACTTTAGCTCATACTTTAGCTCATACTTTACTAAATACTTTAGTTCATACTTTACTAAATACTTTAGCTCATACTTTACTAAATACTTTAGCTCATACTTTACTAAATACTTTAGCTCATACTTTAGTAAATACTTTAGCTCATACTTTAGTAAATACTTTAGCTCATACTTTAGTTAATACTTTAGCTCATACTTTAGCTCATACTGTACTAAATACTTTAGCTCATACTGTACTAAATACTTTAGCTCATACTGTACTAAATACTTTAGCTCATACTGTACTAAATACTTCAGCTCATACTTTAGTAAATACTTTAGCTCATACTTTAGTAAATATTTTAGCTCATACTGTACTAAATACTTTAGTAAATACTTTAGCTCATACTTTAGTAAATACTTTAGCTCATACTTTAGCTCATACTGTACTAAATACTTTAGCTCATACTGTACTAAATACTTTAGCTCATACTGTACTAAATACTTTAGCTCATACTGTACTAAATACTTCAGCTCATACTTTAGTAAATACTTTAGCTCATACTTTAGTAAATACTTTAGCTCATACTTTAGTAAATATTTTAGCTCATACTGTACTAAATACTTTAGCTCATACTGTACTAAATACTTTAGCTCATACTTTAGTAAATACTTTAGCTCATACTTTAGTAAATATTTTAGCTCATACTGTACTAAATACTTTAGTAAACACTTTAGCTCATACTTTAGCTCATACTTTAGTAAATACTTTAGCTCATACTTTAGCTCATACTGTACTAAATACTTTAGCTCATACTGTACTAAATACTTTAGCTCATACTGTACTAAATACTTCAGCTCATACTTTAGTAAATACTTTAGCTCATACTTTAGTAAATACTTTAGCTCATACTTTAGTAAATACTTTAGCTCATACTTTAGTAAATACTTTAGCTCATACTGTACTAAATACTTTAGCTCATACTGTACTAAATACTTCAGCTCATATTTTACTAAATACTTTAGCTCATACTTTAGTAAATATTTTAGCTCATACTGTACTAAATACTTTAGTAAATACTTTAGCTCATAATTTACTAAATACTTTAGCTCATACTTTAGTAAATACTTTAGCTCATACTTTAGTAAATACTTTAGCTCTTACTTTACTTAATACTTTAGCTCTTACTTTACTTAATACTTTAGCTCTTACTTTAGCTCATACTTTACTAAATACTTTAGCTCTTACTTTACTTAATACTTTAGCTCTTACTTTAGCTCATACTTTACTTAATACTTTAGCTCTTACTTTAGCTCATACTTTACTTAATACTTTAGCTCTTACTTTAGCTCATACTTTACTTTATACTTTAGCTCTTACTTTACTTAATACTTTAGCTCTTACTTTAGCTCATACTTTACTTAATACTTTAGCTCTTACTTTACTTAATACTTTAGCTCTTACTTTAGCTCATACTTTACTAAATACTTTAGCTCTTACTTTAGTAAATATACACTTTGCAAAGAGGCAGAGGTAATTCTGGCAATTGTCTTTACAAGATTAGGCTCTAGAAGTTTTTACATTACTTCTGTTTTGTTCATAGAAGTGTTGTCCCGCAGGAGAATGAGAAGTGTGTAGTACTCATTCGAAAGGAGTTTGAAAGAATGCTTCAGAGTTTGCTATTATGGGACAATAACTAATTTCAATTTGGTGTGGAGTATTCCAATCATTCTTCCTTTTCCTAATAATCGTTCTGTTTTTTTTTTTCTATTATGACATTTCAATTAAAGGGAGGGGAGGAGGTTTCAATTTGTTTGTCCTATTTTTTTATTTGGTGATTAGGGTAAGTTCTGATATATCGAACAGTTCCACATTTTCGACCATAAGAGAAAAATTGTTGAATTAAAATAACGAGATTTAACTTCAAGTTATATATTGTTTTCCTTGATGGTCGAAAATGTGCAACTGTTCGATAACTCGGAATTCATCTTTATATGTAATATAACTATTAAAAATACTGTTATTGAACTTTCAATAAAGGAACTTGGTTACTCGGTAATTTGATTAGGCTTACAGTACTCGAAAAGTGGGAGAAAGCATAGGTAACGATAGATCAATAAGAAAATACCTAAAGTAAGATTGGTTTTGGCTTATTCAAACACCAAGTTTCCGAGTACTGTGAGTGTGCGGATATTGAGTGGTTACCCGAAGCAAGTTGCAATAAATTATGGTAGCCGTATAATTCTCAAATACGCTTGGCAGACTAGCAAGTAATTAGTCCGATAGTCCTATCACAAAAAGTGTCATGAATAACATAGGAATACTTAGGGTAAATTACGAATTATCGGTCAGTTTCACATCTTCGGTCATATAAGAAAAAACGATATTTTAATTCTTATTTTATTTTTATTTTTAGTGGGTATCCATGATATCTGCAGGTATCATGGATACCCACTAAAATAAAAATTAAATAACAATTAAAATATCGTTTTTTCTTATATGACCGAAGATGTGAAACTGACCGATAATTCGTAATTTACCATAACCAAGAAACAAACAAGAAATACAACATCCTGATAAATAATCCCCCTTTTCTCGACTTTCAGGCATGTCCCTATTCGTGTTCTCTATCCCCCGGATGTTGATGTGAAGGTTAACCCCCCTCGTCTGGTGGAAGGAGATGACGCAGTCTTTGTTTGTAACTCCGAGTCAAATCCCTCTAATGTCTCCTACAGGTGAGATTTATTTAAAAACATTCATTTGTATTTCAATTATAAATAAAATATTATTCGTTGTCAGTAATATAATTGAATCTCGTGAAAATCATTCTAAGCTATTTTCATCGTAATTTATCTAGTCCCTAAATATTCTCTCAACTCTCTATCTAGTCCCTAACCATTCTCTCACCTCTCTATCTAGTCCCTAACCATTCGGTCACCTCTCTATCTAGTCCCTAACCACTTCTCTCACCTCTTCTCTTACCTCTTTTCTCTCTCTCTCAGGTGGTACCACAACAGTGCTATTCTCACCAATCAGAGCACACAGTCCCTCACTCTGCCGCACATCAAAAGAGAGCTCCATAAGGACTCAATATCCTGCGAGGTCAGACACTTCACATGAAATGCCTTTTTCGTCGTGAAACTCTTTCTGAATTTTATTGCAAATCACGAATTTGTAAATAAATCGAATCCATTCAATGAGCTCTAAGCAATGGATCTTTTTAAGTATATTTGTGTGATAAGAATTAGGTGAACTGACATTTTCAGTCAAAAGCTTAATTATATATTTATGCAGCCTTAAATAGGAACACTAAAACAAATTTCATCTTCAATTAAATTAATTTAAAAGTCTTCACGCTTCCATCTTTTTCTATCAAAGTGGGAGAATGTTAAAATAACGTCCGTCTTAACAACATTACTCGTTTCTTTCAAATCTGCCTCCCACTTTTAACAGGTTAGTAACGAAGTAGGAACATCTAAAAAGTCCGTCACGATTCAAATCCGCTACGGGCCTGTGTTCAAAACTCCTCCGTCAGATGCCGCTGAAGTGATGGGCAGTGAAGTGCATCTGAAGTGCAATGTTGACGCAAATCCCCCTGCATCCGTAGTTTGGCTCAGGGAAGGAGCTGACAAGGTTTGAGAGTTTTAAATATAAAGTTTCATAATGGATAAGTTACGAATTATCGGTCAGTTCCATATTTCGGTGTTATTAGAAAAAAATGATATACTAATTATTATTTATTTTTTATTTTTATTGGTATTCATGATACCTACAGGTATCATGGATACTAATAAAAATATAAATTAAATAATAATTATTATATCATTTTTTTCTAATAACACCGAAATATGGAACTGACCGATAATTCGTAACTTATCCTAGAAAAAATCACTTTGTCGCTCCTTGAATTTTGATCGTAGCTATTTTGAATATCAATGTGTGAAGATTATTTCTTGTATTCCCGACAGATTATCGGAAGTGGGCCGGAGTTGAGAGTTACCGTCAGCGCAAACACTGCCGGGTCTTACTTGTGTGTTGCTGGAGTGAGAGACCGGGATTTACAGTTCCCGGAATTGACCGGTAAAATGCAGGTGTTTGTGAAAGGAAAACCCGTGATTGTCAGCCCGTCAATTCAGTCCGGTAGACCGGGAAGTACGGTGAATGTGGAGTGTAATACCGTATCTGTTCCTAGTCCGATTCAGATGACTTGGTATCACAAGGGACGCATCATTGAGTTAGGTAAGTCTATTTATTATAAACATTAATAGTGAATATAATGATTTTATCAAACTAAGCTACAGAATAAATGTTTTCCTCAAATAGAAGATCCCCGATATGAAATATTAGAAGAACAGCGGAAAGAAGGAACGAAAAGCATCCTCCGCATTCACAAAGCCTCGGTATCAGATTTCGGGGACTACAACTGTTCGGTTGTGAACGAGTTCGGCATTGACCGAAAACTGATTCGTCTGGACGAGGAACGTCGCGTTCCAATGTTGCTTCTGATCGGTGGGGTTGGTTCTCTACTGATAGTCATTGTTATGGTCACCTCCTTAGTGCTCTGCAACAAGAGGAACGCTAGGGAAAAAGGTAAAGGATTTTGTTTTTTGCAGTTACATGAATCTGTTCCGATGTTAAAGTGTCATTTTTTACTCATTTCATAGCATATCATAAGTTTTTATATATTTTTTCCGTTTTCATACCATGTTTTCATCAATAAAAGTAAATATCCATTCATAGTTTCTCCCCTATGTTTCAAATTAAAATCTATTTTAAATCTGTTTCACACATTTGGTCGTGCATTGAAATATGATTTGACCGTGAGGGCAGCTTTCAAACACCTCATCATTACCACCTTCTGGCATCAATCATGTTGATGTATTAACGCCGTCTTCATTTACTGGGACTAATCGAGAATCATTAAGCTGATCGATCTCTCGTCGACAAAATGCTCTGGCCCTTGAATAAGATTGTGAGAGTCGCTGCATCAGATTTAAGGATGGAAGTCCTTTGTTGGTCCTTTTCTCATTTAGGCTCTCAAAAGATGTCCTCACAATAATTGATCTTAATTTCATGGAGAGGCGCGCTGCCTCCTATCCAAGAGTATAATTATAAAAAAGTGGATGGAATAAAATGCCTATTTATTATCCAGGCTGAAGAGGTTGATAGACTAGTAGGAGCTTTCCATGCAATCAATAGATTTTTAAAAACTGTGATAGAGGAACCTAGAATGAATAGTTAGTCGTTGGATTATTATTGCAAAATACTTCTAAAACATAAAAATGACCTGCATTATTATTCAAGCTGTTATTATTCGATATAATTAATCATCTACCGTGCATGAAAATATTGGGCAACTTCAGTATTATGATACTTTGCTATTATTTATTGCGATAGTTTAGCAACCAACTATCACTGAAATCTGCTAAAAAAGTAATTAATGATATTACATTAATTATCTGAAGTGGTTTTTATAGGTTATTTTATGAACGAATGGAATAATTTGCTTCAAAGTTTATATCCAATAAAATATATTCTTGCACTTTATTTTAGAATCCTTTAATACGTTCGTGGCCCAGAGCGGAATTTTCCGTCATGTTCCATGCTTAGCGTGGGAACGACAGCACACTGCCAGACGTATGATATAGGCTCTGTGTCTTCTGGCAGGCCCATGTCTAATAACTTCCGTAAAAATGAAATAGTACATGACGCGTTATTCCGTTATGGGCCGGTTTGTAAACACAGGAAATGGACGGGATTTTCCGCTTGGGCCCACGAACAATAATAGCTTGGCCGCAAACGTGTTAATAGAATGTCCAATTGACTGACACGCTCTATTTTGCTGTACCGTTCAGTTCGAAAGCTGTTTGGCTGTAGTTCTGGCTTCAAAAGAAGGAACTCTGTGGTCAACTCACAGTTTCACTCCAGAAAAAACCTAGAATTTACACGAGGTGAAACAAACGGGAGTTTTGTTCTCCTTCTTCTGTTGTTTTCAATAACATAATAAAGTAGAACTCTCTTATAGTGAATGCCTCTATAGTGGATGTAGAGTCCTGAGTAAGAGAACTACCCCGTATAGTGAACCAATTTTCTTCAGTCTGCCATTAATGATCATTAGTCTTCTAAATCTAAAACATTAAATGTTTCTAAAACTGATTGCCATTCATGGTAGACTAAAGGAGATTAGTTCACTATACAGGACAATTTCCTTGAGTCTTGAGTCTCACTCATGACTCAACATTCACTATAGAGGAGTTTTACTGTTAGTAATGGAGTCATTAAACAACTAATTGTCTTTACATAATCTCATGTTTTTATCTTCAATGTTAGTAATCACATCAATTAATGCCTCATATGTGATTTTTTAATCATTTAAAATAAAATAAAGAATTTTATGATTAGCTTCTTATCGCATTCTGTACTTAACTAATTAATTCTGTAGTAGGAAATTAGAATGGAAAATAAATTTAAAAATTATTAATATCATTTTTTTATATCATTCAATGTTTTTCATTTATTACATTAAATGTTGGTCCTTTACATATTTTTTTGAGTGATTTAAGAAAGTAATTTAAATAAGATAATCATTAATCAATTCATTTGTTAAAATAACGTATCTTATGGTATATTGATTAAACATATATTGATATTTTGAAGGCATATATTTCCTGACAGAATATTTTTTTTCTCTGTAGGTTCACCAGTTCCAGACAAGCTGGTGACTCCTTCTGGACCCCCTAATATGTACTCTGTAGCCTCTGACAACAAAATACTGGAGTCAGGATCTAATTCCACCAGCAACAACAACCACCAGGTAAATTTTAACAAACAAAAAGTTAACAGAAAAGAAATTGATCAAGTATTCGCTTCGTAATTAATTATATAAAAAATAGTCGCACTAAACTTTCACAGTCCGATTTATTTTCTAATTGATTAAATAGAAGAACAAGGAAGGAATACTAACTATTTCTCATGTTGTAGTATATTTATTGATAAATAGGTACATAATATTTTTTAGGGGAATGGTGTTTAGGAAACGATATAGGTACTAGGTAGCCATTTGAAATATCTATCAGTTTTGTTATTGTTTAGAATTAGTCAGATGTAAACCATTCTTTTTCTCTTCTTAGTCAGCCTAGAAAGTCGGAGGGTAGTTAAAAATTCACCAGAGTAACTTATAATAAATATATAGAACCAAATTTAAAATGGTTTGCACTTTTATTACCAGTAAGCATAGATTTAATGAACAGAATAATAAAAAAAGAGTGTGGAGGGGACCTTTAAAATATTTTTAAAATTAAAAATTGATAGTAAAAATGTCAATGAAATAGTATATCTATTTCATTAATTTATCTCATTCTTTTTTCAGAACGAAGTCAGTGCCCCAAACTCTACCCCTGAAAATGGCAATGTCAACAGCCATCCAATAGAGACGAATAGGGGGTCCGTGAGAACCAGGGACCCCTTTGATAGCGACAGGACCAGCACATTTAATTCTACCACAGGAAGGGAGGAGGTGAGACCAAATTCTAGTGATGAAAAACCTTTTCTAACTCTAAATAATAATGATGATGATAATTGAAGGATGTTGACAAATAATGTGGTAGGCGAAGTTACGAATTGTCGGTCGGTTTCACATCTTCGGACATATAAAAAACGATACAATAATTATTATTTATTTTTTTATTTTATTGATGTCCTTAAGAATTATAAATTAAATAATAATTATAATTATTTTTTCGTATATGACCGAAGATGTGGAACTGACCGATAATTCGTAACTTACCCTACCTTTAGGTATTTACTCTTTAGTTACTTAATTCTTGAGAATAATACAATGATTAGAGTATTCTTTTTTTCTTTTATTAAATGGATATAGCATTGTGCTGCTACTAATCTTGTTATTAGAGGATGTAAAGAAAATAAGCTTCTACCCTTCTAAGGGTGATAATAACAATAATTCATAACAATAATTCATAACAATAATTCATAACAATAATTCATAACAATAATTCATAACAATAATTCATAACAATAATTCATAACAATAATTCATAACAATAATTCATAACAATAATTCATAACAATAATTCATAACAATAATTCATAACAATAATTCATAACAATAATTCATAACAATAATTCATAACAATAATTCATAACAATAATTCATAACAATAATTCATAACAATAATTCATAACAATAATTCATAACAATAATTCATAACAATAATTCATAACAATAATTCATAACAATAATTCATAACAATAATTCATAACAATAATTCATAACAGTAATTCATAACAATAATTCATAACAATAATTCATAACAGTAATTCATAACAATAATTTATAACAATAATTCATAACAGTAATTCATAACAATAATTTATAACAGTGATTCATAACAATAATTCATAACAATAATTCATAACAGTGATTCATAACAATAATTCATAACAATAATTCATAACAATAATTCATAACAATAATTCATAACAATAATTCATAACAGTAATTCATAACAATTATTCATATCAATAATTCCTTACTATAATTCATAACAATAATTCATAACAGTAATTCATAACAATAATTCATAACAGTAATTCATAACAATAATTCATAACAGTAATTCATAACAATAATTCATAACAATAATTCATAACAATAATTCATAACAATAATTCATAACAATAATTCATAACAGTAATTCATAAAAATAATTCATAACAATAATTCATAACAATTATTCATAACAATAATTCATAACAATAATTCATAACAATAATTCATAACAATAATTCATAACAATAATTCATAACAGTAATTCATAACAATTATTCATATCAATAATTCCTTACTATAATTCATAACAGTGATTCATAACAATAATTCATAACAATAATTCATAACAATAATTCATAACAATAATTCATAACAGTAATTCATAACAATTATTCATATCAATAATTCCTTACTATAATTCATAACAGTGATTCATAACAATAATTCATAACAATAATTCATAACAATTATTCATAACAATAATTCATAACAATAATTCATAACAATAATTCATAACAGTAATTCTTAACAATAATTCATAACAGTAATTCATAACAATAATTCATAACAGTAATTCATAACAATAATTCATAACAATAATTCATAACAATAATTCATAACAATAATTCATAACAATAATTCATAACAGTAATTCATAAAAATAATTCATAACAATAATTCATAACAATTATTCATAACAATTATTCATAACAATAATTCATAACAATAATTCATAACAATAATTCATAACAATAATTCATAACAGTAATTCATAACAATTATTCATATCAATAATTCCTTACTATAATTCATAACAGTGATTCATAACAATAATTCATAACAATAATTCATAACAATTATTCATAACAATAATTCATAACAATAATTCATAACAATAATTCATAACAGTAATTCATAACAATAATTCATAACAATTATTCATAACAATAATTCATAACAATAATTCATAACAATAATTCATAACAGTAATTCATAACAATAATTTATAACAGTAATTCATAACAATAATTTATAACAATAATTCATAACAGTGATTCATAACAATAATTCATAACAATAATTCATAACAATAATTCATAACAGTAATTCATAACAATTATTCATATCAATAATTCCTTACTACAATTCATAACAGTGATTCATAACAATAAATCATAACAATAATTCATAACAATTATTCATAACAATTATTCATAACAATAATTCATAACAATAATTCATAACAGTAATTCATAACAGTAATTCATAACAATAATTCATAACAATAATTCATAACAATAATTCATAACAATAATTCATAACAATAATTCATAACAATAATTCATAACAATAATTCATAACAATAATTCATAACAATAATTCATAACAATAATTCATAACAATTATTCATAACAATAATTCATAACAATAATTCATAACAATAATTCATAACAGTAATTCATAACAGTAATTCATAACAATAATTCATAACAATAATTCATAACAATAATTCATAACAGTGATTCATAACAGTGATTCATAACAATAATTCATAACAATAATTCATAACAATAATTCATAACAATAATTCATAACAATAATTCATAACAATAATTCATAACAATAATTCATAACAATAATTCATAACAATAATTCATAACAGTGATTCATAACAATAATTCATAACAATAATTCATAACAGTAATTCATAACAATTATTCATATCAATAATTCCTTACTACAATTCATAACAGTGATTCATAACAATAATTCATAACAATAATTCATAACAATTATTCATAACAATAATTCATAACAATAATTCATAACAATAATTCATAACAGTTATTCATAACAATTATTCATAACAATAATTCATAACAATAATTCATAACAATAATTCATAACAATAATTCATAACAATAATTCATAACAATAATTCATAACAATAATTCATAACAATAATTCATAACAATAATTCATAACAGTAATTCATAACAGTAATTCATAACAATAATTCATAACAATAATTCATAACAATAATTCATAACAGTGATTCATAACAATAATTCATAACAATAATTCATAACAATAATTCATAACAATAATTCATAACAATAATTCATAACAGTGATTCATAACAATAATTCATAACAATAATTCATAACAATAATTCATAACAATAATTCATAACAATAATTCATAACAATAATTCATAACAATAATTCCTTACAATAATTCAAAACAATAATTCATAACAATAATTCCTTACAATAATTCATAACAATAATTCAAAACAATAATTCATAACAATAATTCCTTACAATAATTCATAACACTGATTCATAACAATAATTCATAACAATAATTCATAACAATAATTCATAACAGTGATTCATAACAATAATTCATAACAGTGATTCATAACAATAATTCATAACAGTGATTCATAACAATAATTCATAACAGTGATTCATAACAATAATTCATAACAGTGATTCATAACAATAATTCATAACAGTGATTCATAACAATAATTCATAACAGTGATTCATAACAATAATTCATAACAATAATTCATAACAATAATTCATAACAATAATTCATAACAATAATTCATAACAATAATTCATAACAATAATTCATAACAATAATTCATAACAATAATTCATAACAGTAATTCATAACAGTAATTCATAACAATAATTCATAACAATAATTCATAACAATAATTCATAACAGTGATTCATAACAATAATTCATAACAATAATTCATAACAATAATTCATAACAATAATTCATAACAATAATTCATAACAGTGATTCATAACAATAATTCATAACAATAATTCATAACAATAATTCATAACAATAATTCATAACAATAATTCATAACAATAATTCATAACAATAATTCCTTACAATAATTCAAAACAATAATTCATAACAATAATTCCTTACAATAATTCATAACAATAATTCAAAACAATAATTCATAACAATAATTCCTTACAATAATTCATAACACTGATTCATAACAATAATTCATAACAATAATTCATAACAATAATTCATAACAGTGATTCATAACAATAATTCATAACAGTGATTCATAACAATAATTCATAACAGTGATTCATAACAATAATTCATAACAATAATTCCTTACAATAATTCATAACAATAATTCAAAACAATAATTCATAACAATAATTCCTTACAATAATTCATAACACTGATTCATAACAATAATTCATAACAATAATTCATAACAATAATTCATAACAGTGATTCATAACAATAATTCATAACAGTGATTCATAACAATAATTCATAACAGTGATTCATAACAGTAATTCATAACAATAATTCATAACAATAATTCATAACAATAATTCATAACAATAATTCATAACAATAATTCATTGCGATTCTTATTCCACCGGGGGAGAAGGTATTGGGAGAACAATTGAAACAACTTTAATTGAATAGAACTTGGGGAGAATTAATAGAGGGGAAAATGATGGGGAAAGAGGGTGATGGGGAAAGAGGGGTGATGGGGAAAAGAGGGATGATGGAGAAAGAGGGGTGATGGGGAGAAAAAGGGGTGATGGTGAAAAAGGATGACGGGGAAAGAGGGGTAATGGGAAGTAGAAGGCAATTAGGAAAGGGAAATGATGGAGAAAGTAAGAAGATGAGGGTAGAAGTGAATATTGCAAAAAAAGGAATGATTGTAAAAAAATTATAACATGATTGTTTAATTTCTATTTCTAATTTTTCTTTAGATTATTAACAAAATACAACATTTAACCAAACTCTTGCCCTCTTTATTCACAACAGATTTCAATATTTATATATCATTTTATTTTCAAATTTTCTTCCACAAAATTTTTGTTCTTTATCTGTTTTTATTGTATTTTATCATAAGATTTACTACAATGAGAATATAAACCTGCAATTTTATTTTATTCTATTTCTTACACATCACTTTTTTACCCCAAGTCCCTAATCAACATCTGGTTTATTTCTCCAAACAGGAGCATGGAGTCTACCTACCCCTCATGGAGCTGTCGGAGCAGGAGATGCTCATCCGTAGGGGTTCAGTGGGGGAGATGCAGAGGGAGAATGGACACCAGTATAGAGACTCAGGTAGATACACTTTTGAGGATATAACTATCGTACCTAGTGGCTATATCTAGTGTATCTAGTGGCTATATCTAGTGTACCTAGTGGCTATATCTAGTGTACCTAGTGGCTATATCTAGTGTACCTAGTGGCTATATCTATCGTATCTAGTGGCTATATCTAGTGTATCTAGTGGCTATATCTAGTGTACCTAGTGGCTATATCTAGTGTACCTAGTGGCTATATCTAGTGTACCTATTGGCTGTATCTAGTGTACCTAGTGGCTATCTTTATTGTATTCACTGGTTAATAACCAGTAGATATTCTAATTGACTCACTATTATTTACATTGGTATCCCAGGCAAAAAGGAATACCCTGGGGATATTCCAGGAAAAAATACTTCTTGCCTTGGTTAAATTTATATTATAACATTTATTTTTATATTCATTGTCCTACCGATAATATCTATCATCTGTCAAAATTGATAAATAAACCAAATTTGGTTAATTTCAGGCTCCATTATCGGACCGCAATCTGACCCCCACCTTGCCCCCGATTTCTGCACCTTAAGGAGGGGGGCGAGGGGCCCCGATATCACTTTGGGCTACGCTGATAACACAGAGATAAGGATTACCGATAACAGAGCTCATATCGATTCTCTACCTAACGGGAACGGAATAAAGCGCTCTGGCCTCGGGAACAGGTACACTCCTTTGCTAAATTCTTACTATTATACATGTAAACTGATATCACGACAGTCTTTGGTATCTTCATCATTTTAATGGAAAAATAGCTTCTTAGAAAAAATTATAACACATGATATTTGTTAATAAATTGATTTATTCTGTAATATTCAAAGTATTTGGACACTCACAGTGCTCGAAACATGGCGGTTATAAGATTCATGAACTAATCTCACATATTTTTTGCGAATATCTGATTTACCAATCATGATCGCCCACTTTCCGAGTACTGAGAGTGTCTTTGTTTCTGTAGTCTTTCTTTTCATTTAATATTTTTTCCTTTAGGTACTCATCTTACTCATCAAGTTACTCTGCCTCACCTCCCCCACCTCCATACCCCCATCAAAGAGCTCCTCTATCCCCCAAACCCCCCACTTATGGTCGGCCCGTTCCACCGCAACACCATCCACAACACTCCGGTTCCGGATCCCCCATCACCCGTGTGGGCGTCAACGGCTCCCCGATGATATCCCGAACACCCAATGGAACCAACTACAGTAACTCCAGTCTTAACAGGGACAGCTTACGACGACAACAACAACATGACTCCGATTACATTTTCTCTAACGACGCCATTCTGAAACCCGGAACTTTGGTCTGACCATAAGAATTGACTTGGTAGTTGAATCAGGAATGAGTCCTAGGGTGCTTTGTAGAAAAACCTACAGCATCCTGTGGCTCTAGCCTGATATTTGTGTGTTTTTGTGAAAAAGGTACTATTCAATCTAATGGATTGAAAAAAATATGATTTGGTTACAATTGTATAAGAAAATATCGTTACTAATTTCAATTCACCAATTTGTATATAATAGTTACAGACTTTACATACTATATTTTTTTCAGGAAATGCTGAAAATCTATATTGACGACTTGTATAAATATTATAAGTACTGTGTTCCTTCATGTAAATAAAGGTAATTTGACTAACAAATAAATACTAGTCAATACTAGTCAATTATAGTTTATTTTGACTACAAAATATAGCGTAGCTCAGTGTATTATACAGGGCAATAATTAACACTTAGGTATAGTGTACAAAGTATAGCGATTGCAATAATTACTATTAGAAGATGTATATCTTGCATATCTAAAGAAATATTATATATTAAATCTCAGCGCGACTATAATAAATAAGTAAACAATCTCTGACTTGAGACACATAAACAGAAAATGGTTTCTGCAAAGAAAACGGAAACACCGAAATTTTAATTGGGTTACTTGTGTACATTTTATATAATAGAAAGTAGTTATTTATTGTGTAGATTTGATGGATTTCGGGTATAAGGTTATATATTAAAATACATGAAGTATATTTATAAATGCACTCCCTACCTCTATACGATATCTTAACTGCAATGAGAATAACCATATCAGGTCCTACCCTAGCACAATGTAGATTGAAATAATTAAAAAAAAAACACGACTAGAATGAATTCATTAAATAATCAATACTTTTAATGTAAAAAAAAATCATGAAATAGAAAAATGAATTTTAACTGATTGATATTGTCTTATATTTTAAAATTCAAAAAATGATAACTAGTGTTATGAATAGCGCAAAAATTTGTTTCTCAAATGAAAAAAAAACTTACCGTTCAATATCAAGAATCGTTTACAGTGTCAAGAGCCCATTTAAGGTAAGTTACGAACTATCGGTCAGTTTCACATCTTGGTCATGTAAGAAAAAAAACAATCATTTTATCTTTTTTTTATGTATGACCAAAGATGTGAAACTGACCGATAATTGGTAACTTCCCCCAAGACAAAATAGAGTAATTATAAGTTGGTAGGTATGAAAGTTCCTATGTTCTAACTACCTCTCCTTCATTTGGTGAACCATTTCTTCATTTCCTGCACTTCTATTGCTCAATACTTGTCGTGACTCTACTTGTAGATAAACTTGTAACCGTTATAGCTATAAACAAATAATTAGTCAAACGTAGATCTAAATGTAAGACCACTTACTTTTCATGATTTCTCTAAAGCTGTTGTAAGAATTTCATTATTGGTTTCAACTGCATATTCAAACTGATTTCTGAATTTGAATATAAGGATTAGTATAGATCGTAAAATTCGAAACCCTCCTGAATTCATCAAAACTTCAGACGGAAACTTCTCTGTCTGGGTATCAATTATTTTATTGTGCCTGCACAGTCATTTTGTTCGAGGGAGAATACTAAATAACTTTTATGTCTGCTCTACGTGAACATTTATTCGATTTCAAATATTTTCAGAGTTACGTTGAATAAGATTCGAGACTTTTCTATTTCTTGCAGTTGGAGGGTTTGGTAAAAAAGAGTATAGGGTTTTTTAAGTCTTTCCTCCAGACTTTGCTAAGCTCCTCCTACTTTTCCCACGAGAATATAAGAAAAACTATATAATAATTATTATTTTTTTTATTTGGTATCCATGATACCTTGCAGGTATCATGGATACCAACTAAAATAATAATTATATCGTTTTTTCTTATATTCTCGTGGAAAAAGTAGAAGGAGCTTAGCAAGAAGTCAGGTGGAAAGACTAAAAAAACCTTACGTGTGTACGGCCCTTTAGATCTACTCTCGATCAAAATTCATATATGGAAATATTTTCTTTTAGCGTAGACCCGTATTCTACGCCATGTTTTTTTCAGAATGGTTCTTACTGCTGTCTATTTGTACATACATGCCTTGCTGAGCCTCTACTATGATAATCATACCCGCCATATCTTTGAGCTACGCATATACTTTTAAATATAAATCGCTTTATTTCGTGTTAGAGAGAGATAATATTAGAGTACCTAGTTAAGAGTAGATTGTGTGGAGGTGTGTAGCAGTACTTCAAAATACTATAGAACTTTTATACCCATAGTATTAAAATCAACAGAATCGACATAGAGTTTCTAGGTCGAGACTTAGAAATATTCGGTATCGGCAAATAGTTACTTCTTACACTAAAAACTAAAAACCTACACAGATGAGATGGTTAAACAATTAGGATAAGGTTATCTGATGCACTTATTAGAATTAAGGAAAGATGAGATGAAACTCCCTGGAGGGAGAAATATTCAATATATATTTAATTAAAAACAGAGGTAGTGAACAATTTTGATTCAGAAAATGCTGTGATGAATATCAGATTTGTATCACAGGCAGGCCCCGCTTTTATTACCAAAATCACGAGTCAGACTAATTTCAATGGGTAAAAATAGCCAAAATTAATGGAATAAATTATATAATTGTTCCTCCTTAAACATTTCATTTTCTATTAGTTAAAATAAATGAAAATGGATTTGAGTATTGTGATGTTTTTTCATGAATCAGCTGATGAAAATATCTGCAATTAAAGTTCAAAGTAGGTAATAAATTGAAAAACTAATTTCTGAACCAATTGCCTCTAGCAACCTCATCTGAGTAATAATAATAGTTACTATGAAATAACCTCACAAAAAATGGTCTCCGTTTTCTATGCCTACGAACAGTACCAACTTCAAAACATGCCTCGCATTTATTTCAGCTTTTATAAAAGCGGGGTGTAACTAAAGTCGGGCTTGCCTGTATTCAATGAACAGTGTCAATATTGCTCTGGAAACTCATAATTTAAAAAAAAATTACGATAAACTAAGAGCACTAATAAATTTCAAAATATAATAATATATATCTCAGACAACATAAGTTGAGGATTTATGAATTAATCCGTATTTACTACATCCATGTCAGATCAGTAAAATTGTAACGTTTAAATAACTAAATAACGCTAAGGCAATGTATTCTTAATTGAGTAAAATTTGCAGCGTGGTTCAAAAGGAGACCCAGACTATGATTCAGCATATATTGAAGATAAGTACTCAGTTGGTCATCAGTTGAGTTTATTGCTTCGTCTCCAGGGAGTTTCTATTCATCTAACGTAGTCGCTTATTTGCACTGAACCAATCATATGAAACCTGCCTATTTAGATATAATGTTAAATAGGATAAGAGATTTATTAGAGAAACGATCTGTTATGATGTGACCTAGTTACTGTTCTACATACGTTCTTTTTTCATTGGTCTATTGTTTGGTGTTCAGATTACCGAAGACAATCAATTAGGTAATATTATCATTTGACAAAGTGTCATTTTTGTGAATTGTGTGACGTGAAAAAGACACCATATTGTAACTTTTCTTTTGTTGGATGTACATTTTGGAATTCAGTTTATGTTTTCACGTATATTTATTTTATTGTTTTGATGAATATGAAAAATTTGTAATTTTGTAATAAATTGTCCATACTATGATAACTGTGTTTTAATATATGAACTTTTGAGTGTATGAAACTTGTAAAATTCATGGTACAGTTATTGAAAAACTATGAGGTTATTCGTAATCTGAATTTAATCATAAAGTTTAAAGTAAAACATCCGAGTTTCAAATTTAGAAACTATGTTGCGTGTTAAACGAGCACCGAGAATTCTGTTAATTAAAGTCGAGTGAAGGCATTTTCTGGCAAATCAAAGTTCGAGCAGTTTAAAAGAGATTCTTCTGGTGCAAAGTTTTCCTTCCTTTTTGTCTTTCCTCTGAAGATGGAGTTGTTTGCCCAGTGCTCCAAGTTTCATTTCCTGAGGCTATCTGGATCCTATGGTGAAGCCGCGGGTAGGTACAATGGTGCCAGAAGTAACACTTCCCCAGGTGAAACATTTCTACCAGAACTATAATATCTATTATTATTGTGAGCAATAGTACCTGGAGTGTTACAGGAGCATTCCACAACACTTGCTGTATACTATTCAGTATCTTCTTAAATAAATTGAATTTCGTTCGAGACTTTTAAAAAATATATTGATAGTTTGTGTCAATGTTTCACTAAAACTCTGACTCTATCTCTAGTATCAGACTCTACCTCTAGTACCAGACTCTATCTCTAGTACCAGACTCTATCTCTAGTACCAGACTCTGTCTATAGTACCAGACTCTATCTCTAGTACCAGACTCTACCTCTAGTACCAGACTCTATCTCTAGTACCAGACTCTATCTCTAGTACCAGACTCTATCTCTAGTACCAGACTCTATCTCAGTACCAGACTCTACCTCTAGTACCAGACTCTATCTCTAGTACCAGACTCCATCTCTAGTACCAGACTCTATCTCCAGTACCAGACTCTATCTCTAGTACCAGACTCTACCTCTAATACCAGACTCTATCTCTAGTACCAGACTCTACCTCTAATACCAGACTCTGTCTCTATTTTCCCATTTCCTCTTTTTGTAGACCGTATTACGACTCCATCTTCCAGCGATTCCACAAATCCATCTTGCACGTGTAATCAAGTCGCTTAAATTCTGTAATAGTCTTGAAGGGAATCTTCAATAGCAATTGGAGTGACGAATTACAAGGGCAAAGAAAGCTCTGGAGCAGAAGACGGGAGCACCTGATTTCTGCGGTAATTAGCAAAAGCTCCTGATTATCAAGAGGGAATAGATTATACACTGCAAACTAAGGCCTACCTATTTGATGAGCTCTCGAGAAAATTAGCCCCAAACAGGTGATGGATGGAAGAGTACTTGATCGACCATTCTGATCATACGTCTTTCATGAACAGGAGAGTCCTAGTATCCAAAGGAACATGTTACTCCATTGAAGTCTTTCAATCAATTGGTCTAAAACAATTCGAAATGCTGACAATTTAAATTATATCGAATTTATTATATAATGGATACTCTTGTTAATAGCAAATATTATAATAGCAATATACCAAAATAAGTTTCAATATATTTGAATTGAAAGCAATAAATCTTTATATAACTTTAATATTTATTTGCAGTCTCATCATTTTCTGTGAGTTATAAATTCTGTTATGATTTGGAAATATTTTGTCATAAATTTGCGACTGAGTAAATTTTAGGGAGATAGAATTGAAACGTAAATATTGTTCAAAAAAACTTTGTTCAAACATCCTAAATTGGATCGTGATAGAAAATATCAAAATACTATGCTCAAAATATCAGTATTTCTGATTAAAATATGGTTTAAGCTTTAGTTTAATTGACTTAATATCTTAATGAAGAAATCTACCTAATTTCTCAGTTTTCTATTCGTTTAATTGAAAAGTAATTCATTTCCTATTTCAGTAAAATAACCCATAAGTGTGTTCATTGATGTGGAAAATTTCTACTTGAAATACAAATCGAAGAAAATTAGGAGAAACACAATAATGATAGTTAAAATGTTTTATGTGTGTATCATTATATAAAGAAAATATATATAGAAACACACATTTAATGTGGCTGATTAGGTTGAGCACCACACTATTGATTGAGAAAAAGTATATTACAATATTGTGAGAGAAAGTATAATAAAAAAGTATAGAAATTCACGAATATCATTTTTTGTCCTTTTTTCATACCGAAATTCTGGAGAAATTCTTTCATTTTTAACAAAAATAGAGTGACTGTTATGAGATGAATTACTAACTAGATTACGTGCACTCGGTAGAGCGCATACCTTCACCACCGCTTATCCGTTTGCTACCAAAATCTAAAAAACTGGTGACTGGATAGTGACCAATCCTCACATCAAATTTCAGACAATTTGGTTGAATACTTTTTGAGTTATTGAGTTATAAATGGCCTTGACCTTGATATTTGACCTTTGACCCGATCGCTAATAAAATATAACAAAATTGTTCCTGTATATGGACCACTCTTCCCACCAAGTTTCATGCAATATGGTTCAATACTTTTTGAGTTATAAATGACCATGACTTTGACCTTTGACCGGGACACTCCCCAAATTCTACCAGCAGGTCACTGGACATTGACCAATCGTTTCACCAAATTTCAGACAATTTGGTTGGACACTTGTTCAGTTATGCAAATAACAAGATGATAAATAAATAAATGCCATCAATTTTGTAATTGAAATTGAAATATTATTGAAATAAAATTCAGAACAATTTAACAGTGATTACCTAATTCAATATACATTTTAAAGAAAAAAAATTAATTCAAGCCTAAACGAAGGTTTCCCTTTTCAGGCAATAATATAACCTTCCCGCATTCTGCAAAGACAATAACCGATATGACACAGTTGTTCAATGACACAATAACCGATATGACACAGTTGTTGAATGACACAATAACCGATATGACACAGTTGTTGAATGACACAATAACCGATATGACACGATAGCTGTTACTGTGTCATATTGGCTATAGTTTATTTATCCTAGGCCTAGATACATTGAACTTGTTTTTAAATCGCTAGTTTGGTTCTGTCAGATCGTGGGATTAACCATTAATTATTTTGAGTGTAAATAATCTTGGCAGAGAAGTACAAAGACCGTAACGCGATAATCTTAATCACGTGGAACACAACAAGAAGCAAGCTGCCTTTAATCCTTATGTGGGGAAAAATAATACAGGGATTAAACGAAGATGGAGAAACTGTAAGACTGTAGAATGAGACTGCAAGACTGTGGAATGAGACTGTAAGACTGTGGAAGGAGACTGTAAGACTGTGGAATGAGACTGCAAGACTGTGGAATGAGACTGTAAGACTGTGGAATGAGACTGTAAGACTGTGAAGTGAGACTGTGGAATGAGACTGTAAGACTGTGGAATGAGACTGTAAGACTGTGGAGTGAGACTGTAAGACTGTGGAGTGAGACTGTAAGACTGTGGAATGAGACTGTAAGACTGTGGAATGAGACTGTAAGACTTTGGAATGAGACTGTAAGACTGTGGAATGAGACTGTAAGACTGTGGAATGAGACTGTAAGACTGTGGAATGAGACTGTAAGACTGTGGAATGAGACTGTAAGACTGTGGAATGAGACTGTAAGACTGTGGAATGAGACTGTAAGACTGTGGAATGAGACTGTAAGACTGTGGAATGAGACTGTAAGACTGTGGAATGAGACTTTAAGACTGTGGAATGAGACTGTAAGACAGCAGATGGGGAAAAAGAGATAAAGGGTGTAGAGATAGAATTTTTAAAAAATTTGTACGGTAACGATTCCAAGATATTATTTTTATTTCCAATTTTAATTTCCTTAATTTGGATAACGTGGCAATAGTCGCACACTCACAGTACTCTGAAAGTGGATGCTTAAATAGGTCACCATTTATATAAACTCCCACTATCCGAGAACTGTGTGGCTGATTTCCATTATATTTTTTCCCCACATTACTCCACTCCTTCATCCAAAGCTGCTCCATCTGTCCCTCCACTCTTGTATCCACTATACTCCTCCACGCTCCACTCCTGCCTCCACTGCTCCAAACTTTAGCAATTGCTTTGCAACTTCTCATTGCCATGTCGTTTCCAAAGAAATTACGGAAAATAACTCAAGACGCAAACTATTGGAGTGAAAAAAAATAACAGTTTAGGAACAAATAGTCAGAACATGAACTCATTCCAGGCATTACTGACTGCTGTGACTGTGTTTTGGACTGCAGAAGTCACTGACTGAGGTATGACTGTATTTAGGCCTGTAGAAGTCACTGACTGAGGAATGACTGTGTTTAGGACTGCAGAAGTTACTGACTGAGGTATGACTGTATTAAGGACTGCAGAAGTCACTGACTGAGGTATGACTGTACTTAGGCCTGTAGAAGTCACTGACTGAGGTATGACTGTGTTTAGGACTGCAGAAGTTACTGACTGAGGTATGACTGTATTAAGGACTGTAGTAGTCACTGACTGAGGTATGACTGTATTTAGGACTGTAGAAGTCACTGACTTAGGTATGACTGTGTTTAGGACGGCAGAAGTCACTGACTGAGGTATGACTGTGTTTAGGACTGCAGAAGTCACTGACTGAGGTATGACTGTGTTTAGGACTGTAGAAGTCACTGACTGAGGTATGACTGTGTTTAGGACTGCAGAAGTCACTGACTGAGGTATGACTGTGTTTAGGACTGCAGAAGTCACTGACTGAGGTATGACTGTGTTTAGGACTGCAGAAGTCACTGACTGAGGTATGACTGTGTTTAGGACTGTAGAAGTCACTGACTGAGGTATGACTGTGTTTAGGACTGCAAAAGTCACTGACTGAGGTAAGACTGTGTTTAGGACTGCAGAAGTCACTGACTGAGGTATGACTGTGTTTAGGACTGCAGAAGTCACTGACTGAGGTATGACTGCGTTTAGGACTGCAGAAGCCACTGACTGAGATGACTGTATTTAGGACTGCAGAAGTCACTGACTGAGGTATGACTGTATTTAGGACTGTAGAAGTCATTGACTGCTGTGGCTGTATTTAGGACTGTAGAAGTCATTGACTGAAGTGTGACTGTATTTAGGACTGCAGAAGTCTCTGACTAAGGTATGACTGTATTTAGGACTGTAGAAGTCACTGACTGAAGTATGAAGGGCAGTCAATGAAAAGTGTACCCTCAACGATTTTTTAACTGTTTACAAATTTTATATTTGCAGATATTTTAAAATTTTACGGATTACACGATGGCAAATTTTTAAATTAGAGAGTAATAGGAAATTAAAAATAGTGATTTGAGAATTTAACTTCATGCGGAGACTCTTTTCTCTGGTAGCTCATAATATCTTTCTTGTTAGAAATAGATTTTGGTTGATCCAAGATTAGAATGTACGTTTTTGATTCGTAACATTGAGGGCTATTTTGGCTATTATTGAAAAGCTCGTAAATTATTAAAAACTGGATTAAGTGCATTCGATAAAGCGTATCCCTTTGCAGTCACTTATAAACAGAGGTGGGCGTTCCGCACAAATTTTCGCGAACCTTTATTCCCGAACCGGTTCGGACTGGAAAATGGGTTTTGACATTCGGATTCGGAACCTCTTCAAAAACGGTTCGGACTTCAGTGTTCGGAACGTCTTTTTCGCAAGTCCTAACCTCCGTACCTGGGGAAAACTGACTTGTTCATTTAATTATTTTACGTTCTGAACATGTACCGTACTCGGCTACTATTATATACATAGGTTTCTGCTTAACACTGAAGCGATTGGACATGCGTCTCTCCCCGGTCTTCTTCCGTTACGTTTTTCATCTTTTCCTGACTAGCGGTAAGTTTTATAATAATCTTAATTCTTTGATAACTGTTTATGTTCACTCAAATCTCAATTAAAAATTGCTTGAAATATGTATAAAATGTATAAGGTTATAAACGTTTATATTAGGTAACATTACATAACACCCTATCCCTAGTAACTTAGCCGTTGGCTAACCAGTCCTCATGGAAAAATAATAATAAATTAAATTCAAGACCGATTTTAAAGCTGTCTTTTCATTCGTTTAATTTTTTGCATAAATACATACGATTAGACAAAAACGAAGGTGATAAATGGTAAGATACTCATATCATGAGCATTCATTCAAATCTATAATAATATTAGGAATATATCAGAGATCTTTCCAGGCATTAGATGCAAGAGTGTGTTTCAGTACATGAGGGTGAATATTTCACTATAATCAGTTAACTGTAACTCTTATAGCGGCTCATTGAGATCATATATGTGCGAGAATAATTGCGCACACCAAGCTTCGTACAATAACATCTTATAAATATTTGTTTCTTGTCTTAGCTTGTTACTTTTATTTTGAATGATAATTTTTTCTTTTGCTTTTACTAATGTATGAGTAATATCAAATGAAGGTTTTTAAAAGAGAAAATATTGAAATGACTCAAATGAGCAAACTTTTGACAGCTAAGTAGGTAGGCTGAACAGATAATTTAAGATCAAGTATTCGGCTATTCGCTTTAAAATTGAATTGATTATAATTTATATATAGGTATTATAATATTATATATAAGTTATAATATAACTTTGAGAAATATTCACTGTCTGGCCTTTCTAATATATTGAATAGAAGAAGAAGTTAAGCAAATAGAGCATAGGAATACCATAATACGGTATCTAGTACTTTCATATTCAAACAAATGCAAAAAGTTTTTATATCATCAGTTCTCTAGATCGGATTAATCAAAAATGTTGTAATATAAATGAAAAAGTGAAAACCAATAGTAAAAACTTAAAAATTATTTAAATAGATACTTGGATACTTTAATATGGATCCATTGTCTTGCATTGTTATGACGACAGAGTTGGTCTTAATTATTCTTTGCATGAAATTTGGAGTTCAGAAGAAAATTCAGAATAACAACCTAAATTACGTATTGGATTGGAGACTCGACGGGACCTTTAAAGATACTTAATGCTCATTCTCAATATTACTAACTTATTAAGTAGTAAGTAAAGTGGAACTCCTTTATAGTGAACTCCTGTATAGTGAATCATGATGAATAGTAAAATCCTGTATAGCGAACTTACCTCTATAGTGAACATATTTAGGTTATTCTACGTATGTTTTCTAGGCGCATCTTTTTTAAATTACTTTATATCTTTCATGTCATTCCTTTAAATTTACTGACCTTTCTTGACTTTGTTTCTACATAAATACCAACTATATTTTTGAATTCAAAAGTTTAATATTTACGTATCGGCGTAAATCAGCGTAAATCACATAAATTATGGAATTAATTGTACTTTAGTGACGTGTGGCAACGTAGAAATACAGATTGGTTACCCAATACGCAAGAATGTGTCCACGTTTTTATGTAGTAGAGACAAATGTGCGAGCTGTGATTGGTTCACACTCCATCCAATCACAGTTCAGCTCACTCAGTTGCCAATCTCTTATATACCTATGTATTTATATCTCCTTATATATTTACTTGAAATTTAGTACACATTAGTTTAGTACATATACTAACAACTTGTAAAAATACAGTAACGTAGGTTTATAAATAAGACATTTGTTTTTTTAACATAGAGTCAAACCTTCTCGTTGTTTCTGACAGTCAAACTCATTACGGTTAATAATAATATTTAATAGTAAATAATTAGTATCTTGTTGAAAATATTGTTTTTTTTATATAAATAGGTAGCCTTGGAAGCATAAGTTAGTAATAGGGCCGAATATAAATATGTAGACTGTAGTTCACTTTCATTTTTTTTATTTTTTAGATATAAAATATATACCTAAAAAATCCGAGGTTAGCGTACAAATGTTCGGAATAAATGTTTCGTTCGGAACATTTATTCGGACCAAACTTTTCAAAATTGGGTTTGCTATACGGAGGTTCGGAACCCAAAATCGACGAAGATTCGGGTTCGGATTCGGAACCTAAAAAATGGTTCGCGCGCCCAGCTCTGCTTATAAATGACCTTAACCATCCAATAATACTTGAGTTATAAATGACCTTGACCTCAACGTTTGACCCGCTTGCTCCCAAAATATAATAAACTGGGAACTGGTTTGGTCTAATACTTTTGAGTTAAATAAGAAATGGATGGCCTTGACATATTGACACGATCGTTCCCAAAGCTAAACCAAATGGTTACATTGACTAATCGTCACACAAAGTTTCATGCAATATGGTTCAATACTTTTTGAGTTCTAAATGACAATAACCTTGAGCTTTGACCGGGTAGCTCCCAAAATTCTGCCAGACGGTCGTTTCACTAAATTTCAGGCAATTAGGTTGAATACTTTTACAGTTATGTGAATAACAAGATGATGAATAAACGCCAAGTAAAATATAACCTTCTGCAAATTTGTGAAAGTAACAAGAACGAGCACGTACTCCATAGAGCACATACCTTCGCCGCCGCTTATAAATGACCTTGACCATCCAATAATCCTTGAGTTATAAATATCCTTGACCTTACATTTTGTCCCGTTCGCTCTCAAAATCAAATAAACAAAATTAAATAATAAATCTATTAAAGTGGCAATTTGGTTGAATACTTTTTGAGTTATTGAGTTACAAATGGCATTGACCTTGACCTTTGATCGGATCGTTCCCAAAATTGAACCAAATTGTTCATGGACCGTGACTAATCATCCCGCCAAATTTCAGGTAATTTGGTTGACTATTTTTTGAGTTATGCACATAACAAAATGTCGACTAAAACAAGACCTTCTGCATTTTACGAAGGTAACTGAGGAATTTTGTGCACTATGCGGGGTATTCCCTCTAATCAATTAAGACTATATTCACTATAGAGGAGTCCACTATACATAGTCCTCTACATTATGTAGAGCAGTTCTACCGCAGCACTATATAGTTAACTCATCTAAAGGAAACAAGTGAGTCAAAATACTAGAATATTTAACTAGCAATCGGCAAGATGGACTTTGGTGTTAGTCACCTAATAGAGGTGTAGGAAATCTGGCAATAACATGGACACTACTTTTGCTATTATCGGAAAAACTTTTATTTAAATAACACGTATTGATGATAATATATTTTGAAATATAATTGTAATTAATTCTAAAGAAATTTATAGTTATCTACTATACTGTTAATCTACTATCCATTTTATTTGTTTAAAACAATTCATACGATTTGTTTATTTTATGATAAATAGCAATGGAATTATGTAAATACTATTTAACATATTGAATGAAATAGCACATTTCTTTTGATACAAATACCTATTTTATTTAAAATAAAATTTAACAGAAATTCCAACATTTAATTAATAATAAATATCACGGAATTCAAAAGCCTTATCTATCCCGTTTCGAACATTCGAAATTACATTTCCTTTGATTTTACGGAATTATTTTCTGTCAACATCCATCATTCCCTGGCACTCTACCGACAGCTCTGATTGTATATTATCATCCATGTTATATTCTATTATGAATAACTATATAGTTAATATTTGTTAATATGAAATAACATTCCACTTGAATTATTAAGATGTTTTTATTCACTGTGACATGATTGATAATTAAATTAAATATTTCCTGAAAACTTCCAATGACATCCTAAAATTTAGTAGTTAAAAAAAGTCTTTTGCAGAAGTAATAATTAGAAAGAGCATATTCCATTGTATCTTGTTGTGTTTCTATCACGAGTCCCTTTCTCTTCTCGCACTCGTTTCTTGCCACTACAGTCGATACCGTGACCTCTTTTGAATAGCCAATCGCTTGTCCAAACGAGAAGCAATCCTGAGTAAATAGCAGTGCTTTATTCCCAAACTTTTGGCGGGCCTCCACAATTTAAGCAGTCCGAGTGATGGCGCTTTAGAAGCCATTGGAATTGGCTCTTTCGCTCTTAGATGGTACATTGGCTATTGGAATTGGCTCTTTCGCTCTTAGATGGTGCATTGGCTATTGGAATTGGCTCTTTCGCTCTTAGATGGTGCATTGGCTATTGGAATTGGCTCTTTCGCTCTTAGATGGTGCATTGGCTATTGGAATTGGCTCTTTCGCTCTTAGATGGTGCATTGGCTATTGGAATTGGCTCTTTCGCTCTTAGATGGTACATTGGCTATTGGAATTGGCTCTTTCGCTCTTAGATGGTACATTGGCTATTGGAATTGGCTCTTTCGCTCATAGATGGTACATTGGCTATTGGAATTGGCTCTTTCGCTCTTAGATGGTACATTGGCTATTGGAATTGGCTCTTTCGCTCTTAGATGGTACATTGGCTATTGGTATTGGCTCTTTCGCTCTTAGATGGTACATTGGCTATTGGTATTGGCTAGTGATGGTTGCAGTGGTACTTGGCTATTGGAATTGGCTAGCGATGGTTGCAGTGGTACATTGGCTATTGGTATTGGCTAGTGATGGTTGCAGTGGTACATTGGCTATTGGTATTGGCTAGTGATGGTTGCAGTGGTACATTGGCTATTGGAATTGGCTAGTGATGCTTGCAGAGGTACATTGGCTATTGGTATTGGCTAGTGATGGTTGCAGTGGTACATTGGCTATTGGAATTGGCTAGTGATGATTCCAGTGGTAAAAGAATCTTCACATTTAATATCCCTGTATTATTTTGGATCTTTAGCGCATAGACACTACAACGGTACGATTCTTTAAAAAAATAATCATTTCATAAAGTAGCAGAAAATGTTTTGAGAAGTACATTAACTGTTAGATTTATCCGAACTTTAGTTTACTTTAGACCAGCTTATGATTATCTATTGGTAATCAACAAAATACGGCATGACACACCAAGCTATTTATGATATATGAAGGTAGTACAATCGAAAGCTTTCCATACACTATCTAGAATATTCGGGTTTATTCCCGCGGTGGCTTTTCTATCTGACTGCTCTAACGGCGACTCATTCCGACAGTCTATGGATGTTTCTTTCCGATTGTCGCTCTGAATCATTTTACAGTTTAGATTTTACCCCAAAAAATCTGAGAGCTGTCAGAATACATTCGGAAGTGGGGTGTAGCTGGAAATGTGTTGGTAGTGCAATTATGCAACGCGTACAAAACGACATCACTATCTAAGTAGTAATAATATTTAGCAACACATGCATAGATTATGCTTTAGCTACAATTGTTTTAATCATTAATTACTTCTGTAATACATTGAAAGTATTCAATTAAAAATAATTATATCCCATTCCACCTATTTTATTCTCTGACTTCATTGCAATTCTCACCCATTCATACCATCCTCAGTATGTCTCATTCTCACTCCGAACCATTCACCCTCATTTTACTCTCACTTTGTTCCTTATAGTTTCGTTATAGTTTCGCTCAGTTCCACTCCAGCTCTATTGCTTCCACGTTCCATTTCACTCCAATTCCGTTTCATTCTGACTCCGTTCATCTCTCACTCTGTTCCATACCGAATCCGTTCTTCTCCAACTCCGTTTCATTCTGACTCCGTTCATCTCTCACTCCGTTCCATTCTAACTCCGTTCCTCTCCCACTCCGTTCCATACCGACTCCGTTCTTCTCCCACTCCGTTCCACTCCAGTCCGCTCTATTCTCTAAGACTCGGAGCAGAGCGTTCAATTATTGGCCTGGGTGTGACAGCAATGCCCTCTGCCGGCTTATTTGTGACCCTAAAATCAGAAGAAATACTCTCAAAGCTGTCGACACATGGACTATAATTCGACTCGTATATTTGCTAAATATGGAGCCAAAGGTTAAGTTTTCTGAAGTTTTTAGCGCCTTATTCAATTGACTCTTAGTTTTATTAAAATTGAGCTCTTTTCCAATAATAGTAATCATATCTTCCAGAAGTCATTTTCAACTGGAGTAGGTAGATCTGGAAGTTATTTCCAAATTTGGTAGCATTTCCCGAATATATAGAATTCGGTTATACGATTGCTAGAAAGTCTTATATTGGCTCGGAAAACACTCAGCAGATCACAGTGATGGGCAAACTTTGCGGTGATATTGCAATTAGGAGAACATTTCAAATGAGTTATAGTAAAACTAAAGAAAATTTGGATGATTAAATTAATCTTTGATTATAGTTATCAGATCGTTCATTAATTTGTTAGAGAATTAGTATTAGAAATTAACTAGGATATCATGACGGTACTTAATTCTATTAATATTTAACTAGTAAAAATTTAAAACTAGTAATCGGATCACAGTTTTCTACACACAGAGAAAGGATTAGTTGAATCAAATCAAATTTGATTTGTTTTGACTCATATGAATGGGTTATTTTTGCGCCTACCCTCGTGGTGAGATGAAGGTACTACTTAAAAGTAGTTAAATTGACGAGGGTTAAAGCAAAACAGTCGTTTTGACTCACTCCTAAACTTAAAAAAAGTAGCGCCAACTCTCATAGTAAGTTAATTTATACACCAGATACATTGGATTAACAGTCTTTGTGAGTTACTACAATACACTCCGTCATAGTTGTTTCAACATACTTTAAAATTATCAAAAAGGTAACTTTTAACTCTCATAGTAAGTTGATTCACAGATTCAATCTATAAAATGAATTGAATTGACTAATGTTTGATGACACACCACGTCATAGTTGTTTTAACACACGTGAAAACATGAATAAAGTCCAACCAACTCTCGTAATAATTTGATTCAAAGCATTAATTGATGACCCATTAGATATGAGTAAACTCTTTTCTCTGTGTAATTTCCTATTATTTTCAAATCTTACAAATTTGTCATCGTACCCAGACCAATTGTAAAATATCATCAATCAGTAAATTAAATCTCTGAATGATATATCAGAATATCATGCACTAAGCTTATTATACTTGAAGAGATCTTTCAATAAGCTTATTCTACTCCAAAATATCATGCACTAAGCTTATTCTACTTCAAAATATCATGCACTAAGCTTATTATACTTCAAAATATCATGCACTAAGCTTATTATACTTCAAAATATCATGCACTAAGCTTATTATACTTCAAAATATCATGCACTAAGCTTATTATACTTCAAAATATCATGCACTAAGCTTATTATACTTCAAAATATCATGCACTAAGCTTATTATACTTCAAAATATCATGCACTAAGCTTATTATACTTCAAAATATCATGCACTAAGCTTATTATACTTCAAAATATCATGCACTAAGCTTATTATACTCCAAAATATCATGCACTAAGCTTATTATACTTCAAAATATCATGCACTAAGCTTATTATACTTCAAAATATCATGCACTAAGCTTATTATACTTCAAAATATCTTTCAATAAGCTTAAAATACCTAAATATATCTTTTAATTACCTGAAAACACCTGAAAATATCTTTCAAAGAGGTAATTACCCCACCCTTCTATTTCCTATAAATTTTTCCCCGTTTCAAAATGTCAGTTCGTTAAAATGTTCACCAATGCATTAAATCATTATAACTAACGTCAAGTAACCCCCCTTCCCCCCCCCCCATCTCCCCCACCCAGCTATAACCTGTTATGAAACCTCTCGAGTCTTTTAAAATCCACCTCTAGTGGTTCCAACATTTTCAGACTGTGAAAAATAATTATGTACGAGTGATATTTCAATTACGTGAATTATTGGAGGAGATGCGTAATGAATGATGAAAAGTTATAGGGATTATTTCAGAGATTATTCCAGATTCATAATCAATAATCGTTGTGTCATTTGAATCAGAGAATCTTCTTTATAATCCGCTGGTTAATTCAGTGAAGTTTAATCCCTTCAAGGATATCATTTATAAATCCTATTAGAATGAATAATTAACCCGGGATTTTATTATTTCAAATGAGTTTTTTGGTGAGCAAATTTCAATATGTTTCAACATTCTGAGTGATGTTATTAATAGAGTATATTTTATGCAAGGCCGTGTAAAATACCAAAAGAAAACTAGAACACATTAGTAATATATGAGAAAATTTAGTTATGAGTAAATTATCACTAATACTTTAAGTCCCAGACATGTTAATACTCGATGCTTAAAAGTAAATAGGTCACAAATGCTTTTTTCATTTTAATTTTTAGCTCATGGTTTTAATTCCAAATCATAGTCCATGGTTTTAATTTCTAGGAATACTGTTTTTACCACTATTTTGAATTAATTAACTGTTTATACTGTTTCATTACTCATTATATAGCTTAGTTGAGATAAAACTTATAATTAAACTGAAAGTAGTTTCTAAAAGTAATTCTTCCTGGTTAAAGCAGTACAGTATAACTACTCCTCTATGTAGTGGATTCCTCTGTAGTGAACGTAAAGTCATGAGTAAGGAACTACCTCGTATGGTGAACAAGTTTTCTTTAGTCTGTCATGAATGGTAATTAGTTTTCTAAAACTACTAGCCATTCATGGCAGACTAAAGAAAATTTGTTCACTACGCAGGGTAGTTCCTTAAACTCAAGACTCTTAAATTTACTGTATAGGAGTCCATTACATTTGAGTTTTACCATAGAGGAGTTGTACTGGGTAGGAGTTCACTATAGAGGAGAACGCTATAGAGAAGTTCACTATAGAGGAGTTCGCTACAGATGAGTTTTACTATAAAGGAGCTCAAACAGAGGACTTCAGTATTGAGGAGTTCTTTTTGTGCAATCAGAACAGTCAGTCTCACGATAGGCTGCAAATGTATTGATATAAAGGGTGTCCGACATTTTTGTTGCCAAACTTTAACATAAGGTTCCATTCTTCGAAATAAAAACTTTATATTCTATGAAGGTATGGCCTAAAATGCTTAGTTAAAAAATTACAAGGTTAGGAAAGTAGTATCTGTACCATTTATTATTATAAGTTAACATTATTTTTTTTTAATGTTGCGATAAGTAACAAAACATTTTTAACAGTAATTATTATGAGCACAAGAAACATAATCTTAAATTAAGTTACATGTTTACAATATGTGTTCAATTTGCCGCCCATTTGTTGCGATGCAGGCGTTCAAACGTTAGTCCCGCGAGGATTCGTGAAACTCCTGGTGTCTTTGCTCGCGTCCGCCAATCATTGGACAAACGTTAGAACACCTGCATCGCAACGAATGGGAGGCAGTTTGAACACATTTTGTAAACATGTAACCTAATTTAAGATTAAGTTTCTTGTGCTCCTAATAAATACTGTTAAAAATGTTTTGTTTCTTATTGCAACATTAAAAAAATGACGTTAACTAATAATAATAAATGGTACAGATACTACTTTCCTAACCTTGTAACTCTTCAACTAAGCATTTTAGACCATACCTTCATGGAATAAAAAGTGTTTATTTCGATGAATGCAACCTTATGTTAAAGTTTGGCAACAAAAGTGTAGAACACCCTGTATAAAAAACTCTTTGGGAAACTAACTAACGTGAACGATTTTAACCGACTAATGTTTTTTCATAAGGCAAAACATTAGTAAGCTATTTAGAAAAAAAACCGACGGTTATTGAGTTGATTCCGATAAAAAAAGTAAGAGTGTTTTTCCCAACAACAACAACAACAACATTCACGTTACGTTTGTAGAGCGAAAATGGGATAAATTTACACAAAAGTCGTACAAAAAAAGTATTAAAACTTTATAAACACTTATATAATAAACATTTCATCATTTATTGAGTATAAGAAATTGATCTAATATTTCTTCACTTAATTTCAAATCGTCAGTCAATGCAATTTATTTCAATTCATTTAAGTTATCTATAAACATCACAAAAGAAACAGAATAGTCCCATATAAACCTCCATACCAGTCTCCAACTCTTCCATTATTTGCCCATACTGTCTTGGTCAATAGAACTGCACGTTGTATTCAAATATAGGGACTAATTTAGAGAAATAAGGAAGAACTCTCCCGTTTTTATTATTTAGCTTTACAATCCTTTCGAAAATTGAGTTAGCCTATTTTATATTATTATATTTATTTCCTTAGAAACATTCTGATTACCAGCGTTACGTATAATAAATAACATCTATACCTAATATTTATTAATGTATTATCTATGCATAGTAGAATTTATTTATTGTATAACGTAATATATATTATTGATGTAATATATTATATGTTTATGTTTAGAGATATTTGTTCTTCATACAAAAGAATATATAATTTTTTATACACTTATATTTATTTATTATTATAAATTAAAATAATTATTTTATTTATTTAAGTTCTTTTCAAATTTATAAAAGGAATATTTTTTGAGATATTTATTAGAATATCGGATAAGATTTTATTATCTTCGAAAATTGCAGAAGGTTCTATTTTGGTCAGCATTTATTTATTTGTAATTTTGTTATTTGCATAACTCAAAAAGTTTATTAATTAATTAAACAATAATTAACACTTAGAGCTGCATAGCGACTTCACCTCTAACACTTAGAACTGCATAGCGACTTTACCTCTACCACTAAGAACTGCATAGCGACTTTACCCCTACCACTAAGAACTGCATAGCGACTTTACCTCTACCACTAAGAACTGCATAGCGACTTTGCCTCTAACACTTACTGCTGCATATCGAATACAATCCACGTTCCTCAGTAATTTTCTCCCCCTGTTCAGCTCTATTTTCAAATGTTCGTTGAATTCAAACCGAGGGATAAATCTTGGAGATTCATTACATTAATCGGCTTTCCATTGGAATCGCAACCTTCTTAAGGCACAGAACTCTGCAATAATTAAAACTGGGGATCCAGAGTTTATCTAGCATATCTTTGTAGAAAATGGTTAAATGATTCAAAAAATTGATGCATTTACTTAAAATAAAGTACTTTTGAAGTATGATGAATTGGTACGCGTACATTTCTTATTGATATTTTATATATCGAGGAGTATATCTTATTCATACCGCAACAAAATTTTGTGAGCTTAAATTTAAAATTTATTATTCAAAATATATACGACTTTTCATTCGCATACTCTCAAGTTATTTTTTTTAACATTGTACTTAATATATCAGCTATCTGGTATCTATAGTATTATTTAATAGTGATTAACATTGATTATAAACAAAGATTCAAAGTGAAGATTGAGATTAAGGATGAAATGAGTGATTTGATGACGCCTGATTAATAACTGAATACGATTACCATCATGGCTTTAATAATCACATTAAGATGAATCCACTGCTTCCCCATTAGCCTCATTACTTCCCACACTTCTCTAATCTTCCCCTTCTTCCCCCGGGAGTGCACACCTTCCTCACTCTTCGATTAGTACACCGAGGGGAATATCTCAATCTGTGATTAATTCCGCTGAAAGAATACCCCCCATTCCCGGGGGAAGTGGCTGTAGGCGCCATTACTTGAGCGGGGGTATTGATTGTAGGTACTGGTTTGGGGGGGGACCTATTGTGGGGCCATAGAAGATTACGATGGGGGATATAGATGATTATCATGGGGGATATAGATGATTATCATGGGGGATATAGAAGATTAACATGGGGCCATAGATGATTAAGATGGGAGATAGAGAAGATTAACATGGGGCCATAGAAGAATAAGATGGGGCGACAGAAGGTCAAGATGGGACCATAGAAGGTTAACATGGGGCCATAAAAGATTAAGATGTGGACATAGAAGATTAACGTGTGCCGTGGAAAATTAAGATGGCTTATTAATTATTTTACATGGACTTACCTCGTTCAAATTTTATTCAATAAATTAATTAATTTAAATGAAATTCTATCCATATCACCCAATAAATGTATTAGAAAACCATTAAAAGTATTAAAGTTGCATATTATTTTCCATATGTAAAATAACTAATTGTTAAAAGTGAAATAAAATTATATATACGATCCATGTATCTACTTCATTATAGAAAATTGATTCAAATATGCATAATAGGTACTTATTATTTATTATTTCAATTTTCAAATCTTTACCTCTTTACGAAGGTGATGCATTATTTGGTACATACTGTAGGGGCAAAGGCAAGGCTCTATGCAGCCTATTTTTACCACCAATAGGTTGTAAATTACTAAATTTCTTCCCCAATATACTTTTTGTACGGTTTTCAATAATGGATAAGTTAGGAAACAATTTCAGAGAGTTAGGGAAAATAAAAACAAGATTTTACAAACGGGAAGAAGGTTGTGTAGAGGTTATATATATAAATATATATACATTTTATTTGAATGGATGGGGGCTTTATTTTGAATGTATTGGGCTATATTTGAACTGATTTTGGATTTATTTTATTATTTAAAATGTAGATTAATAAATGGATTTTGTTTCCAATTCAGTTTTTGTAACAATGAAGAATATTGAAATACAAAAAAAATGTTTAAGAGGACAACATTTTCCCATTATAAACAAGAAATAATATAGAATGGTTTAATTTTATATAAGAGGCCTTTTTTTCTGAAATGGCAACATATTAAAAGTTTCATTTCATCTGACAAATATGAAATAAATGCTCGTTGTCACCCCGTATGAAATGGGATTCCAATTAAATTAACCAAGTTGCGTCAAGGCGAGCAGGACGGCCTGGAAAATATTAAATTATGGCGAAGAAGAACACTTAAATTCATCTCCTTTTATAATACGAGTTCAAAATAGGCACATAAGACAGTATATAGTTAAACAAATCGAAAGGCAAGTTGTCATTTGATTAGAGTATCAAATTGCCATGACTTATTCATGGTGAAATGCTAAAATATGTCCTACTTTTCATGTGATGCGACACACTAATTCACAAAATTCATCTGTTTATGCAAAAAACACAACACACAGTTTGAAAATAGCTTTGAAGTGGTAAATCAATAGAAATTATTCAATGAATAGTAATGTGAACAAGAGAACTAGAAAACTCTCATTTGCCCTTTAGATCACAGGTTTTAATTAACAATAGCATATGGAGTTTATTCAAATAATCATTTTAATTAATATCCATAAAATGGCTACATTCTCGATTGATTAACGTTTCTCCTGATTTTAAATAGGATTCTAGATATATTTGTGTCGCACTGTACCTCCTGCAGACGGGAATGTTTATTGCCAGGTCTGAAAATAGTTAGGCGGTGCCGTTGCTACCATAAAATGAACAGTAAACATTTAATGTCTGCATTTGGACTGCCGAAACCAGGGACTGAATGTTAGTCTGGGTGTTCAGAAGACAGAATTTAACGTCCAGAAGCTTTAATGTAAGAATTTCAGGGGATACATCATGGAGAACGTTTAGGAGCGATCATCTTTGCTGCTTATGTGATGGGTAGGAAGGTAGTTTTGAATAATTAGGGAATTCGACAGTTTAACCTTTCATCGCAAGATGTAGCATATGTGATACAATTAGATGAATATTAAAATATACCGAGAAAGAAAATTTACAATTTACAATGCGCAAGTTCGCACATAATATATTTTGATTTTCAATTATTATTGATTATAAAAACCTATTGACGATTATAAAGGATGACGCGAATAAAATTGTATATTTTCATAAAATTTACACAGTCTATCGCCCGTCGTCGGACATTTGCAGCGAAAAATATGAAAAACATTTACCGTAATTGAATATAATAGACGATCTACAGATCATAAATTTTCCAACTTGGAAATTTCTTATTATTTTGTTTTTCTCTCAGTTCACATTTCATTAGTTAATTCAACTTATTGCAGTAAAGACTGCAGTATTTACTTACTGTAGTAGAAACTGCATTAAGTACTGCATTGTTATATTAGTTATAGTTAAGAGTCAAAATAAATCCTTTCATAAAATGGTAAATGTTAGATCATATCACTTCAGATGAACTTTAAATATCATTCCTGATTATATGTACGACAAAAAATAGAAATAAGAAGAAATTTATCACCATTAACCATCTTAATTAAAATATTAATAGTTATATAATATGATTTTCAGTTTTAAATCAATCATTTAGGATTTGGTAGTTAGTACAGAGAATTCAGTATTACAGATTCATCTTCAGTTTATCATTTGCCAATTCTAGCTAGAATGATTAATTCTCATCACTAGATTCCAACTCACCGAGTGATTTGCATTCTGAGCTGCAGCACCATCTATGGTTTCCCAACTCCACTCAATAAGCGTCTATTTCTGACCTCAATTCGAATGATAAAAAGCCAAAAGCCAATTTTGAAAACATTTCAAGTCAATCAAGCGCACCTCTATAATCAACATCATTCCGTAACAAAATTCCCTTCAAAATCATCAGAAACAAATTACAGTGTGAATTACATCCATCATTTTTAGGTCACAATAGTAGCATCGCGATGAAATATCAGTGAAATTAGTTATAATCCTCCTACTTACCTATAGAAACTGTGCTATTTTTGCCTCATTAGGCAGCAGACGGTTAATTAGCAATTTATACAGCTGCAGCTAATCAGCAATAGTCTAATTTCATTGGTAAAAGTGTCTGCATTCAATCAATTGAAGCATAATGTATCTGATTGCCAAATGTTCTATTTGTTCGATTCAGAAACCTAGATTATGTAGCAATAATTAACTCTCGAGTTATGGATAAAGTTAGGTTCTGTTCTTGGGAGATATAGAAGAGTTGTTCATGAACTGTTTATCTATAGTACGAAACAGTCTGCCTTCTAACAGCTATTTTCTTCTCCCATTTCGAATAGCCTGCGAAAAACTCCACAATGAATCGGCCCCAAACCACAATTGTCGACAGGCTAAAATTGCCGCCCTAATTCCAGACATTAAAAGTGTAGCCTGAACTTGTAGCTCTCGAATGTCCTTTGGTTGTGAGCGCTAAAACTCCCCATAATTGGTGAATTAATTTGTCCTTTTGAGATGATGAAACGCAATAATGAACGTGATCGCTTGAAGAGGATTGAACAGCGCCTACTACTTAGCACTTGGCCTGATGTTAGAATATTCCAAGATACTTCCCTAGAACAGTGAGAAACCAAATTGAATTTTATATTATGATTAATCAAAAACTATATTAACTTAATGTTTCTCTCTATGATCCTCTTCTGTATCGTTAGATATCTCTCTCTCTCTCTCTCTCTCTCTCTATGTATAAATCCTCCAAACGAAAGTTAGAAGAATGGGAAGCCCTAATCAGGTAGTTTTTACTGCTAAATTCTGAGGATTTGGAAACCTATTTATAAGACTGATAGTGGATGAATAATTCTGCCATTGATATATTAATGTGGGATAACCGATAGCGTACCAAACCTAATTAATGTCACTAGCTATAATATTGTAATGTTATTTCTTTATTTCTCCAGATAATGCTATTTATGTAACCTTCTTTGAAATTTCTATCAAATGCTGTAAGTTTAGATCCAATTTTAGTTAACTGTTTGTTCTCAGAATCTCAAAGAATACCATTAACATTATTAAAGGCGAAGTTTTCTTTTTATTGCTACTTAATGAAAAAATCAAATGTTCAATTCACCGCGCAATTAATGCAAATGAAAATTGTACTGTAATTATACAGTAACTAGTGTACTTGCCCGTTAATAATAACGAGATCTGAACTTCTCATTAGTATCAATATTTGTTTAATTTAACTATCCACGCTATTCAGATTTAGCCAAAGTTATTAATTGAATGATGACGATAATATTATAGCATAGAGTACATTAATTTAATGACAGAGTTGTGAAAAAAAAATTATTAAAAGCCGTGACTGGAGATTTTTTTATTACCTTCGCAAAATTGCGGAAGGTTATAATTTGATCAGCAATATTGTTATTAATGTCTACATAATTCTGTTATTCGCATAACCCAAAAAGTATTCAACCAAATTGATTTCATTCTTTGTGGAACAATTGGTCATTATTCAGGAACCATTTGATCAGATTCTGGGAGCGATCGGGTCAAAGGTCAACGTCAAAGTCCTTCATAACTCAAGAAATATTGAATAGTCCACGTCATTTATAAGCGATGGCGAAGGTATGCACTCTGCGAGTGCCCGTTCTAATTTCCATATAGGATATTCTTCATAAATTCTGGAATAGAACTAGAACACAAAAAAAAATACTTTATTGTACAGAAATAATATTGATAATCTAGTAAATTAATAGCTAAATTTAGAAAGTTGTTGGTCAATTATTTCAATGTACAACCAGTATAAGAATTGTGTTTAGCAACGGGGAACTGTCACCTGAGTTGGTCTGATGTGCCACCTTTCCGTAGATGAGTCTTACTAAGTTGAGATTTCCTCCGGTAATCTTCTATTTTCCGGCAAAGTAACTAGGTTCTGTGAGCCTAGGAAACACTTTCAAAGGTAGGTACCATCATATTCAGTTATTGCCATACATTAATTAATTTCACTCAAGAGAAATAGATTCATTTCTATTTCCAAGAGTCCACATATACAATAAAACTCCTCTATAGTGATCTCCTCTATGGTGAGCTCCTCTATGGTGAGCTCCTCTATAGTGAATCGAGAGTACTGAGTAAGAAATGTACCCAGAACAGTGAACAAACTTTCTTTAGTTTGCCATGAAAGGCCATCAGTTTTAGAAAACTAATGGTTATTTAATAGCAGATTAAAGGACATTTGTTTCACTATATAGTGTAGCTCTCTTACTCAGGACTCTACATTCACTATAGAGGAGTCAATTATAGAGGAGTCCAACTGTAGTTGAAATACGGTGTACTTCTATATTCGATGACTATTTTTCTTTCGAAAACAAATCTTTCATTCCATGTTATATCTGTACATTCATCAATCGTAGGGCTTGGATGGAAATTGGTTGGAATATTGGAATACCGTCAAGTTGCAGCTCTCTTTCTCACATATGTAAATAAATGGAGTAAAATTACCAGTATCTCCCGCAGTGTTTCGATTCATCAACATTAATAGTCTTCTGAAGCTTCCAATAGAGCTGGCCTAATCCTTTCCAATTTGAACCTTTGTGGGTAGGTGCGTGCACCGGGAGGATCATTTTGAATGCAAACAGCCCTCCATGTTTTGTCGATCCGAGAATTTTCCTTCGTTAAACCTAAACCCGGCTAACAAATTGCTTCTCCTCGAAACTTCCAAACTGTGGAATAGTTCTTTCTCAAGTTTCGAATCGCACGTACACTGGAACTAAACACTCTGCTTTGCTATGTTCTTGCTATGTTCCCAGTTCATTAAGTGGCTATTAGGAACACAATTTCAGTGACCAAACTTTAAACGTTCATAATTCCCTAACTAATTTTAATTTCTGGAATCAGTAAAATTTGAATCATTTTCTATCATTGTCATGACAAGATAAGAATGACAATACAAATTCTTGTACGAAATTGCTTTTCAAATTTGTCATATTCAAAAATATTGTTTTCATAGAAGAAGAATTTCCCGTGTCCCCAACATGAAATTCTCTCTGGATTCTTACGGGAACGTACACACGTAGGGTTTTTTAAATCTTTCCACCAGACTTTTTGCTAAGCTCCTCCTACTTTTTCCACGAGAATATAAGAAAAAATGACATAATTAATATTTATTTTAGTTGGTATCCATGATACCTGCAAAATATATAATAATTATATCGTTTTTTCTTATATTCTCGTGGAAAAAGTAGGAGGAGCTTAGCAAAAAATCTGACGGAAAGACTTTAAAAAGAATACGTGTGTACGGCACTTAATATACCATCAGTTATAAATGTTCCTTTCTCCAACTGTACTCATTTTGATTTGTATTTCCACCGACTGAGATTCCAAATGATTGTCAGATTAGGAGAGAAGATTCACCGCCAAGGGGCACTGGAGGCACCAATCGAGCACATGTAAATCAGATGCGACAAGCGGCTCCTACGATTGCTATTTAGCTGATGGTTTTTCTTCTCCATCATTTCCTTGGATAGATGATGATGTTCCCCCAATATGCGGAACAGATTCTCTCATTTGAGGCAATTTTGTTCGGTTCATCAGCCACGATGCGGAGGAATAAAGCTTGTTTTGTGAGCGGGAAAATGGAGAATTGCAAAAAAACACCTTGTCCAAATCGCATATTCGATTGTGGGATTTGATCTCATGATTGAAAATGAAACCAATTGGCAATACTTGTCAGCAGATTGGTTTCTTACAGCTTCAAAGGACATTATTTTGTTTGTCAAAAAGATTGAATTGTCAATACTATCATTTGATGATTAGTTTACGCATGATAATTCCAAGATGTATTTTTATTTCTTCGCTCACTTAACGTTCAGTTTGTCTCCATGGAAAGATAAATAATGGCCGTCATGAGAGCATAACCCCTTGTATTTACACAAAAAACAACACGAAGATGGTCCGTAAGTCCTAGCGTGGGGGACCATGGTCCTTAGTGCCCTGTGACATAAGAGCTACCAACAGAGCGAAAAAGCTTAGATGGCTTTTCTGTCAGTGTTTGTTCAAATGTTTGTTCAAACTCAGTACATATTTGGGTTCGGAAAAAATGTCGTTTTGAATAGCTGAGCAAATTGTTCGGGAGCTGTGAAGCGTTGTTGTTGCAGGAGTTTCTTTCACTTTTGTTTGGCAAAGTCTGGTCCTCTTTATTATTTTGTTTGGATTGGTTAATTGGCGAAAAATTCAAAATTCTCGGTGCAGTTAAATAGAATTGCATTTTTCATTTTATGCATTGGTTTCTACGGTTTACAGTTTCATTCATTTGCATGTCTGCCTTCTAATAAAAAAAAATAATAAAATTAAAAATCCTCTCACAGGTTCAAATGATAGTAAATAATAATTCTAAAAATCCTCTAAAAAAATTATATTCATATCAACTAAAAATGGTTTATAATTATTCGTTAGAATAGAAGATTCACTTATTATGGGCTTTAACTTAGATCTTAAATATTTTTAAATAAGAAGTTCTAAAATATAGAAAAGAATATCGTTAACCAAAACAGTAAATAAGAATTATACAATGATACCTTCAGGTAATATTGTACAATCAGAGAAAAGAAACTGTTGTTGTTTGATGTACTATCAGAGAAAAGAGTCACTGTGATGATGTACTATCAGAGAAAAGAGTCACTGTGATGATGTACTATCAGAGAAAAGAGTCACTGTGATGATGTACTATCAGAGAAAAGAGTCACTGTGATGATGTACTATCAGAGAAAAGAGTCACTGTGATGATGTACTATCAGAGAAAGAGTCACTGTGATGATGCACTATCAGAGAAAAGAGTCACTGTGATGATGTACTATCAGAGAAAAGAATCACTGTGATGATGTACTATCAGAGAAAAGAATCACTGTGATGATGTACTATCAGAGAAAAGAATCACTGTGATGATGTACCATCAGAGAAAAGAGTCACTGTGATAATGTACTATCAGAGAAAAGAATCACTGTGATGATGTACTATCAGAGAAAAGAATCACTGTGATGATGTACTATCAGAGAAAAGAGTCACTGTGATGATGTACTATCAGAGAAAAGAATCACTGTGATGATGTACTATCAGAGAAAAGAATCACTGTGATGATGCACTGTCAGAGAAAAGAGTCACTGTGATGATGCACTATCAGAGAAAAGAGTCACTGTGATGATGTACTATCAGAGAAAAGAGTCACTGTGATGATGCACTGTCAGAGAAAAGAGTCACTGTGATGATGCACTATCAGAGAAAAGAGTCACTGTGATGATGTACTATCAGAGAAAAGAATCACTGTGATGATGTACTATCAGAGAAAAGAATCACTGTGATGATGTACTATCAGAGAAAAGAGTCACTGTGATGATGTACTATCAGAGAAAAGAATCACTGTGATGATGTACTATCAGAGAAAAGAATCACTGTGATGATGTACTATCAGAGAAAGAGTCACTGTGATGATGTACCATCAGAGAAAAGAGTCACTGTGATGATGTACTATCAGAGAAAAGAGTCACTCTGATGATGTACTATCAGAGAAAAGAGTCACTCTGATGATGTACTATCAGAGAAAAGAGTCACTGTGATGATGCACTATCAGAGAAAAGAGTCACTGTGATGATGCACTGTCAGAGAAAAGAGTCACTGTGATGATGCACTATCAGAGAAAAGAGTCACTGTGATGATGCACTGTCAGAGAAAAGAGTCACTGTGATGATGCACTATCAGAGAAAAGAGTCACTGTGATGATGTACTATCAGAGAAAAGAGTCACTGTGATGATGCACTATCAGAGAAAAGAGTCACTGTGATGATGCACTGTCAGAGAAAAGAGTCACTGTGATGATGCACTATCAGAGAAAAGAGTCACTGTGATGATGTACTATCAGAGAAAAGAGTCACTGTGATGATGTACTATCAGAGAAAAGAGTCACTGTGATGATGTACTATCAGAGAAAAGAGTCACTGTGATGAAGTACTATCAGAGAAAAGAGTCACTGTGATGATGCACTATCAGAGAAAAGAGTCACTGTGATGATGCACTATCAGAGAAAAGAGTCACTGTGATGATGCACTATCAGAGAAAAGAGTCACTGTGATGATGCACTATCAGAGAAAAGAGTCACTGTGATGATGCACTATCAGAGAAAAGAGTCACTGTGATGATGCACTATCAGAGAAAAGAGTCACTGTGATGATGCACTATCAGAGAAAAGAGTCACTGTGATGATGCACTATCAGAGAAAAGAGTCACTGTGATGATGCACTATCAGAGAAAAGAGTCACTGTGATGATGCACTGTCAGAGAAAAGAGTCACTGTGATGATGTACTATCAGAGAAAAGAGTCACTGTGATGAAGTACTATCAGAGAAAAGAGTCACTGTGATGATGCACTATCAGAGAAAAGAGTCACTGTGATGATGCACTATCAGAGAAAAGAGTCACTGTGATGATGCACTATCAGAGAAAAGAGTCACTGTGATGATGCACTGTCAGAGAAAAGAGTCACTGTGATGATGCACTATCAGAGAAAAGAGTCACTGTGATGATGTACTATCAGAGAAGAGAGTCACTGTGATGATGCACTATCAGAGAAAAGAGTCACTGTGATGATGCACTGTCAGAGAAAAGAGTCACTGTGATGATGCACTATCAGAGAAAAGAGTCACTGTGATGATGTACTATCAGAGAAAAGAGTCACTGTGATGATGTACTATCAGAGAAAAGAGTCACTGTGATGATGTACTATCAGAGAAAAGAGTCACTGTGATGATGTACTATCAGAGAAAAGAGTCAACGTGAAATTGGCATTGTCTAAATAAAACATTTTTGACAGTAAATAAAGCCTACGAGTCTACCTAATACAAAATATAAGACCTCGTAGTTGAAGAGCATAACCCTAGCGTTTCAGATACACTTTTCTGTGACTGTACCTTTACTTTTCACAACCCCTCCTCTTTCCTCAGTGTATGTTTGTTAAGTCTTCTTCATTCGAAAGATTCAATGGTGACATCTCGACAACATGAGACTTCTAAGGGCTCATCAGAGTGAGGGTGGTACCTAGTTCAGTGACAGATGGATGAGGGGATCTGTATCAGGTTTTTTCCGGCCCATCCGATGACAGAGGCTGTAAATAGTGCAAGTGCCAAAATAGTCCACCGGTAAAGCATTAACTTTACTGATTCAAAATGAAAAAACACTTTTGTTGTTTTCTCTAATTAGGGGGATGATTTTTCGGTTGTGCAATTGCGCTAATTAATTGGAGAAAAATTTATGTCATTAATGTCTATATTTGGTCGGTTTTTCGCGCGGATGGGTCTAAGTTAAATGTAACGCATTTCTTCAATTTTGGTATTATAAAAATTGAAATAAAAAGAATATTAGCTATTCATTTAGCTGTATCAAAATGTTTTAATAATGGTTATTGATTTGAATTCATTTCATTTTAAATTAAAAAAAATCGAATACCAAATTAAAAGCAACAATGAAACTTTAGTTTGGTAACAATAATCTAATTTATTGGTAGTTCTAATATACGAACTCTTGATACAGAAATTAATAGTATATAGAAAAATAATATAAGAAATAAATTGCAAAAAATATTAATATATTTAAATCAATTAACTCGAATATTATTAAAATATTATTGAATTTGTATATAGTATTTGTGCTACTAAACTTATTGGTACATTGTAAATGTATCTAATTCAGACATAAATTGTTATTGCAGATGGGAAACTATTATTTTTTTTTTCTTATTTAATTACTCATTCGTTTGTAACTAATTACTAATTTCCTTCAACAATTCAATAAAGTATTTCGACAAAATTACTATAATAAAAAATTATTAAATTGTTTACCTATTTTAATTCAAATTTTGAAAACATTAAAAGGCAAATATTTCAATATTTGTAAGAATTATATTTCTTTGACTATAATTTTCAATTAATATCAAGTAAAAACATAAAAAACAAGAAATATTAACCTTAACATATTCTGTAAACCTAATCCCTATATTGCATCTATCTTTTTTCCCAAGGCTCTCTGGTTCCAGAATAGGACCAATAGCAATTAAAGCCTAAAAAGCCCATTGCGAGTCTGGTTCATCCGCTGTCAATAGATTGGGTAGGCATTCTGACAGAATATGAAATCCCAAATTACTTTCGGCAGTGCTATGAATGAGGGATTTCTCCTGAATGGACCCAGTGCATTGAAAACAGTTCTGAAGACATGCTCTGAGTAGCAGTCAGTCCGGTCTTTCTCTGACGACTCCAAAGAATAAGAACACTGACGCAAACAGCAATTGAATCTGTGGGGACTGTTTTGTGAAAGCTTAGGAAACTCAAGATGACGAGACTTGTTGCGACATATTCTCTTGGAGTTCTGAATTAAATGTGATGTATAAACTGAGACAAATGTATCGACAGGTTTCAGTTTTAAGATGTTAGCTACTTTGGTTTGGAATAATAAAAATAAATCTAGTCGATCGAAAAAAAACATTGTCTTATTTATTTAATTTACAGTAGTAAAATTGAAAATTTATTCAAAAGATAAATAAACATTCTTGATTCAAACTACAATTTAAAATATGAATATTTATTATAAAGTTTATCTCAATGAACTATATGCTAACCTAAAATTTGTAATATATAAAATGCATTTCATATTTTCTTCACCCTTTCAAAACAAAATAATAAATAATAAATACTATCAGTGATTTATCTCTCTATATTAAGTGTTTCAATAAATTTATGATTAAAATCAGAGAGGAAGTTATGGTGGGGCCATAGAAGATTAAGTGGGACACTAATCTTAATCTTTCAATGGCCCGCCCATAAAATTCTCTCTGGGAAGCCAGGAAAATCCTTCAAAACATCCTAAATTGACGAAGAAAGGGCAGAAAGGTGTTGAGGATATTCACTTTCTCTCATCCGTTAATCAGAAATTGTTTTCTAAGTTATGACAGTCTGTAGAAGCTTATTCTTAAATCCCATTAGAAAAGCCATTAAAAGTTCAAAACAACCATTAACAGTCTCAGCAGCCATTAGATGTAGGCCCGTGAAATCAAAGAGACGCTGGTCATCTTTCATCGCAACATCTTAACTTCTGAAAGGTGTACATTAATTTATATTGATAGAAAGGCCTTAATAGATCGGAACATCAAAGACTTCACTCTTTTACTCAACGGGTTAAAGGTCTAAAGACTATAATTTGATGTCAGGAAAGATCGAACATTTTTCACCATTTTACAACGGAGTCTTTTAATGTAAACACCAAAATAGATGATGGGACTCGCCTCCCTCCGCCATGACACTTTCATTTATTTCACACCTCAAAAATCTAAGGCCATCCTTCTTAATTATTTCGTGGAAAACTACTCGCAGGAAGATTCCTATCGCATAGGACTTTTTCTCGTCTCATAGGATATTTTACCGGCCGTTAATAATGATTGCTATTTTTCTTCGTCGACGATTTCCTGTTTTCTTGGAATTATTAAATGGTTTCAAATTATTATGGATATTCCAGAAAGAAAATATGTTTTGAGATTCCAAGTCCTTGGTTTTAATTATCATCAAGCAACGAGTTTCAGAATTGATATTGAAATTAAAGGAACTTAATCAGACTTAATAATATTTTTATATTAAAAATCAGGTTGCAATTAATATGAAAAGCTAAGTAATAATATTGTAATATATAAAAATTAGATTTTTTTATTTATGGGAGGAATAATTAAAGCTCATAAATTTTACTGAATAACGAGCGATTCAGAGCTCAAATAAATAATATAGTATAAAAGAATTAAGTGCGATTATTTATTACAATCATTTGTGGATTTAGTAAGTTGAAAAAAACGGAAAATTGATAATTATTCTATTAGCTGCGTAGTTTAAATTTTTAGCATGCAGAATAGGGCTTCATCAAAATATTCAAAATGATTACCATTATGTTCATCTTTTTGTACTGAACACTACACTTAAAATGTAAAATATTTTGATAATGAGAGAAATGAGAAATCGATGAAAAATCGAAAACGGAGTAAATAAAATAATGGTCTCATTTACCGTAGACTAACTCACATTTTACCATGAAAAATGAATTCGCATCTTGTAATTTTCTAGTGCGTCAAAAATATTCACCTCAATTGATATATCTTCGCGTATTGAACCTAAAATTTAAAGTACATATAAATACGAATTAAATCTAAACATTATTTGCGTATTAAACATAAATTTTAATATGCGTATTTTTACCAATTGAAGCCGCATTATAATTTGCGTATCTTTACGTAGTGAACATGAACTTTAATATTCGTGTTACAGCTTATAATTTCAATGTACAAACGGCACCCATTTGCGCTACATTTGCCGGCACGAAACTTTAAAGTGGGCATTTTATGAGGGGTGTAGTACGCCGCATTGTACTTTTATGTGCACAGATAAAAATGAAGCGCCGTGTGGAACTAAACTGACGCTGATGTATAAAATGCAGATAAACCTACAACGGTTTGGGGAGGGGGGAATTAAATGGTGATTTGAATGAAGGTAAAATATAAGTATGAACATATAAGTACACGGATAAAAAATTTAGTTTTGAATAAATGTAAATATTTATATAATATAGTGATGAAATAAAGTTATTTATTGTTCCATATAATTTTCTATTTGGAGTTACAAGACTCACTAAACAGTCACTTCTCGGTGAGACTTAGCGAATGTGTGCATAATGTTTGGTAGTTAATGTTTGGTAGTTAATGTTTGGTAGTTAATGTTTGGTAGTTAATGTTTGGTAGTTAATGTTTGGTAGTTAATGTTTGGTAGTCAATGTTTGGTAGTCAATGTTTGGTAGTCAATGTTTGGTAGTCAATGTTTGGTAGTTAATGTTTGGTAGTTAATGTTTGGTAGTTAATGTTTGGTAGTTAATGTTTGGTAGTTAATGTTTGGTAGTTAATGTTTGGTAGTTAATGTTTGGTAGTTAATGTTTGGTAGTTAATGTTTGGTAGTTAATGTTTGGTAGTTAATGTTTGGTAGTTAATGTTTGGTAGTTAATGTTTGGTAGTTAATGTTTGGTAGTTAATGTTTGGTAGTTAATGTTTGGTAGTTAATGTTTGGTAGTTAATGTTTGGTAGTTAATGTTTGGTAGTTAATGTTTGGTAGTTAATGTTTGGTAGTGAATCACTTGCAGGATAAGAATAATTAATGTATTTAGTTAGAGTGTTTATAATTTTTTGTCTAGGATCTGTATAAAACAATTTTCTATCAGTTCCATTCTCCTCACGTTCCATTCTCCTCACGTTCCATTCTCCTCACGTTCCATTCTCCTCACGTTCCATTCTCCTCACGTTCCATTCTCCTCACGTTCCATTCTCCTCACGTTCCATTCTCCTCACGTTCCATTCTCCTCACGTTCCATTCTCCTCACGTTCCATTCTCCACACGTTCCATTCTCCACACGTTCCATTCTCCACACGTTCCATTCTCCACACGTTCCATTCTCCACACGTTCCATTCTCCACACGTTCCATTCTCCACACGTTCCATTCTCCACACGTTCCATTCTCCACACGTTCCATTCTCCACACGTTCCATTCTCCACACGTTCCATTCTCCACACGTTCCATTCTCCACACGTTCCATTCTCCACACGTTCCATTCTCCACACGTTCCATTCTCCACACGTTCCATTCTCCACACGTTCCATTCTCCACACGTTCCATTCTCCACACGTTCCATTCTCCACACGTTCCATTCTCCACACATTCCATTCTCCACACATTCCATTCTCCACACATTCCATTCTCCACACGTTCCATTCTCCACACGTTCCATTCTCCACACGTTCCATTCTCCACACGTTCCATTCTCCACACGTTCCATTCTCCACACGTTCCATTCTCCACACGTTCCATTCTCCACACGTTCCATTCTCCACACGTTCCATTCTCCACACGTTCCATTCTCCACACGTTCCATTCTCCACACGTTCCATTCTCCACACGTTCCATTCTCCACACGTTCCATTCTCCACACGTTCCATTCTCCACACGTTCCATTCTCCACACGTTCCATTCTCCACACGTTCCATTCTCCACACGTTCCATTCTCCACACGTTCCATTCTCCACACATTCCATTCTCCACACATTCCATTCTCCACACGTTCCATTCTCCACACGTTCCATTCTCCACACGTTCCATTCTCCACACGTTCCATTGTCAATTCGTTCCATTCTTCACACGTTCCATTCTCATTTCGTTCCATTCTCCACACGTTCCATTCTCCACACGTTCCATTCTCCACACGTTCCATTCTCCACACGTTCCATTCTCAACACGTTCCATTCTCCACACGTTCCATTCTCAATTCGTTCCATTCCCCACACATTCCATTGTCAATTCGTTCCATTCCCCACACATTCCATTCTCAATTCGTTCCATTCCCCACACATTCCATTCTCAATTCGTTCCATTCCCCACACATTCCATTGTCAATTCGTTCCATTCTCCACACGTTCCATTCTCCACACGTTCCATTCTCCACACGTTCCATTCTCCACACGTTCCATTCTCCACACATTCCATTCTCCACACGTTCCATTCTCCACACGTTCCATTCTCCACACGTTCCATTCTCCACACGTTCCATTCTCCACACGTTCCATTCTTCACACGTTCCATTCTCCACACGTTCCATTCTCCACACGTTCCATTGTCAATTCGTTTCATTCTTCACACGTTCCATTCTCATTTCGTTCCATTCTCCACACGTTCCATTCTCCACACGTTCCATTCTCCACACGTTCCATTCTCAATTCGTTCCATTCTCAATTCGTTCCATTCCCCACACATTCCATTGTCAATTCGTTCCATTGTCAATTCGTTCCATTGTCAATTCGTTCCATTCTCCACACGTTCCATTCTCAATTCGTTCCATTCCCCACACATTCCATTGTCAATTCGTTCCATTCTCCACACGTTCCATTCTCCACACGTTCCATTCTCCACACGTTCCATTCTCCACACGTTCCATTCTCCACACGTTCCATTCTCCACACGTTCCATTCTCCACACGTTCCATTCTCCACACGTTCCATTCTCCACACGTTCCATTCTCCACACGTTCCATTCTCCACACGTTCTATTCTCCACACGTTCCATTCTCCACACGTTCCATTGTCAATTCGTTCCATTCTTCACACGTTCCATTCTCATTTCGTTCCATTCTCCACACGTTCCATTCTCCACACGTTCCATTCTCCACACGTTCCATTCTCAATTCGTTCCATTCCCCACGCATTCCATTGTCAATTCGTTCCATTGTCAATTCGTTCCATTCTCCACACGTTCCATTCTCCACACGTTCCATTCTTAATTCGTTCCATTCCCCACACATTCCATTGTCAATTCGTTCCATTGTCAATTCGTTCCATTCTCTGGCGATCACTCCGCCAATCAAATTAGTTCCAAATCATCGAGAGTGTATCGACTACATATCTTCATAAGGAAAACTTTATAAGGTTTCCTAATGAAAAAACTTCCTTATCCCATAACTGCCATGTGTCTCAATACACCCTCTCATTCCTATGGACTGAAATGTACCACAGGGCTGTAAAGGGTTAGTGGTAGTTAGCGCGGAGTAATATTCTTCTTCGGCGACTGTGTTTGAAAAAGTTTATCGTAGGAGGTGCGACGGTGCACTAGTTCGGACAGCGGATGAAGTTATTAGGAACTGCAGATAGAGCCTGTCCGAACTACATGTCCGAAACAGAAACTGGCAGTTGAAAACGAATGAAAATATTAGCTTTTACAGAAAAGAAGAAATTTAGGGAGATGAAAAATGACACCATAGTGAAGATGAACTAAAAGATGGAAGCTTTATTGAATTAAATCTTACAGTTATTAGCGAGGTCAGTATTGAAAGATCTTGCTTAAATAGTTCTTTATATTTTTGTGAACTATTTAAATTTATTATTTCGGATAGAAAAGAAATAATCATAAATTTTACTAAATTATTTGAATTACAAAATATTAATAATATTAAAATAAAAATGAATAAATAAATTGACTAACAAGTATAGATTAAGACTAACCAGTACAGATTAAGACTAACCAGTACAGATTAACACTAACCAGTACAGCTTAACACTAACCAGTACAGCTTAACACTAACCAGTACAGATTAACACTAACCAGTACAGATTAACACTAACCAGTACAGATTAACACTAACCAGTACAGATTAAGACTAGCCAGTACAGATTAACACTAACCAGTACAGATTAACACTATCCAGTACAGATTAACACTAACCAGTATAGATTAACACTAACCAGTACAGATTAACACTAACCAGTACAGATTAAGACTAACCAGTACAGATTAAGACTAACCAGTATGGATTAAGACTAACCAGTACAGATTAAGACTAACCAGTACAGATTAAGACTAACCAGTACAGATTAAGACTAACCAGTAGAGAGTAAGAATAACCAATAGAGAATAAGACTAACCAGTACAGATTAACACTAACCAGTACAGATTAAGACTAACCAGTATGGATTAAGACTAACCAGTACAGATTAAGACTAACCAGTACAGATTAAGACTGACCAGTATGGATTAAGACTAACCAGTACAGAATAAGTCTAACCAGTACAGATTAAGACTAACCAGTAGAGATTAAGACTAACCAGTACAGATTAAGACTAACCAGTACAGATTAAGACTAACCAGTACAGATTAAGACTAACCAGTACAGATTAAGACTAACCAGTACAGATTAAGACTAACCAGTACAGATTAAGACTAACCAGTACAGATTGAGACTAACCTGTACAGATTGAGACTAACCTGTACAGATTAAGACTAACCAGTACAGATTAAGACTAACCAGTACAGATTAAGACTAACCAGTACAGATTAAGACTAACCAGTACAGATTAAGACTAACCAGTACAGATTGAGACTAACCAGTACAGATTGAGACTAACCTGTACAGATTAAGACTAACCAGTACAGATTAAGACTAACCAGTACAGATTAAGACTAACCAGTACAGATTGAGACTAACCAGTACAGATTGAGACTAACCAGTACAGGTTAATTCTAAGTTGACTAAAGTATATAGCAATGGTTTTCCTAGCCAATATTTCCAATATTTAAATTCGTTGTTTCAATCGCCTGTGCTGTCGATAAGGGCAATGTATTTCCCATTGTTTGGCTTCGACTCAATCTACTGAAACTGAAGCCGATTACAGGGAATCGAACACACATGCTATGCATCACTTTGTAGTGATAGTGTGGGGGGACTATCTAGAGTAAGAGAAGAGGACTATCTAGAGTGAGAGAAGAGGACTATCTAGAGTAAGAGAAGAGGACTATCTAGAGTAAGAGAAGAGGACTATCTAGAGTGAGAGAAGAGGACTATCTAGAGTGAGAGAAGAGGACTATCAAGAGTTATACCAGGGTGCTAGCGTTAGGGTTCCAAATAGCGGTAAGTGACGACGATTATAAAGTTCACAAGTTTATTAAGTAGAATAGGAATAGGAGGGTGTAGCATAAATTACATAATGAAATAATGTCATTAGTCTGCAACAAACAAAATACATATAGAAAGATTATAATCACCCTATATAAACCCCAATTAGCTAATACAATTAATACCTAACAACAATTATCCCTTAAACCCAAATACATAAATATCCCATTGTGCTCAAATATGTAGATATCCTCAAATACCCAATTATAGTTAAGTATTCCTCGATTCATATAGATTGCATTAATTCTATTAATTCACATGAACAAAGATTATAGTATGAATTTAGAATTTACCCACTGTTAAATCAACCGACCTTACACTAAACTTGATGACACTAAAATGACTAAAATGTACGGTATGGAATGAGAGTGAACTGTTAGTATCACTACTCTGAACAGGTAGAGAGTGACACCTGGCGGTGGCGCACGGTAACAGAGTGAGAGAAGAGGACTATTTAGAGTGAGAGAAGAGGACTATCTAGAGTGAGAGAAGAGGACTATCTAGAGTGAGAGAAGAGGACTATCTAGAGTGAGAGAAGAGGACTATCTAGAGTGATAGTAGAGGACTATCTAGAGTGAGAGAAGAGGACTATCTAGAGTTAGAGAAGAGGACTATCTAGAGTGAGAGAAGAGGACTATCTAGAGTGAGAGAAGAGGACTATCTAGAGTGATAGTAGAGGACTATCTAGAGTGAGAGAAGAGGACTATCTAGAGTGAGAGAAGAGGACTATCTAGAGTGAGAGAAGAGGAGTATCTAGAGTGAGAGAAGAGGAGTATCTAGAGTGAGAGAAGAGGACTATCTAGAGTGAGAGAAGAGGACTATCTAGAGTGAGAGAAGAGGACTATCTAGAGTGAGAGAAGAGGACTATCTAGAGTGATAGTAGAGGACTGTTTAGGGTGAGAGAAGAGGACTATCTAGAGTGAGAGAAGAGGACTATCTAGAGTGAGAGAAGAGGACTATCTAGAGTGAGAGAAGAGGAGTATCTAGAGTGAGAGAAGAGGAGTATCTAGAGTGAGAGAAGAGGACTATCTAGAGTGAGAGAAGAGGACTATCTAGAGTGATAGTAGAGGACTATTTAGAGTGATAGTAGAAGACTATCTAGAGTGAGAGAAGAGGACTATTTAGAGTGAGAGAAGAGGACTATTTAGAGTGAGAGAAGAGGACTATCTAGAGTGAGAGTAGAGGACTATTTAGAGTGAGAGAAGAGGACTATTTAGAGTGAGAGAAAAGGACTATTTAGAGTGAGAGAAAAGGACTATTTAGAGTGAGAGAAGAGGACTATCTAGAGTGAGAGTAGAGGACTATTTAGAGTGAGAGAAAAGGACTATTTAGGGTGATAATAATTAACTGTTTAGCGTGAAGAAAAGTAACAATTATAATTCAACATGAATTATTTACAACATTAAGTTGCTTTCAGATTATAAATGAGTAAATAATAATAATAATAAATGTAGCAAATATGTCAGACTGTTTAATTTTAATACGACGATATGCTTAATAATAAACTCACCGGTGGAGGTATTTCAGGATTGGAGCTTTTCAATAAAATTATCTGTATTTATCAGTTTAATTTCACTTCATTAATATGTTATTTTTATATTATATTGATTAATTTCAAAATTTGGGTGGCCGGAAATTTCGGTCTCGGAATTATAAACGACCTATCAACATAAATGACCGTTATGTAGTTTGGTGTATCTGCTAGTTTGTTTTACTGCACACTTTCTGATTGTTTAATAGCTTGGCAGGGGGGTTCGGGGGGTGGCATGCCACCGATACATCTAATTAAACAGTTTGATTTATACCTGAGACCGATAATAAGAGACCAAAATTTCAGAAACCGAATTTACCGCTCAAATCTCAAGTTAAATAAATGTCAAAACATGTCAAAAATACTAATGTTACATATCATTTTACAACAGTTAGTGATGTTATCAGCTTTTAATAAATACACTACACATTTTAGTACTCATAATTTGAACTTTTTTATTTTTGTTTTCAATAACACCATTATAAACTGAGACGGAGTTTTCCAAGATCGAAATCTCCTAAAACCCACAATTTGATAATGAATCATTGGAATTTCAATTGTTACTATCTATTGCTGACAATATGTCTCTGCTAGACCTAAGTTTAGTTCCTTCTTAACTATTATAAACATTTGTTTTATGTAAATCTTTCCAATCTGAATCTCAATATAAATAAAATGTAATTATTTTTTGACGATCATTTCCTTAAATCATATCCATCAATTTTCAAAATACTAATACGAAAATTTCAATGAATTTTTCGTAATAAATTTCAAAAAAGTTATCAATTAATTCTTCAATTAAGCATATCATTACAAGTCAGAACTAAATACAATTAAAGTTAAATAATGGAGAAAGTTATTACAAAAGATATCTTTAATGAGAATAAGATCAGCTGGTCAGTGTTTTCTATTACTTATTTATAGGGTAAGATACGAATTATCGGTCGGTACTACATCTTCGGTCATATAAGAAAAATCAATATAAAAATTGTTATTAGAATACACTGTGTTATTATGATAATTTTATATCGTTTTTTCTTATATGACCGAAGATGTGGTATTGTCCAATAATTTGTAAATTACCCTAATTTACATTGGATATAAATTTTAAAATATTTTTTTATCAATAATTTAATCACCCAATATTTATTTAATTTCAGTATTATAATTTAAAAGTAATTTACGTAACCTATTCATATTATTTTATAGGATATTTTCAGCGGTTTTCATTTTTGCGCAGATATAATTAATCATCTTTGCCGTATAATTTAATTAGTGGGAATAATTCGTTAATTGGGGCCACCGAATGGTTTGCCAGTAGTCGGCATCGAACAGACGGTAGGCAATGGGAATAAATGTAATATGATTTCTTGTTATTGTATTACAAACTGTACAATTTAAATTCTATAAACATATTTTATAAATAGATATAATGATTTATAAAATGATTTTTTTATTTAAAACGTTTCCTTTTCTTACTTAAATTTTACGTATTTTTACGTATAGTAAGGGTTACTATTCAGTAGTCCGACTCCCCACTAGTCCGACGCCCCAGTAGTCTTACGCCCCAGTAGTCCGACGCCCCAGTAGTCCGACGCCCCAGTAGTCTTACGCCCCAGTAGTCCGACGCCCCAGTAGTCCGACGCCCCAGTAGTCCAACGCCCCAGTAGTCCGACACTTTTGTAGTTTATTACTGATTTAACATAAAATATATGTATGACAGGGGGCGGCCCGACCCCAGAGCCCCCCTGCCAGGTTATCAAACAATCATGAAGTGTGCAGTACAACTAGCTGATACAACAAACTACATTAAACGATGAAATCAAGTGATGGATTGCATCATACTAATAACTATTAGAAATAAATTAAAATAAAAGAGTAATATAAAATTTTAAAAATGAAAGAAATGAAAAATTATATGATTATTTAGATTAATTATTAATTGAGTATACCTATTTAATAATATTTTATATTTTAATCAAAAAATAAAAATAAAAATAACACAGAAAGATGGAACTGTCGGGCTGAAGGGGCGTCGGACTAATGGGCCGTCGGACTAATGGGGCATCAGACTAATGGGGCATCAGACTAATGGGGCATCAGACTAATGGGGCGTCAGACTAATGGGGCGTCAGACTAATGGGGCGTCAGACTAATGGGGCGTCAGACTAATGGGGCGTCAGACTAATGGGGCGTCAGACTAATGGGGCATCAGACTAATGGGGCATCAGACTAATGGGGCATCAGACTAATGGGGCATCAGACTAATGGGGCGTCAGACTAATGGGGCGTCAGACTAATGGGGCGTCAGACTAATGGGGCGTCAGACTAATGGGGCGTCAGACTAATGGGGCGTCAGACTTATGGGGCGTCAACCTAATGGGGCGTCAACCTAATGGGGCGTCACCCTAATGGGGCGTCAACCTAATGGGGCGTCAGACTAATGGGGCGTCAGACTATTGAGAATTCCCCTATAGTAAGAATGTTTATAAGGGTTGTGACAATATTGTTGTGGGAAAAGGGAGAGGAACCACTTATGAAAAAAAACACCAAGGAATAGCACAAAAAAATAATTTCAGTCGTTCCAGGTCTAATATTGAGTACCAAAATGATATGCTCCTATTGGTTGATATAAATTATCATGGGATTGAAAAAGATACAATTATTTATTAATAAATTTAATTATGTAACTATATATATACATACACACACACATTCACGCAACTCTCATACTACACTCACCAAAACACACATTTATACATAAATCTTACATAAAGAAAACACGATAATAAATGAATTTACTTATATATATTTGAAAATAGGTAACTCTAGAAATGAATAAATATACTATATATGAGTTGGTAAAGACAATTAAAGTATTCTGTAAACTATAAGGTAATGCAGACAATAATTGCCTCCTAGTGAGTTTCACTTAAAGTAGTTTCAGTCAAGATAGGTATGCTCCAAGCAAGATATAGGTATGCTCCAAGCAAGATATAGGTATGCTCCAAGCAAGATATAGATATGCTCCAAGCAAGATATAGATATGCTCCAAGCAAGATAGGTATGCTCCAAGCAAGATATAGGTATGCTCCAAGCAAGATATAGGTATGCTCCAAGCAAGATATAGATATGCTCCAAGCAAGATATAGGTATGCTCCAAGCAAGATATAGGTATGCTCCAAGCAAGATATAGATATGCTCCAAGCAAGATAGGTATGCTCCAAGCAAGATATAGGTATGCTCCAAGCAAGATATAGGTATGCTCCAAGCAAGATATAGATATGCTCCAAGCACAAAATATAGATATGCTCCAAGCAAGATAGGTATGCTCCAAGCAAGATAGGTATGCTCCAAGCAAGATATAGGTATGCGCCAAGCAAGATATAGATATGCTCCAAGCAAGATATAGATATGCTCCAAGCAAGATATAGGTATGCTCCCAGCAAGATATAGGTATGCTCCCAGCAAGGTAGGTATGCTCCCAGCAAGGTAGGTATGCTCCCAGCAAGGTAGGTATGCTCCCAGCAAGGTAGGTGCTCCAAGCAATGTAGGTGCTACAAGCAATGTAGGTGCTCCAAGCACTGTAGGTGTTCCAAGCAAGGTAGGTGCTCCAAGCTAGGTAGGTGCTCCAAGCAAGGTAGGTGCTCCAAGCAAGGTAGGTGCTCCAAGCAATGCAGGTGCTCCAAGCAATGCAGGTGCTCCAAGCACTGTAGGTGTTCCAAGCAAGGTAGGTGCTCCAAGCAAGGTAGGTGCTCCAAGCAATGTAGGTGCTCCAAGCAATGTAGGTGCTCCAAGCAATGTAGGTGCTCCAAGCAATGTAGGTGCTCCAAGCAATGTAGGTGCTCCAAGCAATGTAGGTGATCCAAGCAATGTAGGTGCTACAAGCAATGTAGGTGCTCCAAGCAATGTAGGTGCTCCAAGCAATGTAGGTGCTCCAAGCAATGTAGGTGCTCCAAGCAATGTAGGTGTTCCAAGCAAGGTAGGAGCTCCAAGCAAGGTAGGTGCTCCAAGCAAGGTAGGTACTCCAAGCAAGGTAGGTGCTCCAAGCAATGTAGGTGCTCCAAGCAATGTAGGTGCTCCAAGCAATGTAGGTGCTCCAAGCACTGTAGGTGTTCCAAGCACTGTAGGTGTTCCAAGCACTGTAGGTGTTCCAAGCAAGGTAGATGCTCTAAGCACTGTAGGTGTTCCAAGCACTGTAGGTGCTCCAAGCAAGGTAGGTGCTCCAAGCAAGGTAGGTGCTCCAAGCAATGTAGGTGCTCCAAGCAATGTAGGTGCTCCAAGCAATGTAGGTGCTCCAAGCAAGGTAGGTGCTCCAAGCAAGGTAGGTGATCCAAGCAAGGTAGGTGCTCCAAGCAAGGTAGGTGCTCCAAGCAATGTAGGTGATCCAAGCAATGTAGGTGATCCAAGCAAGGTAGGTGCTCCAAGCAAGGTAGGTGCTCCAAGCAAGGTAGGTGCTCCAAGCAAGGTAGGTGCTCCAAGCAAGGTAGGTGCTCCAAGCAATGTAGGTGATCCAAGCAATGTAGGTGATCCAAGCAAGGTAGGTGCTCCAAGCAAGGTAGGTGCTCCAAGCAAGGTAGGTGCTCCAAGCAAGGTAGGTGCTCCAAGCAAGGTAGGTGCTCCAAGCAAGGTGGGTGCTCCAAGCAATGTAGGTGATCCAAGCCATGTAGGTGCTCCAAGCAAGGTAGGTGCTCCAAGCAAGGTAGGTGCTCCAAGCAAGGTAGGTGCTCCAAGCAAGGTAGGTGCTCCAAGCAAGGTAGGTGCTCCAAGCAAGGTGGGTGCTCCATGCAAGGTAGGTGCTCCAAGCAAGGTAGGTGCTCCAAGCAAGGTGGGTGCTCCAAGCAAGGTGGGTGCTCCAAGCAAGGTAGGTGCTCCAAGCAAGGTGGGTGCTCCAAGCAAGGTAGGTGCTCCAAGCAAGGTTGTAAAAAGGCAGGATAATAAAAGATGTGTAATGATAAAAAATATCAATCACAAACTATTTATCGAATTGAACAATAATTCATGACAAAGAAAGATTAGAAATTTAACAAAATTAGAAAACGAATAATTATGTATTAAAGAAAAAAGAAATTCAAGGAATACAAAAATTTAATAAAGTGAAAAGAAGGCATGACAAAGATTTTGACACCACAATTAAAAAAAGATTTATAAGTTAAAATAAATAGAGGAATATTGGAAACTAATTTAAATAGAAAAAATACACCAAAATGAATATATTAAAACTGGGTCTAGGTCCACGATTGGCTTTATTTTGTATTTTGAAGTGTTTATGGAATATATTTTATATTATTCTCCACTATTACATTAATAGGCAAGCGTAAATATACAATAATATAATAGTGATTCGTCCACGGACACATAAAAATGTTTATCTATTGATTAAAGTTATAAAGTTAAATATGCTAAACAGGTTGGATGTATTCTTAAGTTATTTACCTCGTTTAATATTTTGCATTAATTAATGAATTATGAGTATCTACAAGAATAAATGTGCGGATACGTAATGATTAAAGTAATCACAACTGAGGTAAATAATAATTAATATTATTTAAGTATAAGTCCGAAAATATGAAACAGTCCAATAACACGGACGTTTTTACGTTTAAATAATTAAACGTAACACTAAAAAGTATCAAAATCTAGCTAATTTTTTATATCATTTTTTAAGTAGTATATTATATACCGGGATATTATTATGAATGTAATTTAGGTAATCACTTAATAATATTCTGTTAAAAAATACTAATTTCTGAACCAATAGTGCATCTAATTACCTAATTTGAATACTACCATTGATGATTATTGTAGTTAACGTGAAATAAACACCACAAAAAATTCTCCGTTTTAAATGTTTATGTACTGTAATAACATCGAGACATGCCAGGTAATTATTACAGATTTTATAAGACTATGGTGTAATAAAAGCGGGGCCTGCCTGTAAATCATTAAGAAGTTTCCATTTTTATTATTTTACTGATGCAGGCCAACAGGATAAAAAGATTGCAATAAGAATTAAAGCAAAGACCATATATTTCTAATTACCATCAAATAAGGGTGTTAAATACTTCTGTATTGCAGAATAAATATAAATAATATAATATATAAAAATAATGCACACAATAAATATAATACAAAATAAAGCAATTCGTGGACGAATTGTCCGGGGACGAAATGTCCGTGGACGAGATGTCCGTGGACGAAATGTCCGTGGACGAAATGTCCGTGGACGAAATGTCCGTGGACGAAATGTCCGTGGACGAAATGTCCGTGGACGAAATGTCCGTGGACGAAATGTCCGTGGACGAAATGTCCGTGGACGAAATGTCCGTGGACGAAATGTCCGTGGACGAAATGTCCGTGGACGAAATGTCCGTGGACGAAATGTCCGTGGACGAAATGTCCGTGGACGAAATGTCCGTGGACGAAATGTCCGTGGACGAAATGTCCGTGGACGAAATGTCCGTGGACGAGATGTCCGTTTACGAAATGTCCGTGGACGAAATGTCCGTGGACGAAATGTCCGTGGACGAAATGTCCGTGGACGAAATTTCCGTGGACGAAATTTCCGTGGACGAAATTTCCGTGGACGAAATGTCCGTGGACGAAATGTCCGTGGACGAAATGTCCGTGGACGAAATGTCTGTGGACGAAATGTCCGTGGACGAAATGTCCGTGGACGAAATGTCCGTGGACGAAATTTCCGTGGACGAAATGTCCGTGCACGATTAAAACTTACGCTGGTTTACTGAGTTATTTCAAAGCTCTATCATAGCCTTTATATCACCGAATAATCTTGTACACCGAATTTAGGTAAACGTATCTAGTGAAATTAGGCTAAAATAAATAAAGAATTGAGCATTCATTGAAAACTGATAGCCACTTTCCAATCAAACCGGCTAGAAATTAATCCCAATTAAGGTTACCAGAATTACCACCACGCAGGTTAAAATAATACAAATTCCATTAGTTTACACCATTCTAGACAAAAATATTCAGTACTCAAAATTAACCATTTCTGCAACAATCAGTTCAGCGCGAAAAACATTAGGTTAAGCCAATTACATAAATTACCCATCATAATATCATAAGAAAATGAATAATTAAACAGTACGGAAGCCAACCACCATCACACTGTAGACTAAACAAAAATTCCAAATCGCACGTTCATCTCGGTAAGCTGGCTAAGGAATACAGGTTTCACCTACTACGGTCATACTTAGGCAGGAAGTGATAATTAATGAAGCAATTATATCGATGTAGAAAAATGAAATATGAGAAATGAATTAATGAACGAATACTGACAAAATAAATATAATCTAATTTGTATCTGAATCAAGCCTTTCTTTAGGAATTTGCGGCATACGCATTTATGAATATGAACTATTATGATAAAAATACCCCTATATATTAACAACTTTGAAAAATATATATTTAATGAGAAAATTATTATTTACCAAAGATAATTAATTGTATGAAAAAATAAGAGGCTAATTTAGCAAGATTCAAAATTATTTTTAATGAATACTGTAGGAATCAATATATTGATTAATTTTAAGCTAACCCACTGCATCGTTCATTTTTATTTTTAGTTAGTTTATTACTTTTATCCTGTTTTAATTTAGATTGATGTATATAGTTTAATGTTGCACAGGTTTGTAACTTTTCTGGATCTAAATAGATAAAAAAAATCTTAAGAATATCATAGACGAAATGATATGGTATCTAATAGTATATACCGCTCTTTTAGAGCGATTCAATACTGTTTAATTCACTCCGTCTATAATATGTTCGGTATCAATGATTTTGAAAGCATATTGTCACAACCCAAAAATAACCTAAAAGTTATATTGATAAAAAAAATAGTCGTATATCAGACTGATATTCATTATTATAAAGCTGCTTATTAGGAATAATTGAAATTAAACGAGGAAAAAGTCTACGGATATTACTTCTAATATTTTATTTACAGTCATTATATTATTTCACATGAAATTATTTACATTAGAATTTTAAATGACAATGATGAAAATATTCAATTATTCTGAAAAATAAATAGTATACAATCACTTTTTAAATTGACATAAATGATAACAATTTCTGAATATTTCATTAACAGTTAAATTAACAATTTATGGAAGAAATTTTCTAAAATCATATAATTTCACGTAGTCATTATATCTCGAATTTAAATTAATGAATAATTAGTCACGTATAGATACGTTTTCTTGACAATCCAGAAGATTTCTTCCATGAATTAAAACACCTCCATATGTTTCTGAGGCAATGTCTTCAATATAAAATACATGTCTCCAGTGGCTTTTTCTTTGGCCAGACACTCTTGACACGGATTCCATTTTAAGGGACTCAATTGACAGGGAAAAATTACACCCTAACACTCGGAATATTCCCTGAAACTGGAGGCTATTTCCCCCCATCTTACCCTACTATTTTATTCGTGTTTTCTCGCTGTTTTTTACTCTTCTTCTTTCGTTATTTTTTGCTCTACCTCGAGTGTTTCGGAAATCTTGTGTTGCGCTGGTGAATAAGCTTTCTGATTATTATTTATACAGTAAAGTGTATAACGTAAATGATACTTGATATGAACCAGTTTCCATTCTGATTTAAATAAAGAGGATATTTTATTAATATAAATGTTAACTGTAGATCGTAAATATATTTTAAGCATTGAAAAAACTTCTATAATAAATATCTAATAAATATCATTAAAATTTCAGGTTAAATAGTCTAAAATTAATACTTTAAAAACGCCTTTTAAATAATTTTAAATGTGCAATTGTTTAACAAATATAAATGATATGGAAAATACATTCACCTGCATTCATTATATTTTCTCTCTTTTTAAAATATGTCCTTTTTTATCCTATAGATCTATATAACAACTTCATAAAAACTCTTTAATCACAATGTCACTCATCAAGGTTTTTACTCCGTCACTTGAATGCATTAAAAGTTAATGCAATTTACACGAGTACCCCCTACACTCAGATTTCTTCTCGCTCGTTTTCTTTTCATTAAGGTAAAAGAAAACTGTCACGGCCGTTAATTCTTTCCCGTCAATTATCTTCGTCGTGTCGTACGGCACCCGTTGTTCCAGTTACCGCAATTAACGATGTTTGCGTATTTTTTAAAGTTTTTTCATTAAGAAGCTTCGAAGTGTTAATTGTGTCTATTTTAATTGGTAACTGGAGAAGTACATGTACTGCCATTGCTAATGATCTCTCTAAGCCATTCTAAGCAATTAAGCCTCTCACTACTGCCCATCCGGTCCTAATGATGATTTAAGTAAGGAGTTACACTTCTAGAAGCTCTATAATTGCATATAAAAAGCCGTTAGTGAAGTGGTTTAAAAGCGTTTAGCAAGGCAATTAGGCAAACGTCATAGTACTATGACACTCACAGTTATCGGAAAGTGAGCATTAACAGTGGTAATGAAACGGTTTGACCTTTTGAGTTTATCCTTCCCACTTTTCGACTACTGTGACATGCCTCTAATCTGTAAAATAATTAATGTGAAATTAATTATGCGCCGTTTATCTAGTTACTCTTTTCAACTGTATTTTCATAATTAGAAAATGGTTTAAAAAAATTTACTCCAATTTTATTTGCATCGGAGTCATCTGTGGAAATTTTTCGAGTACAAGTCAGTTAGTGCGAAATGTTAAACCTGTAGACACTACTAATTACTTGCACCAAATTAATATTTTTCTGACTATAAATTACTTAAAAATTTCAAGTCTTAAAGACTATAAAATCCGTCAAATTTATCTCTTGGTAGAATAATTTCATTCTCATTTATCTTTCTTTATACTGGTCCCGCCTTATGTTATTATATATATAAGAGAATGCAACTATACTCGAACACTCGCAGTACTCGAAAAGTTGTCAGGAACCAATCTGACTTTTTAAATATTTTTGATTTACTAAGACTTACGTCAACACCCACTTCCCGAGAAGTTTTCTTGGAGAACGTCACAGTACTCTGATGAGTACAGTTAGCAGAGTACTGTTCTTATCAGTACTTGTCAGAGTACTGTGACGTTCTCTAACTAACAATCATTCTAAATGGATTTTATTAAGTCTGATAACAGCTTGCTAAATTCTTATTTCCAAAAATAAACTGTAATAATTTCATTGTTTGTAGATATTTTGAAATTTATCTGGATACATAGTGACAAATTTGAAAACAATAAAAAATTTGAAAACTGTGATTTGGGAAATTATCTTCATGCTGAGACTCTTTTCTTTGATAGTTCATAAATTAAACAGAAGCCTATTATAATTCTACCTAGAAAATGTGAAGCACTGATCTTATGTAGGTATTGCATAATATCTCGGGGGGGGAGACCGGTGCTATTGGCAATTCCGTTCAAGACCAGACATACTTAGAGCTACTTTACTCAGAAGCTTTTAAGTAATTAGTCTTTCCTTGCTGTGGACTAACGTGGAAAGAATCGCAGAATCTTTTTAAGAAATTAGCCGCAACTGAGTATAGCTGAAGCTGCCATTTCTAAAATCAAGTTGCTAAAGTGTTTTCTTCAGTGTAAGAAGTACCTAGTTACTGTAACGCGTTTCATTGCAGAGATGTGGAAGATCTACAGAGACGTGACGAGATTGGGGAATCTATGGTCGACAACCTCTATCGACAACCTTACCGATATTGTGTCTTCAATAAAAAAATTTTTAGCGGAACTTTGCCGTAATCGAAGAGTCATTCACTCTCACAGTTCTCGGAAAGTGGGTGTTACCATAATCCATGATAGGTTACTATTAATTTTTTAAAGGTCACATTGATTAACCTATGAGTTATGACAATGCCTACTATCCGACCACTATGAGTGTCTGAGGAATGCAATATTCACCTACAATTTGTAAAGCTATACACCATGATAAGAATTAAATTGATACTTTCACCATCAGATTTGGAAATTGAAAATGGATTTGAAGACGAGGCCAAAAAATTAGAGTCATTCAAATAGGCATATAAATAGGCAAATAGGCATAAATTAAATTACCAAAAAATCAAAATGGTGCGATTTGAAATTTGTAGTGGGCAGCATTTTTTAAATCTCAAGATATCGAATATTTTTTAATATGCTAGAAAGGCCTAGTCCTCTCGATTATCATATATTTTTTTCTTTAATCGATAGTTAAGCAATTTTATTTATTCAAATGACTATATATGTATAAATGTTAATGTATAATAATTAATTTTAATTAAAACAGACGAAGGTAGTATGCGATACAATTGTAAACATTCGAATTTTGTCCTACGGTTTTTACAGTGATATTATTTTACACTGTTTAACGATAAATATAGGTGTAAAGAATTATAAATAGTAATAATTAGGTATAAATTATTCAAATAAACTAATGCGTTTTCTTTTGTTTTCGTTTTATTTCAGGCACAACTTGAGTTAATCGCAAGGCAATCATCGCCCAGCGATTATCGCTAGCACTCTATCGTTCAATGCTATTTCTATGGGACTAATTTCCAACGAGCGATTATCGCTAGCACTCTATCGTTCAATGCTATTTCTATGGAACTACTTTGCAACGAGCGATTATCGCTGAGTACCTAGTGCAATGCATTCCTATTGCTGGGCGATCATCGCAACAATCGCTGCGTGTAAAATGTACCTGATTTTAGATTTCCATTAATAATTTAAATTTAAAAAAATACACAATAGGTTAAATATTTCATTATCATTGTTCCTGATTTAATTTATTCACTTTTTAGCGAATACATATTTTTTCCTGTACACTATTAAAACTAAAGAGATAGCACAAATAGACATTATTAATCATAACCTAGTACTATTACCAGAACATAGAGAAGGGAAAACTCGGCTACCTGCAAGTAATATCCAGTATTTTAAATGGGGGTGTGAGTGAAATCAAAGTTTATTTATATGAGTATACTTTGTTCATCTAAATAATACTTATTAAATGATAGTTATTTCAATTTGATGAACCAATCAACTTTTTCACAATCATTTCACAAAATAACTTTTATACATCCTCCTTCTGTATCTAGAAATAGTTTATTAGTTAGGCAGTGTCTTAAATTCTATCAACTATTGCTCATTTTATGAAATAAAGGCAATTGGTAAACATTGATTAATGGGAATAAAAGACCATCAACATATATGGAAATAATGTAAAAAACGCCATTTGTTGAATTTTCTGTACGCAGAAAATTATCTAATATAAATATAGTAATTAATTAAATATATTTTATTCAGTAGGGGTTCAACGTCTGCTTATCGCTGACTTCAAATGGAAATTAAGTACAAGGGACAGGATTAAGTAGTCAGAAAGGGAAATGGCTCATGGATGTACTTACCACCGTCGGTGACAAAACTCATGGATGCAGAAAAGCTACTCCGTGAATGCAGTCACTCACCAAGGAATCTGACGAAAAGGGACACAAGCACCGGTGGCTGCACTCATGGATGGAAGAGGAAAATGAAGAGGTGGTAGTAAATGAAGCTTACGAGCCTACCTAACACAAAATCTAAGACCTCATAGTTGAAGAGCATAACCCTAGCGCTATCCTCTAAAACTGCAAGTAGCGTTATAAAAATGATAAACATGGTGTATAATATAATATAATATCTAATAAAAGCACTATTTAATATTTAACTAAGGTTTTCACCCGAAAAATTTCATATCTAACAATTAATATACATTATATTATGTTGAAATATTTCATATGAAAATTAGATGCACTCTCCCTTCAAAATTAATTTAGGGAAGTAATCAAATTTTATTGACGATACAAAGAAAGAGACCTAAAAATACTGCATTTTATATAAATTAAATTTACGAGACAGCGTTTTTATATAATACCCAACTTATTCATTTGTTATTTCGATGGCATCTAATACTGCAAACCTTTGCAGTGCTTATCCGTTATTACTTATTAGTTATTACCATTGATCAATCTGTATATAAATGGTATTAATTATGGTGTGAATCATAAAAGATTCCCTTCAGTTGTGCTAAGAGAAATTAGATCTAGTAGGTAGCAGCAGTTCATCACTAGGGTTGTGACAATATGCGTTAAAAATCATAGAACCTGAAAATATTATAGACGGATTGAATTAAAGACTATTCAATCGTTCTAAACCAGCGATATATAGTATTCGATTCCATTCCGTTTCGTCTATGATATTCATAAGATCTATGATTTTAAACGCATATTGTCACAACCTTATTCTTCACACAGAACATTTCCAATCTACCGCAGAAGCTCTTCAGGTGGGAATTTAGTTACTCACTTTAGGTAGTGCATTCACTTCACCAATATTAAGCGATTTTACTACACTCTCGATGTGTCTTCATTTCTATCACGCGTGTGCTATAGTCACAGGCAGTAAGAAAGGCTTACAGTATTTAATGTACAATCATTTCTCTCTTCTGCTGAAGGTTACTCTTCTATGGTTCGCCACCCCATTAGTCTGACACTTTCTGCAGTTATTTCTGAAATGACATCAAATATATGCATGTACAACCCCCCTGCCAGGTCTTTAGAAAATCCTGAAGAGTGCAGTACAACAAAATAGCGGATACAACAAACAACATTAGCTTTTCATTCAAAAAACATCTAAGAGTGTCGGACAGTGACATATCTAGGAACCACAGTCGAAGCGGATAATAAAAGGTGACTATCTTTTCAGTATTATATTTTGTTCCAAACTAATTACACAGCTGTACACAGTAACCAAAATCACTAGAGGCAACTCATTTTAGTTAATAACTACTGCTGAAAATCTTACTTTGTTCGATGGATTGCATGGAAAATAAAGAAAATGAAGACTTTTTTATAACTGATTTAAATGCTACATAATATATAATTACCTGTAAATGTTTAGTTAATAATTTGTGATATTCCTTAGCAGTTCGCGTTATCCTCTATATATCCAAACTATTAATTACTAATAAAGTATTAATTACTAACAAAGCATAAGGTACACTGTGATGCATTACTAGGTACTAAATAGTGCTAAGAATAGCACCGAGAAACAATGTTAATTAGGATTCTTTCCCAGGCTTTAACACACAAATAAATACAGAGAACAAAACTATTTTAATGTTATAGAGTCAAAAGACTGTATAAATTTACCAGGGAAAGTCCCGAGTAATCAAACAGTTTCACAATTTCGATCATAAGAATATATATATATATATAAAGCTAACTATTATTTAACTTCTATTTTAATTCGTATAGGGTAAGTTACAAATTATCGGTCAGTTTCACATCTTCGGTCATAAATGAAAAAAACGATATAGCTAATAAATATTTTATTATATAATGGTATCCATGATACCTGCAAGTATCATGGATGCCAAAATTAAAGATAAATTAAATAAAAATTATTAGCTATATCGTATTATCTTACATGACCGAAGATGTGGAACTGACCGATAATTCGTAACTTACCCTACATGATATCTGCAGATAAAAATTAATACACGAGTTAAATAATAATAATTATATTATTTCTTTCATGATCGAATATGTGTAATCAGTTCAATAACTCAGAACCTACCCTATCTACTGAATGTGCGTCCAATGAATAAAAAGGCAGAACATTACCTTAGAATATATTTTCAACAGGTTAGTAACAAAATAAATTAGATGAAACAGGAGAGTTAAATGGAAATCAGAAGTAGTTAATCTACACATACAACCTTATATTGCTAGTTAGCTATTAGAATGAAAATAATAGGCTACTGATATACAAAAAGAACTTCAAAGAAGAAATATACAAAATAAGCAAAATAACAAAGTAAAATAAACAGATTAATAGTAATTCTTCCTGCCATAAACTGATGTATAATCACTTATACATCAAATATAATTATTACGTCAGTGTTCATTTGTAGGATGAATTTAATTATTAACATTACATCAAAATCATAACCTCCAGAATGAAAAGAAAATATTACAAACCAAAAAAAAAATTACATCATTAGTTAATTACTCCAAATATAAGTTCCTTCTGATTTACTAATATGTAATGATGCAACTATTAAACTAGTCTATTAATTATCTATCAGCCTTTATATACCAGCAGCTGTTAGGGAAAATACCTATAGATCAAATGGCACAAACACTAACAGTATTTCCAAGTACACCAGCATCATCAGATTCACCACAATCAATAATAAGATTATACATAACCATTGCTATTTTAATCGATAGCTACAGGAGACTAAACTAGTGAAACATGATAAGGTAGTTACTGGTTAATAAGGCTTAAAGCGTTAAACTGCATTGAAAGTCAGTGATTCTCAAAGAAGGTCCCTAAAGGGCCGTACACACGTAGGGTTTTTAAAATGTTTCCACCAGACTTTTTGCTAAGCTCCTCCTACTTTTTCCGCAAGAATAAGAAAAAACGATATTATAATTATTTATTTTAGTTGGTATCCATGATACCTACATGTATCATGGATACCAACTGAAATAATAACTATATCGTTTTTTTCTTATATTCTCGTGGAAAAAGTAGAAGGGGCTTAGCAAAAAGTCTGGTGGAAAGACTTAAAAAACCCTACGTGTGTACGGCCTAAGATAATTCGGTAGACACAACTAGTAGAGATCTAATCTTTGGGAATTACTTGAGACAAAGCTTCATCAAGTTCTTGCTCTGAGTTTCCAGGAACTGAGATATGGTGTCTGTGGAGAAAAGAAACGTGAGATTAAACATTAAATTAAAAAAATTACATTAAAGTCATTAAACATGATTCTTTTGTTTAAATATTTCACCCAATGTCACCCAGGCTGTTTAGTAAATGAAATTTAGCTTTATGTAGAATCGGTAAATTTATTTCATTTACAAATAGAATATATTGAGTCAATTTTTAGCTAATATAAAAGAAAACCTGATAGCAATGAGAAGAGAGAATTTAAAGGTAATGTTTGACTAAGAACATATCGCTCATTTGCGAGAACACTGCCATAACTCCAAAAACGCTATTTTTCAGGAGAAGCATTTTAGTAAATGTAGCTAATGTACGTACAATTAGTGGTATATCGTTATGACATTTAGCCTCTCTTGCGGTCAATTTTGAGCTACACTGATGAAACTTTTACCAAAATAATCATGTTTTAAGATTTATAACTATGTCTATATGGATAACTCGAAAATGCATGTTTTGTTCTTGCAAGTGAGTGATAGCTACCACTAAAATAAAAGGCTCTTCTTCGTACAGGCTTGAAAGTATTATTTCTATATTTGCATATATTGTAAAATGTTTTTGCAGTATCGTTTTATACTTCATCAAAAAACGATTACTATTACTAATTACCTGTCTGGGTCAATGGAGGAGAATAACATACTGTGATCCACATCTGCCATCTGAAACACCTGTTCATTGCCTCGATAGTCAGGTGTGCTTCCTGGAAAAGAAAATCATCTGTCAGTGAAATATGCTACCAAGACCATATATAAAAATGATTGTAATATAAAACCCTCTATCGGGTTGTTATAAACTAACTTATCATATGTCTGAAATTTTACCAAGTTTTACTAGGAATAAAAGAAGTTGAGTAAAATTTTATAAATTCAGCAGTGCATATCAACAGTTTTACAACCTTTGATAAAATAGTTCATCAATGACCTGTCATTTGAAATGAATTTTGTTACATTTTGTTAGAAACAACAAATAATTACATTTGCTTCATAAAATTGTCAATATTACAAACTGAACACATGGAAAAAAAACATCAAATTATAATAATTTCACTTTAATAAAAAAAATCGTATAACATTCTCTATTCATCCAGCTAGCAACAAGAAATCCAACTGTTTGACAATAGTTCCTACTGTGACATCCATTATCAAATAGTGCCATCTATCCGTTAATACCAACACACTACAAAAGACTTAAACTCAAACAGGGTAAGTTACGAATTATCAGTCTGTTTCACATCTTCGGTAAGTAATAAGTAAAAACTATATAGAAATTAAATTGTAATTACTGTATCGTTTTTTCTTAAAATGACATAAGATGTGTTACCAACCGATAGTTCGTAACTAACCTACCCTCAAGCCATTACATAGCTACTAGTACACCTAGTTCTCTCACCAGTGAAAGATGCCAGGTCAATGTCTGAGAAGTTTCTAGGGGAACTGTTGTAAAGAGCCAACTGCTGGTGATTCTCCTCACCATTTCTTTTGTCTGGAAGAAAACACGGAGAGAAATTATAGAGCATATAATGACACCAATCAAAGGAACAGAGACAAAATTCTAATGGAATAACCATAAGAAATTATAACGAAGGGACAATGGGGGGCAATAATTGCATCAGTAAGAGAGATCTATTTATCTACAAGTTTCAAGTAACGTCAGAGGTTGTAATATGCTGACTGACTGATATTATATTTAATAAAGTTAAAACTGTGGTGTTTTAAGTAACTCTTCATAACCCATATTTTTGAAAAGCCTTGAATAATAAATAATACGTATATGGATTTCAATGGAACTTATTCTTATAGTTCTGAAAATTGTCTCTCTAAGTTAATTTAATTAATTCTTTGCTGATAATGAATATGTAATTCTCACCTTCCATAACATTCCCTGAGAACATCTTCTCAAAATCGCTGAGATCTGCACGCAGAAACTGAGAAACATGAAAAAGAGTTAGAATATTACTACAATTTGCAATAGATAGTAGGCTAGTTAATAGAAAACAATAGGAAAAGAACAAACTGGCACAGGTTTGGGGGGCAGGAGGCTTTACTGAATTACTTTAAAATTTAATTTAAATTACTTCGAAAACTGTAGTTTTAAAAATTATTACTTTAATAACTAATACTTTTATAACTATTGCTTTAAAAACTATTTTTTTTAACAAAAAATAACCCGAATGAACAAGGATCATTCAAAAAAAAATTGGAGCATTAGTTTTGAAACAATTGTTTTAGAGCAATTTATTAGCTACACTTCAGAATAGGGGTTAAAAATAGCAAATTATTTCAAGGCTGTTTTGACCTGATTTTAAAAATACCTGATTAGCTATAAATTATAATTTTCTACATTATTTATAAAAGAGCAGGACACATTTATAATTTATCAATCACAATGACACACAATACATCTTTCCGTATAAAAATAGTATATCTAGTCAATCAATAAACAAATTGAACGTTTTAAAGAGGATCTTGGAACATTATTGATATGATTTGATTACAGTAGTCCCATGAGGTCTCACTTGTTTCACTTGGTTCTGCAGAGATGGATCTACGTGAATGCCATCATAGCCACCTCCCATAGAGTCCCTGAGTTCCTCTAACTTTCTTCCGATGCTTTCAGGAGTTCTGCACAAAGATGTCAAAAAATTAATTAAAGAGAAAAACAAAGAAATTAGAGATGAGCCACTTGGTATAAATCCCATACTAATACTCTCAAAAGAGTGGCTAGTACATTTTCGATGCATGTTAGCCATACTTTTCTATGATAAATCAAGTACATAATTAAAATCATATAAAAACTGTGAAAGTTAGCTTTGGTAAATATTAATATTACATGGTTGTAAGGAGAAATTAGTTGAAGGTAGAAATAATAATAAGAAGTTATCCACATTTCAGTTCCACCTATACTTGAAATAATAAATCTTCAGTATTGCTGATGGCGTTTGGCACTACATATAATATATTTGTATTAGTATAAATGAGACCTAAGTTATTAATAGGGTTTTGACAATATTCTCTTTGAAATATGCTTTATATTCTAAAGAAATTTATTTTCCATATGCTCTAAAATTCTTCTTTTATGCTCTGAAATATGCTTTATATTCTTTTAAAATATTCTTTTTATGCTCAATCATGCTCCATTCATTATAAGTGCTGCAATTAGATTTATAAATATAATAAGGGATATTAGGAAGTTCCTTAAATCACATTTGGATGCCAATCTCATGTTTCGGTGCAATGGAAATCTTTGAGGAGTTTAAATAAGTTCTATTAACATGAATCATTGCACATGGATTCAACGTGTACATCGTCTGACCAAGTTCAGTCACAGTAATATCAGGTTAATAAAACAGGTAAATTTGCAATTTGAATTAAAAAACGTTGAAAAGTTGTTAAGATAAAATAAAAATGCATTTTCTAATATTAATTCATGAAACTTTACAATATCGAACCCTGAACAGGTTTTCCAAGCATTAGCCTTAATTCGGCTTGTATGTTCCAATAATTTTGGCATACATTGTTCGGCAACGGTCTTATAAAATACCTACATTAAAACTTTCTACTGTTTTTTTTTGTAAATACATTCGTATATATTCGTTAGTTGTATTTAGGTCAATTTTGCTTATATGGCATATCTCTGAACTGAGAAATATTAGTTTCATGATTTTTTTATTATTGTTTTAAAGAATATGTTTTTAATAAGAAGAATATATTTTTAATAAGAAGAATATATTTTTAATAAAAAGAATATATTTTTAATAAGAATACATTTTTTATTTTAAGAAAATATATTTTTTATAAAGGGAATATATTTTTCATAAAGAGAATATAGTTTAATTAAAAGAATATGCCTTATTTCGAATATGCTCATGAATATATTTTTATGCTAAAAGCATATTGTCACAACCCTATTAACTACTAATGAATGATGAAATTAGTATTTGAGATATATGAAGCAATAAGCGTTTTATTGTTGTCTCCTCTCAATTAAAAACTTAAAATGTTACTTAAAGGTCCCATACACTTTAATATTTTTATAACTCTATTCATTGTAACTAAGGTTACTGAATATAAAACAGCAAACAATATAAATTTTGGTTCTGTATTTCTATTAAAAATATGTAGCTAATTTAAGAAATTATTGTTACTTAGCTTCTACCTCTCTGAATTTCAAGCAAAGAAAAAGACTACAATACCCATGAAAAATTCAAAACCATAATATAGCTTTGAGACCTATTAAAAATGGCTACCTATACCGCTATCTAAATACCATTCCCCTAAAAAAACATTAGGTACCTAAAAGTGGACCTATATACCTAATTACCATTGACCCTTAAAAGACCGACTGTGGAATTTAAGCTGGACAAGACTTTATAATAGCGATTAATATTTGTACATGATTTGAATCAACTAAGATTTCATGACTTTATTCATTAGATATATTTGTCAATGGTCATACTCTAATTATTTTTCTCATTTGCCAACCAGAACTTTATGCCAAGCGTGAAAGTGAATGGTATTCTATAATTCACTAAGTATATGACTACCCCCACAGTACTACCGCAAGACACTAACGCTGCCGCACATACGTAGCTACACATAGTTGCCAGAGAAAATGAAGGAATAATTAGTACTTCAATGTTTTTCATAAATCACAATTAATTATAATTACCAATTTATATTTATTATTGGCAATTAATTGTCCTCGGAATGATATACAATTCTAGCCGCTGGTTTCCTAAATAACAATTGAGTAGCGAATCCTACGCACTCTGTCTTTTAGAGACCTAAATTTTGTCAGTTTGATGAAGGTTAAGACAGTGACGGTTGAGTGTGAATATATCTTAAATAATTAATTACGAAGTGAATACTTTATCAATTCCTTTTTGTTAACTGTGGTATGTTATATAGCTAACACTAGTGCATTTGCCCGTTAAAAATAACGGGTCTTCAATAATAATTTATTACCCGTTGTTTTGTTATTTTTAGTAAATTAAAATTAAAATTAAAAATTCTGTATAAACTGATACTTATTTCATGAATAAATACATTTAGAAATTGAATAAAAACCAAATTGAAATATCAAGTCAATATATTCCCATGCGTATCATAGTTACACTCTTCATCTTTAATACCCGTGGTGTGAAAGCGGACACCAAATAAATAAATAAACACACTAAGGAAATTATTAGTATAGATTAGTTCTAGAGAAATTTTATTTTATTAGAATGCAGGTGACCTATACATTTTGATTCTACAAAACTCACAAACATAATGGTGGGATTCTAGAAGGAGCAATACATTTAGAGGTTACCTAAGTACACAAGATGTCGTGGCTGAAGTATTAGTTTAGTTTGAGGGAAATCCTTGGTTCAATTATTGGCAAGGAAATTGAATTAGTCATTGAAATGGGTTATATCTTTATGTCCAGTTGTTTCCATTTCAAGTAGTTACTTTAATTATTTTTTTCCATAGCTAGTAGTAAATAATATACGAAATTTTGATCATGGTTTATAGGAGCCGTTTCCAAAAACTAACCAGAAATAACATTTCCTGCAATCAGTTTGGCTTAGAAGATTGAGGAAACATCATAGGATATAGAAATGAAAAATCTTTTGGAAATGTAGCCAATAGGTCTCAAGATAACTGGAGCAGACGAAGTTCTTTTCATGCAAACTCTAATCAGAGACTAATATCACTCACATTGCTCCATTGGGTCTAGTTAAAGCTACATCAGTTGTGGTAGAAGGTAGGGCTAATGATGTATCAAACGCCAAACTGTAAGATAATGGTCAATAAAATGAAGAAGTGGAGGAATTTGCGTCCACAATTTGGGATTGCAGCTACTTAGATATTAAATAACTTAGTTATTGTGACAGTATTTTTGTTACTAAATACACCGGACTTCACTTAAACTGAGATGGATGATGAAGCTACAGGCTTTATCTGCACACTAATAAATATTAGCTACAATTGTTGCAAAGTCTGAATGAAGTAGAAAAAGGGAATAGATAATCAAATCGAGCAACATTTTATCAAAAAGAATTTCATTTAAAAAGTTACTGAGCTGTCACCTATCATGTATTTTTTGCTTATTTAATATATCCAATCTTAGTATTAGAGATATAGTCATTAAAAATCTACAACCCAGTGATAATCTTTTTAAGAGTAACTACTCACTCCTCCTGACTCTCATTTGCCAAGTTGGTGCCACTTTCTCTTAGTATTTCTGAGAGGAGATCAACGGCATTAGAAGTGTCTTTATCGGTAGCGTCTCTGCCTCCAGAGGGAACCACCTTAAAGACCGGCATCTTACTGGGCCTCTCACCACTCTCCCTCCTTCTTCTCTTTTCAGCAGAAGGATTTCCTTTAGTTACGTTCAGTCGGAGGTCTTTATGCTTACGACTTTGCAGTTTGGATGGGGCAGTTGATTTGTAAGAGTTTATCGTTGGATTAGTCGTGGGCATTCTACTGATAGTTTTGATGGGGAAATTTGGCTTGTTTGGGGTATTAACACTAATGACATTGTTATCTGGATTTCTAGCAAGATTGAGGTAGGTACTACTGCCATTACCAATGACCTTATTCTTTGAATTAACTCTCTTTAGTCTAACAGCAGAGTTTATATTGTTTGAATTATTCAAAAGTTTGCCATCTGAATTGACTAATCTAATTGCTCCAGAATTGGGAATACTTATAATGTTCCTATTATTTGAGTTTATCTTACTTGTTGATCTGGAAATGTTGATAGTTTTATCAATATCTTCTTTACTATCTACCATCATTCTACTACCATGTGTACTGAAATCCATAGGTTGATTATTTACAAATTTGACAGGGGAATTCAACTGTACAAGAGGAGTATTTAACGAAGATGAATCTTGTTCAATTATTTTCAATCTATTATTTACTTCAAAAACTGATGGACTATTAAAAACTCCAGAGTTCTTTCTTTCAGACAAGAAATCAGAGAAATCATGAGTAGTTTGATCGTTATTGAGGTGAATATCACTGTAATCGTCAGAGTCAGAAATAATTGAAGCAGAGACTTTTTCTGGAGCGCCACAGGACTCTTCCATTCCAGTAATTACCGATTCTATTTTATCATTGGTAGGATATAACAGATTAGAAGCAACGGTGTCACCTCTACCAGAAATGACTTCAGAAGGTAAATCCTGCACTTTATCCGAGAGATATTGAGGAAATTTTTCAGTTGAGTTTGATGTCCTTGGTTGGAATTTTTGAGGGAGGGCGGTTTCATAATCAGCCTCGGTAATCTGGACTGGTGAGATATCAGATTGATTGGGGCTTATTGAACTCAATTCATCTGTAACCTCATGAATTACAGGGCCTCGTGAATCTGAAGGTACAGTTGAAGTGGGTGGCATATTTACAGCCTGTCCACGGTTTACATTCTGGCCATGAATCAATTCCTGACCAGCCTCCATCAATTGCTGAGCATGAATCAAATCCTGACCATCTGTCAAAGCCTAAAAAGATGAAAATTAATTTAAAATAAGTTTCTATTAGCTAGTTACTAATACAATTAGTTCAATCTTACTAAGACACATTGTATACATTGTGTGAAGTTAGCTCAAATTAAAGTTGTATAACTTGTATTGCCATTTCTATTCTAGTCTGAAAGAATGATATACTGTACATGAGAGTATTCCTCTTCAACTCGAAAGATTATTTGCTCTCAAATAGTCTAGGGTAAGTTCTTAATTATCAGTTAGTTCAACATTTTCGGACACGAAACAAAACAAGACATAAAACCCCAGGTGATACTCCCCGGGGAGAGCTGCGACTATGGCAAATTCGTTAGGGGCACAGAAAGTGAAGCAAAAAAGCCAGACTACAACTTAGAGTTTGTTTCAATCATATCGGATCACTATTGAAGGAGTAGTGACGATTCTCCCAAAATCACCAACAACAACAGTCAGGAGATGTTCTTGGGCTGAGCTCTGAGCTCCTAGCGGGTCACTTCAATAAATAACATCCATTTACACAAACATCTATAAAACAAAACAAACATCTATAAAACAAAACAAACATCTATAAAACAAAACAAACATTTATGTTTCAATACGGTTGTTCATTTACATGTATAATACAAACAATCAAATATTTGGCAACTCAGATTTAGCGACAAACTTACAACAGTAAATTATCAAATCCGAGATATCACAACATTTTCGCACCCAATCCGGAAATTGTGCAAAATCCTGATAATTGCAACCAACCCTGAGAATTGCACCCAATCTGAAGAAAATTGTATACAATCCTTACACTTGTTCCTAATATTTAATCTCTTCCAAATCCCGAAAACTCGCTACATAATCCAGGAATGAACATGTCCATACAAAACTATTTTTATAGACAATTGAAAATTTAATTTTCAAAATTTTACTCTCAAGAAAAATTGTAGTAAATACACCTGGCTACCTATTGAAGATTGTTTCAAGCAAATCAAATCATCATCATCGAAGGAGAAGAAGCAATTTTAGAGGTAGCTACCATAAGAAAAAATTCCAAGTCCATACAAAATTCTAATTTTGACCAATAAAATTCAAAATTTCAATTCTATTCTCTATTAATTGTAGTAAATACACCAGGCTACCAATTAAAGCTTGTTTTAATGAGAAGAAGCAGTTTTAGTGGTACCATCAGAAAAGATTCCAAGTCCATACAAAATTGTAACTTTTTACCATTAAAAATTAATTTTTCAAAATTCTATTCTCTGGAAATGGTAGTAAATACACCAGGCTACATAATAAAGCTTGTTACAAGCTAATCTGTTCATTATTGAAAAAGAAGCAATTTTAGTGACAAAATCGGAAAAAATTACAAGTCCATACGATAATATTTTATCAAATTTTGACATTTAAAATTTATTATTTTGAAATTCAATTCTCTGCAAAGTGTAGCAAATAAAACAGGCTATCACTTAAAGTTTGTTTCAATCGAATCGGTCAACTATTGAAGGAGTAGTGACGATTCTCTCAAAATCCCCAACACCAACAATCAGGGGGTGTTCTTAGGCTGCGCTCCTAGCGGGTCGCAGCAAAAATATATAATAATTAAATAATAATTATGTATTTTTTTCTTACGTGTTCGAAAATGTTGAACTGACCGATAATTAAGAACTTACCCTAGGTTTACTAAAATAAACTCACCGGTAGATTGCTGCCTGTGCTATTGATGAGGATGTTTTGGAGAGAAGAATTAATGTTTCTCTGCCTTGGCTTGACGAGAGAAACTAAGAAATGCATCAACTGCAAAATAAATTGATAAGCTTTATTAACTAGTTGCATCAATATTGAGAATATTACTCACAGTTAAACAGGTATTCACAAATAAGAAAGTTATTGGGGATAACATACTTTACTGATTATATCTTGCTGCGAATTGATTTTCTTGAGCATGTCAGCATTCCTTTCGTACACCCTCTTGTTAGCACTTTTCAGGAAGGATATTTCACTATTAACAGTTTCCTGCTTTTTCTGCAGAGAATCCACTTGCAACATCAATTCATTAATTCTTTCGTCAGCTATGGCAGAAGATTCATTGTTTTGATTCTGATCTCTCGCACGGAGTTCATTGTTGTTTTTCTGAAGGGGGACACAGAATTAGTAACATATGATATAGATTCATTGCATATATGATTCTATTATGATACTTAGTAATTAAGTTTGAAAAATCAGGTGCAAGTTTATGGAATTGAAGAAAAATGTTAGAAAAAATACAAAGCCAATGAGTAGCTTTTTCATACATATTTTGCCAAAGCTATTAAAGATTTAACAGAGTCAATAGAAATCTAATTAATAAGTAATAACTTAATAAGTAGCGTCGACCCGGATCGGTTCCCGCAGTGAATGATCCAGTGTCGGTTCCCGCACTCTATATAACTTCCGAAAGAAACATTATTTTTCAAATCTGTAAACACAGTCTAAAAGAGCTGTTTCTTAGCAATCTTTTGATATATTTACATTTGATATACTCTCGATAAGTAAAATTCTATTCGCGATCAAATAAAACATACATTTTAGGTACCTGAAAAATTTTCCACTGATGTTTTCAACTATCGCGCAAACTTTGACATTACAAGTAAACGAAAGATGATACCTATCTAAAAATTGGTATGCATATAGGGTATGTACTTGGTTAACATGCTTTAAAAGGAATTTTGTCAACTCAAGCCATTTGTAAAACTATAAAGGAAAACGTAAGTGCGAGATTCGATTCGATCGATAAATATGGGCTAGGGTTGCTTCCCGCACTTTTTCAGGGTTGGTTCCCGCACATCAAAATATCCATATTGAGTATATATTATATGTTTAGAGCGTGAGTAATATATTATATTTCTTCCAGGTTATCATAACGATTAAATACATTATATAACTTGTTTGATCATGCCGAAAAAATAAAATTCAACAAAAAAAAAGAAAAATAAATTAGATGAAAGCAAAGTAAGAGATGCGATTGGTAAAGTGGGAGGTGGACTCTATCAAGGAAAGCTGCAAAATAAATTGGAATTCACGAATGGGCTTTCCATGACTGAATGAAGAGAACTAGGAGCAATAACAGTGGCCGGAGATAAGTTACACCCAATTATCATTTTTAAAGGTGAGACCTGACGTAATAGTTACAAATTATGTAGTTCAGTGTTAAAATCACTTTAAAATTGCTAATATCGTATCATGCAGAATTGCTCTATACAATCAAACTTTATTTACAGGTGTCAACCTTATGGCTATTGGCACACTCCCAATCCTTATCCTGGGACACAACATGCACGATCGGAAAAGCAGTGAAAGAGAGCCACCACTAACCTCCCGAGGAGAAAAGGAAACTCACACCTCAAGCAAGTCCCCAAAAGTAGCATGGCGATATAGAAGAACCAAACATATCTGGTAGAGCCCACATCAATTATCACAAAGAGAACACTTTCACTGAATTGAATACCTCATTCTATAAGAAAGAAATATCTATCAATAGGAGTTTCGAGCAGATTTTGTAAGACCACTTCACACAAAGAGTGCAACATCGAAAAGTTCGACGTAGGATAAATCTTGAAGCTCAAGTTCTGACAATGGATGAATTAAGAATTTTGTGATGAAATAGAGAAAGAAAAGAAAATGAATTGTTAAAATAGGAAAACGGAAAAAGTAGATGAACAGTTGCAGCCAATTTGCTCCAGCACTAGTGCTGGAGAATCAGACGTGGATATAGATAAGGCATCTGTATAATATTTCAACCCCAGGCAACAGAGGAGTATTTGAAGAATGTAGAAGAAAAATATTGTTTAATTTGTGTAGTTTCATTTGGGAAGGAACTATTGTACATAGGCATTGGTAAACCAAATTGAACAATTTGTTTAAATTAATGTTCATAAACGGAAATCCACGTAAGGCCAGGTCATTCTATTATTATTTTATAGCCATATTCTAAGAATATATTATCTGATTAAAACTATACTAATTATAGTTTCATTTCTAGTTTATTTAGGAAATTCTGTATCTTAAATAAAGCATTTTCATAACTTGTTTCATTTAACCTTGCAACATTATCAAAAGCAGTCATTATCGTAGTGTAGTGAGGACTAGCTACTCTTCATGGCTGATTCCCACAATGTGGTAGATAATGAATGAGAGTCGGTTCCCGCACTGCGGGGCAGTTGAAAAAGGGTTGGTTCCCGCAGTGCGGGAACCGATCCCAGGCACTGCGGGAAACGACCCCTTAAAGTCAGAATTCTCCCCCGCATATATTTCATCCCATAAAAGAGAAAGTACTAGAGATAGAAACTTAGGAATTACTACGCTTATGCATCATACAGAGGTGAATACTCATGCGAATTTTTGTTAAGATACCTAACTTATTTTCCGAGTTAAAGCAAAGTTTGCGCAAATTGCGGGAAGCGATCCTGGTCGACGCTAGCATTAAATTGAACGAGATACCATATTGAAGGACAAACAAGAGTACTAACCTTTCTCTTGATGAGATGCAACCTGTCAAACCGACCCCTATTGAAGAATGTATTGGCGTACCTGCACTCATCTCTATCAAGTCGTAAAGCTCCAGAATCAATGTTCTGAATCTTTGTGAAACCATCTGCAAATAGAAATATTTCAGTCGGTTTAACAATTTAGTCCACAAGTAATGAAACTAAAATCAATTTTCCAATGAAACATATGCTTCAGAAAATTAAGAAGTCTTTTTACGATATATTTTCAGAACTCACACATATTAAGCTGTCTAATGAAGCTAGTGAAGTTATTGTGCTTGAACATACATGGGAGGATGTCAGTGAACTGCTTCTGATTGATGATGATGAAACTATTTCCATCCTGAAAAGGAAAGAAATTGATAAAAACTCAAGGGATACCAAACAATAAAATTACCAAGCAAATTGCGATTAGCTACAATTATTATGACTTAAGGTACTTTTTGCATACAGCGATTTCAGTGACCATCACTGAGAGATGATCGGCCAGCAATAGAAAAACATTGAACAAATACTCAGCAATAATCGTTCTTTGCAAAACAGTCCTATAGGAATAGCATAGGACCAGTGCTCAGTGATAATCTCTGGGCAAAAGATCGCAACAATTGCTGCATGCAAAACGTAGCTACCTTTAGACAATTGTATAGCTACTTTTAATCATTGATTCAAAGAAATTCCCAAATCTGTAGATTAATTTTTTTGGCATGATATTTAGTTCCTGATTTGTTAAAATTGTATTTCCTGGTTAATTAATAAGTCTATATTAAAGTGGTTGGTGGATACCATGCTATTGGTTTCTAAATATTTCACCATTGTAGCAAATAACATTGTGATGTATCAAAATTCAATCTGATCTTTAGTGTGAACAGTACTCTAAAGTATGCTCTTTGCGGGCTGCGACCAGTATGTAATAGATGCTTGATGGTTTGATAATATTGGTAGACAAAGATTTTTAATTTTCAGAATTAAATTTATAGAAAAATCAAAAATTTACTATTATCTAGCTAGCTACTAGCTAAATTTTCCTGTTATAAATTTTACCATAATCTCTTTTGATTGAATTGCAGTATTACAGCAAATTTTAAAATTACCTACTAGCTACAATTATTACCACTGACTAGAAAACTTAAAATACTAGATAATGTCAGGCATAACTCTGAATTTCCAACAGATTAGTAATCAATTCATCAAAGATAGAAAAAGAAACTGTGCTGAGGAAGCACCTAATATTTTGAAGTAGTTAAACAAGTAAATAAATAGTAAATTACTTCAAAAATAGTTGCAAAGAAAGCTTGTGGTCTCCTGAAGCATATGAATGTATTCAAGCAAAAAAATTATCTCGTGAAAAGGGCTCACCAAGCTTGGAAACGGCATTCATTTCTCACTATAGTGATTATGCTGGCAACTTCACTGCCATTCATTAGCTTACTTATAAAGATAAATATTCCAATTTCAAGATAATAAATCATGGACTTTCTCAACTTTTGGCTGGCGAGTTAATGACAGCTATTTGGAGCTTTTTATTAGCTACCAGTCTGCAGAATATCAGAGACATTTGGGATATTCTCTACAAACAATTCTTAATTAATTCCTATATTTACAATAATTTCTCATATGAACACTCCACCAGTATCCAGAGTAATGAGTAGGTACGAAGACTGGCTTTTCAAGTTCACATTCAAATATCTAACTTACCCCTATGATACAATGTTATTTTGCCATGTTATAGAGTATGTCACTTAAGAAGGCGCAATAGGCTGGAAACTGTGAAATAAATCATTTTCTTTATATTGTTTAATTTTTTTTTTAATAAATCTCCATATATTTCTCTATGGTTCCATATATTTCTCTATGGTTCCATATATTTCTCTATGGTTCCATATATTTCTCTATGGTTCCATATATTTCTCTATGGTTCCATATATTTCTCTATGGTTCTACCAGGATGTTAAAACAGAATTTCAAAAACATAGAACTAATACAATTGTACTAAGAAGTACTGGAGTACAATTAATTCTGCGTCAAAAGTTCAAAACTGCACCTCGAAGGACTAAGTGAAGTTTTGACTTTTGAGCAATATTTATTTTGCAATATGCCAGTCTGCAGAAACTGATGAAATGTTCATAGAGATCTCCTATATTTTAAAAGTGTGGCAGGAAAGACACCACTTCAGTGAGAAAATGGATCTAGGTTGCCACATTTAAGATACTTTAAAGAAGAAATTTGACTTCCTAGAGAAGATTTTATTCTTGGAAACATCCTTATCCTTCATGTCTGATGCATGCGCATCTTTAGAGTAATTTTTTCGAGTTATTTACTGTTTATTTACAGGTTTTTGAACTTATTTCACCCCCAAAAGTCCCAGTATACTGGCCACTTTGTCCATACTTTGAAACATGGGAGATCTCTTATTCTGTTTGTAGCAAAATTAATGAAATATATGGATAACTTCTAAGTGTTCAGAGCAAAATTAATGTAAATATAGGAATTTATTCAAAATTGTTCAGAGAATATTCCAAACATCTGTCATATTCTGCAGACTGGGCAATATGTAGGTACAATATTAAAATTTTAACAACTTCTGTCATTTTAGAATGATTTTCACCAGTCAAATGAATGGCATTGAGGGTTTTTTTTTAACTCACAATTATTGTTTTCATTGGTTTTTCAGAAAAATACATTTTTTAGTATTTTCATAATATTCTAAAAACTTATAACAAAATTCAAGTACCAATAAGAGATCTCACCATTACTTCGGCTTGCATTACCAATCATCCAATGTTTACAATCTAAACTAGATAATTGATCAAAAACTCTAAATTATGAAATTAAAAAAAAAATCCCACATAAGAAAATATCATAATTTCATAAATATCAACAAATTTAAAAAATGTATTACAAATACAATTACAAACAAATATATCTTTTATTAGAATTAATTTCTCCAATCTCCATAGGTACCACTCTGGAAAAAATGGTCTTTTCTAATTTCTAATGGATTAAATATTAATTACTCTGAGTCTGTTGGGAGTTCTGCAGACTTTAAAATACAGTAATAAATTACTGGGAACAGTATAATCCACAGCATTTAGCCTCTGAAATTCATCTGTTAGCCTAGGGGATTTTCCAAATTCCAGAGTGGCAGAGTCAAGAGTGATCTCCAATCTCCATGATAACCATATAAGTTGAAATAACTGAAAAGTTTCAGGTAAATCCCAGTTTGCAAAGCGCATCCATGTTGGCTGTTTTTAGAGACAAATTGTCCACAAAATAAAATCTTGGAGACAGATGACACACTTTGCAGAATGGATAATTTATATCATTTTGGAGAAATTTAGCTTCTTTTGGAAATAACACTAGCAGGAAAGACAAATAGAGAGTTTATGAGCAATACCATTCACCCAGACTGTCTGCAGAATATGCAACACTATCTGAATGCTGAGCAGCGCACCACTGTACTTTCAATCAATGGTCTTAATGTAAATGGCTGTAATGTATGTATAGATTCTATATGCGACCCCTATATATATTTGTACATTTATATGTTTAGGAATGAGGAATAATATATTCAGAAATATAAGGAACAATTTACATAGGACTTTAGTAACATTTTGGTTATTTGGTTTATGAAAAGGATTTATATGTTAGCTTGGGTGACGAAACAAGGGAACCTTATATATTTCACGAATACTGTTTAGGTACGGAATAGTTCCTTAGATTAAGGCAGCTAGATTTATTACATAAGGTGACAGCTAACATAACTTGGGAAACAGTCAATGTTTAGGTTGATAAATTATGAAATAGTTTAGCAAAGAGCTTCATAACGGTTTCTGGGCGGGGATACGAAATATTGTTTATAGTTAGGCTGAATTAGGATTGGATAGATTGGGAAAAGAGCACCATCCGGTTTTAACGAAGTCCAATGAAATTGGAGAATTGAGAAAAGGGTTGGTTAGTTTAAGAAAGGAGGTGGAGATTTAGAAGGAGTGAGGGGAATAGAAGTTATAGAAGAAGTTAGTTCCCGACTAGAGACCAGCGAGAAAGCCTCCCTCATTCCTTGACCATAGTGTCCTAATAGTTATTGGTGATGTGATTAACTAAGTCTGAAGAGATGTCCTGCCCTGTGACCTGATCGAAGCTTCTGACCATTTCCTCAATATGTATAAGTATCTTGGGTTCTAGCCTCTCATTAATTATTATGTGGATTAGTAATATGTCGCAGTCGAATGTTCAGTTGTATGATGTACTTCATAAATAATTTGAGTAATCTTTCTGTGTAATGACATGCATGAATCTTATCAATAGTGGATTTTGGTAATTAGAATGTGTTGTTTCCTTTCACCTACGTAAATTCAGGAATCCCTTGCAATCATGAGAATTAATACTTATTTTCGAATAAAACGAAACCCATGCTAGAATGGAGTTCGGCTACTTTGATGAGATAACAATTAATTAATTACCGTAAATGGAAAAGAAAAATGGAAAGAATTAAATAAAGAGAAATTGACTTAATTAAATGAAGAAGTAAAAATTATTAGACCCCCGATCATTCATGTAGTTTGTTGTATCTGCTAGTTTGTTGTACTGCACACTTCATGATTGTTTAATGAACTGATAGAGGGGTTCAAGGGGCAGCATGCCACCATATGCATCTAACTGATAGTTTGTATTTACACCTCAGACTGAAAGTTCCACGTGTAATAATACGTCCAAGCCAATTAGCTCAGTTTAATATGAAATCATGCCACACCAAAATCAATTTGATCAATTATACGCCACTCCAAAATCAATTATGATAGATTTGACAGGGTCACATCTAACTATATGTAAATTTAAACATCTGTTTAGATTAGATGCGGTTACGAAATATAAGACGGGTCCAAATTTTCGATCAAGTAAAAAAAAGTATAGGTAATAAGATAGGTAGGTAATATTAGGATGTAATTCATATGAAAGACCTGTTAGGTTGGTATCTAAAGGTAGGTTTGCTGTTTTACACTTTACTGATCATTTATAAAGTTTATTATTAGTTACCTTAATGGATCGATATTCAGTTTATTAGACATGTTCATTGTTCAAGAGTGATAGCTATCTGCTGGCTGCTGATATCATTAATACGAATTAAAACATAAGTTAAATAAAAAAAATGTCACCTTCATTATTCAATACTCATACCTAGCATATTTTCTGCTAGGTACACCTAAATAGATTTGACTATTATTTTGTGTCACCATTATATACATAGCGATACCTATAAATTCAACATTCAACAACATTTAATTAATATAGACAATTGAATATAGGAAGATATATGCTTTAATTCTCCTAATTAGTTCAAAATTATTGTTAGATGACAGTTAATACATATACACATTATACCAGTTTGTATCTTTTATTATGTATGTTTGTAATATATGACATCACAGAATGGCTCTCTCTGATTAGCTGGTATCGCTGGCATGCCTCTCTCTGATTGGCTGGCATGCCTCTCTCTGATTGGCTGGCATGCCTCTCTCTGATTGGCTGGCATGCCTCTCTCTGATTGGCTGGCATGCCTCTCTCTAATTGGCTGGCATGCCTCTCTCTAATTGGCTGGTATGCCTCTCTCTAATTGGCTGGTATGCCTCTCTCTAATTGGCTAGTATGCCTCTCTCTAATTGGCTAGTATGCCTCTCTCTAATTGGCTAGTATGCCTCTCTCTAATTGGCTAGTATGCCTCTCTCTAATTGGCTGGCAACCATCAATCCTTATTTTAATGGTGACTGGCGATTTTTCTTGGCAATCCCTGGTAATTTTTTATTTTATATTATTCATTTATGGCGATTGTGCAGCCATACTTGATACCCTAAAACCTGGCCAGTCTGTATTTCATGGTAAATTCCACCGACACGTCAGTGGAATTCTGAATCTTTCCCCTTTGAGTAATATTCTTGCAAAGTCGGTTGATTTTTAGCTATTTATTCCCATGTTACCTGTTACCATTAATTTTTGATAGATATATTAAGAAAATGTTGGTGGATCAGCCAAAATATTGGAAATTGTTGGTGGATTTTTTTCAGCTTTTTTGAAAAGTCAGAGGAATTTTGTGCACCAAATACAGACTGGTAACCTGGTGGGAACATAAGATTAATTCAAAATTTTAAGCCAATTAGACATATCTGAGTTTGGACCATTTGAAATCTAAGGCAATCAATGGTAAATTTGTGCTTTAGGTCCCCCAACGATTTTTGATATTTTGACACTTACTAGCTATAGGTTAAAGGAGCCATTGTAAGACTTTTTCATGAATACCATTTGTTGTGCAAATGCTTCGTTTTCAAGATATAGCACAAAGTTTTTGGTAGGAATAACATTAAGTTTGTAGAAAATACAAGGCTTTCCGCCTTTTAGATTTTTGTGACATGAAATCTTGGTGTCATGATAAAGTTTATTAATGTACAGTGTATTTAAATCGTGGGAAGGGAATAGCGTAAATTACTGGAAGTAGGTACTTTGAATTATTGTATGGTTCCACATTTTCAATCACAGAAATATAAACCTATATACCAACCTATATTTCGATTGGTATCCATGATATACCTGGAGGTATAAGAGTGCAAGTATCATGGATAGCAATTTAAATAGAAATTACATAATAATTATTAGGTAAGTAGGAAATTATAAAATTTTAAAAACGTATGATTAAAATATTTAAATCAGAAGTTCACGTACCATCACATACAGAAGTTAATAAACAAAATGGCTGTCAGGATGACGCGTTAATCTTAACAGTCTCAAACATGTATTGAACTTGTTAAATATAGAAAAAGTTATAGCTATTCAATTAATATAAGCAGAGTATTAGGAATAATGGTTAATCAAGTTATACAGTATACCTAATTAACACTAAATACCTTTCTATTATAAGTACAGCTAAATGTTTGAATTTAAGATTTTCGGTTCTAGACATGTACCGAACGGACAACTGTCTGGACTTGTACATGTTTTAAATTAGCCTAATATTTAAGAAATAATACGATCGAAAAATTTAGATTTGAATTTGATCATTTTTAAAGCACTAGTTTAAACATTACTGTTCGTTTAATTAGGTATTTTGAGTAAATATATTAAACTGAAAGAATGTACATAGCCTATAGGTACTAGGGTAACTTATGAATTATCAATCAGTTTCACATCTTCGGTCTATTACATTCCTAAGAAAGAAGCTAGCCATATCATAATTATTATTATTATTTTAATTGATCATGAATGGATGCCATTGATAATTAAAATAATTATAATGATTAGGTGCTATTCAGGGTTTCTGTTAGAGGGGGGAGGGATAGGACTTCCCTAAACCCCCTTCTTTCTATTTTATGATAAATATACCTTTATACTTTAATTATCTACACTTTTTTTCCATATCTGCTTTAGTTACTCCTAATTGATAGCTAGTGAATGAAAATTTTGATTTGACCATTACATAATTATATAACTACCCGTATTAGGTATACGTTTGTAATGTGTGACGTCACCTTTGTCAGGGTATGCCTCTCTCTGATTGGTTGATATTTGGCCAATAGCGTTGAACATCTTCCTATTCATTGGTCTGTACTCTGTGGTATAATAGTAGTACCAGACTGGAAAACATAAATTCTAACAGAGTTACTCCTAACTTCATGCATTCCCATCAGTGATGTTTATCATCACAACCCAGATTGCATTCTATGTGAATTTTTTTTCGAAACTCGCGGTCTTCTAAAAGACATTTAAATGAAGTTTCAAAACTTCGCGGCTCATCAAATGTGAACTTTCACTTGATCAAATATTCCCGGTCTGTTAATAACTTAATAAGTAACTAAATCTAGATAATAATTGCTCCTTCCACTACGGCTCGCTTTATTTCTCACTGCTTGCAGTTTTTATCCCACAACTCGCAGTTTTGATCCCACGGCTCGCAGTTTTAATCCCACGGCTCGCAGTTTTAATCCCACGGCTCGCAGTTTTAATCCCACGGCTCGCAGTTTTAATCCCACGGCTCGCAGTTTTAATCCCACTGCTTGCAGTTTTTATCCCACGGCTCGCAGTTTTAATCCCATGGCTCACAGTTTTAATCTCACGGCTCGCAGTTTTAATCCCACGGCTCGCAGTTTTAATCCCACGGCTCGCAGTTTTAATCCCACGGCTCGCAGTTTTAATCCCACGGCTCGCAGTTTTAATCCCACGGCTCGCATTTTTAATCCCACGGCTCGCATTTTTAATCCCACGGCTCGCATTTTTAATCCCACGGCTCGCATTTTTAATCCCACGGCTCGCATTTTTAATCCCACGGCTCGCATTTTCAATCCCACGGCTCGCATTTTCAATCCCACGGCTCGCATTTTCAATCCCACGGCTCGCATTTTTAATCCCACGGCTCGCATTTTTAATCCCACGGCTCGCATTTTTAATCCCACGGCTCGCATTTTTAATCCCACGGCTCGCATTTTTTATCCCACGGCTCTCATTTTTTATCCCACGGCTCGCATTTTTTATCCCACGGCTCGCATTTTTTATCCCACGGCTCGCATTTTTTATCCCACGGCTCGCATTTTTTATCCCACGGCTCGCATTTTTTATCCCACGGCTCGCATTTTTTATCCCACGGCTCGCATTTTTTATCCCACGGCTCGCATTTTTTATCCCACGGCTCGCATTTTTTATCCCACGGCTCGCATTTTTTATCCCACGGCTCGCATTTTTTATCCCACGGCTCGCATTTTTTATCCCACGGCTCGCATTTTTTATCCCACGGCTCGCATTTTTTATCCCACGGCTCGCATTTTTTATCCCACGGCTCGCATTTTTTATCCCACGGCTCGCATTTTTTATCCCACGGCTCGCATTTTTAATCCCACGGCTCGCATTTTTAATCCCACGGCTCGCATTTTTAATCCCACGGCTCGCATTTTTAATCCCACGGCTCGCATTTTTAATCCCACGGCTCGCATTTTTAATCCCACGGCTCGCATTTTTAATCCCACAGCTCGCATTTTTAATCCCACAGCTCGCATTTTTAATCCCACAGCTCGCATTTTTAATCCCACAGCTCGCATTTTTAATCCCACGGCTCGCATTTTTAATCCCACGGCTCGCATTTTTAATCCCACGGCTCGCATTTTTAATCCCACGGCTCGCATTTTTAATCCCACGGCTCGCATTTTTAATCCCACGGCTCGCATTTTTAATCCCACAGCTCAGATATGATATTCCCACCGCTCTTCAAATAATCTGTTGGTGAAACTGAAATGGCGGCTCTTGGACAACAACTAATGCAATCTGGATCACAACAAGCCCAATTGTGAAGCTTAAATAAGTCGAAATAACTTATTTAACATTAACTTTTACTGCGGAGTTTAAATTTATAAAATAATTTACTGATTTCTGACTTTTTTAGGGTTAAAATGAGTAATTTTTGATCATTCTAAATAAACAGAGTTACTAGTCAATCTGAAATGAGTTATTATTCCACTCTGGTCTAAGTAGTACCTATAGTATGAGATATTAGTAAGTCTGATTTAATTTTACGACCAAGATTATTGGTTAATATTTACGAAATGACTATTTATATTATTTTTAATGACGGTTTAAAATTAAACAAAAAAATTAACGACGTTCTGCACTACTTTCCAGACTGGCTAATACAGTACTAAACAGTAAACACTAGTAAACAGGGTTAATCATTAATAAACTCCACGGTCAAGAATTCATGAGTAACTCTGTTAGAATTTGAGTTTTCAACTCTGGTTTTGTAGTTATGCCAGTCTGTATTTGGTGCAAAAAAATCCTCTGACTTTTAGAAATAGTTGAAAAAAATATACCATAAATTTCCAGTAATTTGGCTGATCCACCAACATTTTAGTTTTTACCCATTTTTCCACCGAAAATTAATGGTAACCTAACATAGAAATAAATAGCTAAAAATCCACCGACTTTGCCAGAATATCATTTTCAAGAGGAAAAAATTCCACCGACATGTTGGTGGAATTTACCACGAAATACTGATACAGACTGGTAGCTATGCTATGATGTTTCAGTTGTTAGAGACCGTCGACCACAGTTTAAGAATTTATGAATTTACCTGCGTGACCCAGTCTGTATTTGGTGCACAAAATCCCACTGACTTTCTCAAAATGCTGAAAAAATCCACCATAAATTTCCAGTATTTTTGCTGATCCACCAACATTTTCCCAATTTATCCACCGAAAATTAATGGTACCTAACCAGACTGCAGAATATGGAACATTTTTTTTTCCAAGACTCTCTGCAGGAGTTTTTGATTGAATTTTTAGAAATTGGAGATCTCTGCGGGAGATAGGTAAATTGCAGCACATTAACAAACTGCAGCCACTAACAACAGAAACGTCATAGCTTCAAAACACTCGTTAAAAACATGCCCGGCATAGAATAATAAATTATAGCATGCACTGCGCTTATTTTGATAGCTATGCAACATTTGAATGTAATTTCCCAGTCTGCAGAAACTGGTTAGGTGTTCGTAGAGATCTCTTAATCTGTTCGTAGCAAAATTAATGTAAATATAGGAATTAATTCAGAAATGTTCGTAGCAAAATTAATGTAAATATAGGAATTAATTCAAAATTGTTCGGAGAGAATATCCCAAATATCTCACATATTCTGCAGACTGGGTAATTTCGGTTCAGTTCGTTCAGAATGCTTTAGAGACTCTCTTGAGAGGGCCGCGATTAAAAATTAAAGGGCCGCAATTTACCTGCATGACCCTAGTTACCACAATTAAAAACTTACCTCTGACCATCTAATGAGACTATCTGTGGATTGATCTTCCACCAAATTGAAGAGTTTCTTCAAAAATAAAGGGATCTTATTCTCAGAATCAGTCTCCATTATTAGGTAATGTAGAGTATCAACCTACGATCTAGTCTACAATGAATATCAGCTTCAAGAAATTGCTGTTATGACACCAAATTAACCATAAATTATCAAGGGCATATTACGAAGCACGTTGTTCACCATCTGTTAGTTTGACCTGCTCTGTTTACAAAAGTTCGACAATATAATAAAAAGGCGCATGCGCAGTGACCAAATTTTTGTCATTGATAAATGTGTGTACATAATGAGCTCTAAAAGTGCACCCAACAGATTAACCTTGTTCATTAATTCATTAATAAAAGGAATTGCGTAGTTTTTATTGGAATATTTAGTGAGTTTACTACCCATTTAAATAGCTAGGAAATTTTCAGGTCTTAAAGGGTCCCTTCAGGTCCCAGGCTATATTAAATCTGCTTGTTGAGAAAACGTTCCATCAGCCTCATTTATTTTAGCGAAAGATAATAGCAAAACTGATAGATCACTGAATCTTTATCTATTGTATAGCAGGATATAATAGCTATATCCTATTGGAGCTATACATTGATGCAGTTAAAATGATAGAAATATTTATTTATCATATATCTACCTAGCTACTCATGATGTTATACATATATATTACGTTAGTTAAACAGGCAGACGGCAGTAAACTTTTAAAGGTCCCCTCCAAGCAAATTTTTTTATTGCCTTATTCAACGAGGCTAATGTTCCTTATCATTTCGCTGCAAACCGCATCGAATTTGGTAGCATATTTTTAATTTTATATGCTTTTAAATATTTTAATAATCAAAAATCTACAAAACCTATTTTACATCCGACTTACTAATTTAAGAAATTTTCAGCCTGAAGAAAAAGAATGTACAACATTTGTTTTGATTGTCAAATAGGTATTAGGTTTAATAAATCCATTCAATATTCATGTAAAGGTATAAAATTGAATGAACTTATAATAGAAACGTTTATATACTTTAGGAAAGAATTAATATCTAAAATAAAGGCCGAAAACGCATAGTTTTTTTTTATAAAATTCAAATTTGTAATCAAAACAAAGAGTGTACAATCTTCTTCTTGAGCATCAGATTAGTGATTCGCTCAATTGTTGCTCACTGAGTATTAAAAAACTTTAAAACAAATTATAAAATATATACTGAACCGAATTGTATGCGGTTTGCAGAATAATGATCCTAGAACTTAGTTCTATAATATTATGTTTTAAACTCATTTTTTTCCCGGAGCCTGGAGAGGACCTTTAAAAAATGTGATTTTTGATATGATTTTGGGAGCGATCAGGTCAAAGGTCGAGGTTAAGGTCATTTATAAATCAAAAACTATTCAACCTAATTGCCTGAAATTTGGTGGGATGATTGGTCATTATCAGTAGTGGAGAAAGCGCCGCTACTTATAGCACTAGCTACAAACGGCGCTTCTTTTTGAGTAGCAGCAGCGCCACTACTTCTGTGGTAATGTAGCTGCAGCGGCAGCGCCGCTACTCTCCAGAATCGCTAGAGGTATTTTGGCCTTACAGCGCTGCTACTTCTTTTAAAATAAAAAATGTTAAAGGTCCTCTCCAGACTCCGGGAAAAAAATTAGTTTATAACATAATATTATAGAACTAAGGTCTACGATCATTATTCTGCAAACCGCATACAATTTGGTTCAGTATATATTTTATAATTTATTTCTAAAGTTTTTTAATATTCTGTGAGCAACAATTGAGCGAATCACTAATCTGATGCTCAAGAAGAAGATTGTACACTCTTTGTTTTGATTACAAATTTGAATTTTATAAACAAAACATGCGTTTACGGCCTTTATTTTAGATATATAATTGTTTCCTAAAGTATATAAACGTTTCTATTATAAGTTCATTCAATTTTATATCTTTACACGAATATTAAATGGATTTATTAAACCTAATACCTATTTGACAATCAAAACAAATGGTGTACATTCTTTTTCTTCAGGCTGAAAATTTCTTAAATTAGTAAGTCGGAAGTTAAATGGGTTTTGTAGATTTTTGATTATTAAAATCTTTAAAAGCATATAAAATTAAAAATATGCTACCAAATTCGATGTGGTTTGCAGCAAAATGATAAGGAACATTAGCCTCGTTGAATAAAGCAATAAAAATATTTGTTTGGGATCTAGATACGAGTCGAAACATGTGTACGATCCTAGCTTATCAGTTATTAGTGATATTCAGAGAAATCTGCGCAGTGCGACCAACTGATATTCAAACAATGATTCACAGTAGGTACGACCATATGATAGTGAAATAATGCAACGCAATGTGAACATTTGATATTGAAACAAAGCGACTAATTCGATCTTACGCTTTTATGCAGATATGTGATTTATTACGATAAAATGGGATTATTCAATAGTTTGCTTGAGAATTCCGGTATATATTCATCTACCTTACAAGTAAATAATTGAAATTAATCCAAAAATTATTTCGTATATTACAACCATTTTACTAAAAATTACCCATTTTCATTGTGCTTTAGGTCATGTGCTTCTCACTAAAAATGCAAAAAATTAAATTTATGTTTATGATAATTCTATTAATATTTTTTCAACAATAGCGTTCGTTGGTAATTTAGTTGAAATATATTTTAATGAAGATGACGAATCATTTCAAAAACTGCTAATTTCAAGTTAACATTTGGTTGGATTTCCTCTCTTTTCCACCACTTACAAGGGTCTTCAGTTTTCATCCGAGTTGATCTTTCGACGAGAAATGACGTCCTCCCACATACACATTCTGCTTCAGGATGAACCGATGGTTTTCAGTTGGGTTTAAATCTGGAGAGAAACATGGGCCATGTATACCATCAACTTGCCATCGACGAACTTATTATTTCTCAATAAATTCATAGTTGTAGAGTGAGAATTAAAGTTGTCATGCATGAAAATGACCTTTCTTGTGAACGCAGTAGGTCTCCATTTCGGCAAATGAACAAATCCACCCTTCAAAAAGTTAATATAATTAGTAATATTTTTATACATCACTCCTTCTGGAATGCTGGAAGATCCGACCAGTTCATTTCCAATGGTCTCAGCCCAAATTACCACACCTCCACTTCCATGTTGACGTCAAATTCGTTGATCGACGATGTGGTGAAGCATGAGGGAGCCCAATTTTAGCCCAACTATCAGTGACGTCGAGAGTTGTACATAATTTTCTGTGAAGAGTAGTATTTGGTAATCAGTCATAAGATACTTCTCCGTCCATAGTTACATTGATTTATAATGTGTATCCTCCGAAAAAACATAAGAGGCGATAAGTGTCAGTATTATATAGTGGGGGATTTGAGGAGTTCTCTTCACCGAAACTCTTAGAAACTGCACCACTTGTTTCCAATGGGTTCCTCTTCAATTCTCTGTTGATAAGGACAAGTAATGTCTCGTAGCTACTTTGTATTTGCCCTTACCCTTACGAGTAATCTTCTTCAGGAGATCATCCATAAATTACTTCACATTACGTGGTCGTAAGTATAATAAATTCAATTTTACAGCATATGTGAATTTTTCTTCAAAAGTAGCGTCGTAGCGCTCCCGCTACATTTTGCTGTAGCAGCAGTGGCAGACTTACTGTTTTTTTGAAAATGCAGCGCATAGGTAGTGGCAGCGCCGCTACGTTATCCAGCATGTAACGCTGCTGCTTTTCAAAATAGTGTTGCCCACCTTTGGTCATTATCCAGGAACCATTTTATTAAATTTTAAGATCAAGGCCATTTATACTCAAGGATTATTGGAAGGTCACGGTCATTTATAAGCGGCAGTGAAGGTATGCGCTCCACGAGTGCCCGTGAATTATGCAGTCGCTTACCAATGAATATGACGAAAAGGAACACTACCACCAGCAATTGCACTCACGAATAGAAGATAAAAATGAAGAGGTGATAATAAATCACAACAGTTTTCGTCACCAAGGGACGCAACCACCTTTCTCTTACATTCACCACACACAGCTTCAGGATAGAGTCCCCTGGGATAACGCTTCTATTATTTGATAGAAATTCAAATTATAACTAATAGTAGTAATGAAAGAAAATGTTAATAAATTACAATCCTATATAATATCCATTATATAAATACTTCTTCTAACTAGTTATGAAATAAAGTATTGTTAACGATAATATCATAAATAATAATTTTGCTTTCAGAGGGCATTCATGCAATCATTAAATCTGTGTTTTTTTCTCTAATTGTAGTAAGGCATTTGCTAATAACTTAATTGAGAAACTTCTGTATTTAGTTTTATTGTATAATATTTATTTATATATTTCTAGAAGTAACTAACATTCTAAAATTACCTAGCTGCACTCGTGGAAATTCCACGAAATAGGGAAATCAACAATTAGTGTGTTCCTTACTGTTCAGTTCAGTCTGTATTCAGCAGCTCTTGAGTAAAGTTGTGTCTCTTATCCACTCTTTAAATATCCGAAGTTTACGGCTTCTTAACTCTTATAAATTACTGAAGTATAAAGTACAAGTATAACTAGATTATCTAAGAACCATCTACAGTTAAACCTACAGTTCTAATTAAAGTTATATCATATAATTGGCGACGAGAAAACCAAGCCGCTTTGTTTGCCTGCCGCATCTCCAGATTACGTACACGACACAAGATGGCTACCACCTCAGTTGCAGCTGTGTGTGCACCTTTTGACTGTGAGTTAGAAACAGTCACAGAATTCCTTGAGCGCTTTAAAGTGCAGTGCTCAGAATTGCTTGTTAAAGCAGGCAACAATGAAAAGAAGAAAGCCACAGTGCTCATTAAAGCTTTACCAGTGTCAGTTGTAACAGACCTACAGAGAAGAATTAAACCTACACTTTTGTCTGAAGCTGACTACAGTGACCTTGAAGAGAAGCTAGTCTCTCAATACGAAGTTAAAAAGTCTACAGTCGGAGCTGCAGTTAAATTTCTAAATCGTAAGCAACTCCCTGATGAATCCATTGAAACGTACTCCAGAGTTTTAAATGATCTTGCATCTACATGTAATTACAGTGAGTGTTGCCGTGACCGTCTGATCAAGGACGTATTTGTTAGCGGTTTACGATCTTCTACAGTACTAAGTGCAGTGTTACAAAAGTGTGACAGAAAAAGTTTCAACGAGTGTGTTGAACACGCTAAATTAGTGGAACAAATAGCTAGTGATGCTCAAGACATCAAGCTAGACACAAAAGTAGCGACTTACAGCAGTAATAAAATTACACATCATCGTAATAAACAGCCTAGCTGTAACATCAGTTCTACATACGTATGCATCAGATGTGGTGCTAAAGCTAAACATCTTGCAAAAGACTGCTTTGCAATTAATTTGACTTGTAACAAGTGTCAAAAGAAAGGACATCTTGGAAAAACTTGTAAGTCTAAGCCAGTGACTGCAAATTACGTACACGAGGAGGCACCCAGCAACAGCGCAGAGACACGTACACGCCAACCCGGAACTAGCTGTGAGGGGGAGGGGGGGCATCGTCATTTCTCTGCTAACTACGTACACAGTGGAAAAAACCAGACCAACCACCAGAGCCGTGTACATGAAAATTCTAATTATTGTCATTGCTCTCACCATAATGATAATAATTACCACGTAAATGATGATTCTTTTTTAGAATAAATTCCACTGTATCACCAATAACTAATGAACCTTTTCTTGTTAAATGTAAAATTAATGATAATACTTTTTGCTTTGAATTAGATTCTGGAAGTCACGTGTCCACGTTGCGTCATTGCGATGCAATTAAAGTGAACGCACACATAACCCCTACTAATACTCGCTTACTTGGTTACAGTGGAAAACCTATTGATGTAATTGGACAAGCAACGCTTGATATTACTTATAATAATGAACAGGTTAAGAATAATTTCTTTATAGTTTCTTCAAATAATATTAATTTGTTTGGTAGAGATTTATGCTCTAAACTTAACATTAATTTTCTTTTGCCCGAAAATAAAACGGCTAATAAAATTCTAGGTAAAACTAACGTGCTTACACATTTCTCAGACTATCTCTCACGTGATTTTAAATCAAATGTTAAGGGAGATGTACATTTGAATGTTTTGCCTGGAACACTACCTAAATTCTTTAAAGCTAGAGCAGTACCAATTAGGATGAAAGAAAATGTTAAAAAAGAATTAGATAGGTTAGTTGATGATGGTACTTTAACTAAAGTATTTACTAGTGAATGGGCCAGTCCAACAGTAAATGTAATGAAACAAAATGGTAAAATTAGAATTTGCGGAGATTATTCTGTCTCTATTAATGAATCATTAAATGTAATTAAATGCCCTTTACCAACAGTTGATGAGGTAATTTCTCAAGTAGGCAAAGCAACTGTTTTCAGTACCATTGACTTAGCAAATGCCTTTTTGCAATTGCCTTTAGATGAAGAATCTAAGGTCTTCACTACAATTAATACCTCTGAAGGTTTATTTAGGTACAATTTCTTACCATTTGGTTTAAAATCAAGCCCAGGCATTTTTCAATCTTATATGTCTAAATTACTTAATGATGTTGACAATGTTATAGTATATCAGGATGACATTCTTGTGCTATCTCCTAATGTTTCTGCTCATAATAAGACATTGCATCAGACACTTTCGATCTTAAAGAATGCTGGAATAAAATTAAACGTTGACAAATGTGCCTTTCTAACTGACAAAGTTCAATATCTTGGACACATTTTTGATGAAGAAGATGTGCATAGTAATCCTGAAAAAATTCGTGCAATCGCACAAGCACCATCTCCTAAAGACCTTAAGCAGGTACAATCTTATTTGGGACTTTGCAATTTTTACAGCAGATTCATTCCGAAATTTTCTGATGTATTGTCACCCCTGTATAAATTATTAAGAAAAGACGTCAAATTTCACTGGGGACCTGAACAACAAAAAGCTTTTGAACTTAGTAAAGAACTTTTCATCAACAATACTGTTTTGAAATTGTACGACCCTAAATTAGAAACACTTCTTGAAACTGACAGTTCTGGTTACGGAGTAGCTGCAGTCTTAATGCAAAGATCTAACGTAAATCAACCCTGGTACCCAGTGCAATTTGCCTCACGCTCACTCAATGTTGCTGAACGCTCCTATTCAAACATTGAGAGGGAAGCTTTGAGTGTAGTTTTCGGTTGTGAAAAATTTAAGAAATTTCTGTTAGGTACTAATTTCATAATCCATAATGATCATCAACCCCTTAGAAAACTCTTTGCTCATAATGCTCCTGTTCCTTCTACTTGTTCTGCTAGAATTCAAAGATGGTCTCTGAAATTGTCACAATTTGATTACATTTTGCGTTACACAAAAGGAAAGGACAATGTCCATTCTGATTGTTTAAGTAGATTGCCACTTTCTGAAACTGTCAAAGAGGTAGAGCCATATGAACTTGTGTTTGCTTTGAGCTCAGTTGATGATTCCCTGATAACTTGTGATGATATTAAAAATCAAACTGACCAAGATAAAGACTTACGTGAGCTAAAGCAATACATCAGGTATGGTTTTCCCTCCCGTCTAACTAATTCTAACTTGACTAAATTTAAGAATATTTCTGAAAATTTAACAATAATGAAAGGTTGTATTCTTAATGGTAATAGAGTATTGATCCCTTTAAATTTGAGAAGTTTAGTCTTGAAACAGCTTCATGAAGGACACCCTGGCATTTCAGCAATGAAGTCACTTGCCAGATCACTAATTTGGTTCCCTGGAATCGATAACGAAATTGAGAATTTAGTTAAATCCTGTCCAGAGTGTCAATCATGTCGTTCTAAGCCACCACAAAATAACAATATTCAATGGCCGCTCCCTCCACGTCCGTGGTCTCGAGTCCACATTGATCACTTCTTTCTGGAAAATAACACTTGCCTCATAGCCACAGATGCCTTAACTAAATATATTGAATGCGAAATAGTAAAATCAACCAATGTGAACGAGACAATTGACGCGCTGAGAGCTATTTTCAGTCGTAATGGTCTGTGTGATGTGCTAGTTTCTGATAATGCTTCCTGCTTCACCGCAGCTGAATTTAATGAATTTCTTATCAATAACGGAATTCAGCACATCACACCGCCACCTTACTCTCCAGCTACCAATGGTCAAGCTGAGAGGGGAGTAAGAGTTCTAAAAGACATGATGAAAAAGATGAAAGATAATAGTTCCTTCAGAACTAGACTCTGCAAAGTTTTATTACAATATAGATCTGTTCCCCATAGCATCACTCAAATTGCTCCATCTGTTGCTCTAAATAATCGCAAATTTGTAACTAAAAAAGATAGAATAAATCCTAAATTTCATGTCAGCAATTCATCTTCTTTCGGAACTCAAGTTAAGCAATTTGAAGTAGGACAAAATGTATTAGCTTTAAATCTTAGAGAAGGCCCTAAATGGTATCAAGGATCAGTTGTGCAGAAGATTGGAATCAATATATATCATGTCCACATTACTGATTTAAATATAATTTGGAAACGTCATTCAAACCAATTGTTACACGTACCATCTAATCAAGAAAATAACTTTGATAGTAATTCCAGATTTAATAGAAATATTCCCAATCAAGTAAATCCAACAATACAATCTTCTGTACCTGCTCCATGTTCAGGTTCCCCAGAACCTCATGAAAGACGTTTGTCTACTCGTTCTAGGAAACCTATTATTCGTTATGGAATGTAATTAATGTAATTTTGATTTTTATTATTTGAGTATTTCTATCTAGAGGAGAGGAAATGTTGTAACCTAAGTATTCCTAACGTTCATGATGTGTTATGTGTGTTCCTTACTGTTCAGTTCAGTCTGTATTCAGCAGCTCTTGAGTAAAGTTGTGTCTCTTATCCACTCTTTAAATATCCGAAGTTTACGGCTTCTTAACTCTTATAAATTACTGAAGTATAAAGTACAAGTATAACTAGATTATCTAAGAACCATCTACAGTTAAACCTACAGTTCTAATTAAAGTTATATCAGGTCTAATCAACAAACTTAACGTATCAGTCAGTCAAACAGTTTAATTATGGAGAGTAAATTCAAATTAATAAATTTATCAAGTAGCTATACAATTGATTTCATTTATTGAATATTATCTCCATACCACATTTTACCTATAAACTAAGTTATATTTTAGCTCTTCAGTTTACCTACACTTCTCCCAACAACAATTCCCCCACCTTCTCTCCCCCCACCTTCACTTTCCCCATCTTCACATCCCCACATACACTTCCCCCACCAACACTTCTCCCGATTTCATTTCTGTCAACTTCACTTCCCCCAGCTACACTTCTTCCACCAACACTTCCCCACCTTCACTTCTGCTCCCTCAGTGAGTCGGGCCTCACTTCCCCCACTTACTCTTCCCTCACATTCACTTCCCCCCCCCCCCGTAATTTACTTAATTTGAATAGCTGCATTTGTTTTAATTGTAAATCTGTATTTATGATACAGACTGAACAAATAATAAAACAGGTTAATATTAATTAAATTCAAAGTTTATTAAATAAAATGTAATTTTCTCATGAAATTTCAAACATTTTATCCTTTTCATGAACGATATTAATTAAATGGTGTTATTTTTTTCCGAATGTATCATTGTTACAGTTTTCGTTAGTTAAATATGCGACTCCAGAACAATTTCGTGTGGCTCTCATAGGTAATTCTCTGGCCATTTTTATTTGATTATAAATTAAAAGTATTTTAATTCTCTTTTACTTCAGTGTAATAAATGTTGTTTTCTTTTCGATTAATTCTTTTTTTTTTAATTTGTTTAATACAAATGATCGATTTACTGCATGAAGGAATAAAAAAAACTATATGTTCATAGGAAATTATTTATTGCATGCTTTCTTTTTTTGTTCTTTCAAAAAAACGAATAAGCATAAATTTAAAAGACTAACAAATCATTAAAGATAGTTTAAATATATAAAGTAATTTAGTATCCTTCAACATGCCCTCCATTTCTCTCAAGGCAAATATTACTTCTGTTCACCATTGAAGAAGAATTTTGCGGATTCATTCTTCCGTTCATAGATAATGAACTTCTGTACCAACCTTCCCGTAAACCTTTGATCTTTTGAAATAGACCAATTGCAAAACTCTTTCCTCCAGACTTATGCACCGGGCAGTAACTTATGCTTTATTTGCATCTTGTACGGATAAAATGAATATCTTTCATTAACATTCTATGGAACGTAGACTTATGGAGAGGTTAGTCTTATTGCGCCTGACAGAGAATGCAGGATTTTCAGTAATCTCTTATTCGTTTCTTTTAATTATTTTCCTTCCTGAATATTCTTTGTTTTGGTTGCTGATACTTCCATGTGCATTGAATTTTCGAACTTTGTGATTCAAAGCCTTCCTATTGGGCGAATTCCTTTTCGGGAATGCTTCATTAAATAGTATTCTAACTTGTTCAATATTTCTCGTTGTTTCATATTCCAATACGATAAAATTCTTAACTCCTTTGGTCAGCTGCAGTTTAAGGGTGTTCAAATGAAGAAATTGATAAGCAAATAACCTCTCAGAGGGCTTAAATACTTGTTGGTATGTAGGAAACGTTTTTGTAAAATTATTTTTAACAGTAGCTTTTAAGAAATGAAGAAGAACGCTATTGTTCTTTTTTAATATTTTCCTTTGTACAAATAGTTTTTCTACCCCTTTCAGTAAATCGATCAGTGTGAAGTGGCTATTCAACCAATTTTCAAAAACTACAATTATTCGAAAAGAAAACAAAATTTACTACACTGTGAAGAAAAAGAAAATTAAAATATGTTAATTTAAAGTGGAGGTATAATCAATGGAAAAGTTGGGGACATTTTTGTGGGACAGCCCTACAGTATGTGACGTATACACTACACACACGCTATCGTATTAATATAAAGATAATTAAATATTCTGATTCAATTTAGGCGATACAAAGTTTAATTTTGACTGACTGAACTACTCCTTTAATAGGTATGATAGCCTGATAGGTAAATTAATTTACAATCTTAATTAGTGTTCATCACTGTCTGCATATCAGACCAGAACTCAGTTACATTGGATTTGTTCATAAAATAGGAATAATAATATATGTATAAAGCACTAAAATTGATTGAAAACAGAAAAAAATACAATTTAATAGGTTTGTAATTCAAATTTTGATAATGAAGACACAAGTTACAGAATTAAATTTTATTTACATAATAAAGTATTAAATGTGTCATTTGATTATATTTATTTAATAAACAATTATAATATTCATAAATTGCTATACATGAATTTAGATTTCAATTTTTCTTCTAATATGAAAGGAACCTATAAATCACACACGTAACATATATTTTCCGGTATTCAAAATCTAAGTAATGGCTAAGTTTTATTGTAACCTATAACTAAATAATACTAAGTGATATCAAGAGCTAACTTGAACTATATTAACAATCTTAATTGTTATCAGGTACCAATTAATTGAGATAAAATGTCGATACTTGAAGGTATATACTATATTCATTATAAGTTAGAACGTATTTCTTATCATTTTCTATTGAATCAAATAATACCAATATATAGCTAATTAAGTTTCAATGATAAAATGATTTTCCAAATAATAATAGCTGTTACTTTCTTATTGTGACAAAATATTTGAAATTGAAAGTCAAATAATTCGGTTAAGGTCGATTGGGTTATAAAATACCTAATACTGTCTAATAACCAAAATGTTATTAATTCAATTGGAAGAATCTAACTGGCGTTCAAATTTCTCAAATTTTTATCAGATTTCCCAAACGTTTTATTAGCTATTTGATGTATTAGAAGGACAAAGATATAGATTAATACACTTCCAAATCAAGATTATCATTTTTCACTTGCTCCTTGAATTCTGCAAGCTGTTGCTTTGAAATCAGCCATGTGTACAAACACCCCAATTCTTTCAACAACGGGCACTCATCCACAATTTTATTAATCAATTTCAGAGTAATAGGAGAATTAAGTATTCTTACTTTCAAAATATCTTTCCATAATCCAGAGTTCAAGAACTGAATGATAAGTTTGTCATGAAGTACATGCGGATTCAACAAAGTCAAGTCCAACGTTTTAATATTTTGGCAATGCGACAGAAAGACTTTCAAGTCATCCTCCGACAACTTCATGGATGCAATCACCAAAGATTTTAGAGCTTTGAAATACTGAATATCGTCATTGATATAAGAGTCATTTTCATCCAAGGTATAACCATCTATCGTCAGTGTCAAGAGAGTAGGACAGAATTTAGCCAATGACTGGACATGTCTTCTAGATATCTGCATCTTCTTGTGGCAAGAGTGTAGATGCAATTGTTCTATTTTCATTCCAACTCTTTCAAGGAACCACACAAGAGCATCGCTATGTACATCGCCAATTTTTGCACGTTTTAGTTTATTCAGTCGCGCCAATTTTTCTAATCTTACTATATCCATTTGAGCATCTCCTACGAGAGTAACTTGAATATATTCTAGATTAGGACAGAGGTTTGTTAAAACTGTCAACTGAAATTCATCCAAAACTTTCCTGGAATGAAACTCTAGAAGACTGCTTTGTATGTTTTTGTGATCTATAGCTTGTAGGAAATTAAATAATTGGTTCATCTCAATATCAGGCACTCTAAGCAACTCTATTCCTGGTAAAACTAATAGGATTATTGCTACCCCTGCTTCTGTTACCTTCGTCATTATGAGTTTAATTTGCTTCAAAGATCTTGCACAGGCAGACAAAGCAGATACAGACACGCCTTCACTAAGGTACTTAATGCCCTGTTTGAAATCGTAATTCAAGCCGCAAAGCTTCATCACGCCTTCGTTTGTTACGTCACACGCGTTGAGTGCCAAGCAATGAAGATTCGGACAGGTATTTGCTATAATTTCGAGCATTTTATCGTTGCAAAAGTCAGAACATCGCAGATTCGTTAAATTAGTGGCGGAATGTAGAAAGGTTTGTATCTTTGCTGTTCTATCGCCGCAGCCTCCATAATAAAGATATAAAGATTCAACATGGCTGCCATCAGCGTTTTCTAAGACTCCGGCATGCACAACCGAGCCACTGATCATCAATTTTTGAGATCTGAGATTCAAAAGCACCAACACTTGGCATGGAGTCACTGGATGCTGACCGCTCTCTCTCAGTTCTAAAATTGATTGACCTGGAAAAGAGCAGAATATTTTCATTTGATATATTAAAATCGTCTACAGGATTAATTAATTTATTCATTCGACCTCTTGATCTAACCTTGACTAGTATTGCTTCATTCATGACATGATTCTGTACTTTATGTTAATGATAATATTTATTGAGTAAACAAAAGTATACTAAATATACAAGGTACTGGAGCCCCTATATATGTAAGTAAAAAAACTTTTCGAGGAACATACAGTAGTGGACAAAATATAAGGGTAGGCAAAAACAAGTTAACAAATCTTTAATTTCATAAAAAGTACAAAACACACATTATTGAAATTTTGCATGTATATTCATATGGAGCTCATATGTATTCAAATGAAATTTCAAAGCATTTGGTCAAATATTCTAGGAATAGTTCCATATTTTACTTCAAACATTAAATTTTGCTCTGGTCAAAAGTTAAGGGTAGCCATCATAAACTTTGAAATATTCGCGGATATTGGCAATTAACTTAATAATTTGTGAAAAATTCTTTACTGTATCACTTCAATACATCTTCTACTACAAAATTCTACAAATTTGGCACAATATGAAAAAGTTATCCATCTTCTATTCATCCTCAAGAAATGTCAACAATTCTTCCACATTTCTTGTGTTTCTTCTCTGAGTACAGTATCCAATTATTATCCAAACAATCTCAATTCGATTGAGGTCAGGACCCTGTGAAAGCCAGCTCATTAGAGCAGTTTCTTCATCTTCTAATAGAGTCGTAACTTTTTTATCTGAGTAGTAAGGTACGTTGCCCTGCTTGAAACTTAGTGGTTGAGGGTCAGCTGTTTGTTGATAGGGAAGAGTATGATGATGAAAGGGCTGTTTTATACTTCTGCAATAACTCCTCCTCTTAGACGAACAATGGGACCAGGTCCAACAGAAAAAATGACCAACTCCTCCAAAATTAACCGTTTTCTTGACGCAGTTCAGAGTTAACATTTCCCCTACTTTACGTATAATTTGTACTTTCCTATAAGAACCAAAGACTTCTATTTTTTTCCATCATCACTAGAATGTACTTTCGACCACTGATCAATCGACCAACCGACATACTCATGACAAAACAAAAGTATCACTTTCCGTTTCTTTTTTGAAATTGAAAGCTTCGATGCAGGGACAAATTTTTGCAAACCAACTTGTTGAAGTCGAAGCGAAAAAGTAGACTGTGACACCGTACCACCAGACATGACATCTATCTCACGAAAAAATATGACCATAAGTGTTGAAACTACCTTGCAAGCTACTTTGAAGACTTGCATGATCTTCTCTCAGCAATGCTTTGGGAAGTCTACCATTCTCCGGTTTGGAATCAACAACTCCATACTGCTTATGTTGAGCCACAATAAGTTGCACAATCGTTTTGGACCTTCGTGGCAATAGAAATCTCTTGCAACGACAATTAGAGACTGTATCAGAGGGGAAACTTGTCGACATTTATTGAGGATGAATAGAAGATGGATAACTCCTTCATATTGTGCAAAATTATTAGAATTTGGTGGTAGAAAATGTATTAGAATGATATAGCAAAGAATTATTCACAAATTATTAAGTTAATTGCCAATATCCGCGAATATTTTAAAGTTTATGATATCTACCCTTAACTTTTGACCAGAGCAAAATTTAGTGTTTGAAGTAAAATATGGAACTATTCCTAGAATATGTGTTCAAATGCTTTGAAATTTCATACGAATTCATATGAGTTCTATATGAATATACGTGCAAAATTTCAATAATGTGTTTTTTGTAATTTTTATGAAATTATAGATTTAGATAACTGGTTTTTGCCTACCCATATATTTTGTCCGCTACTGTATATGTAGACTACTATTGCATATAATTTCATACTCATCTCTTTAAAATATATCGTTTCCAGCTTCTACATTTTTACAGTTTATAAACCCATCCGAGGTTTAATTAAGAAAAATCTCTAAGAGATAATATCATATTTCAAATGATATAAACAAGAAGTCTATTATTGTTAGTTATCTTTATAATTAAATGAAGACCCCCGAACAGACGAATATATTTTATCCTCCTCGATCATCTTTTAAATTATTTTCTTGAGCTCTTGTAAGTTTAATACATATCATGACTTACAATAATACTAACTCCAGATAATTCATTTACTTTCTTATTCAAAGATACCAAACAAATAGTTTCGTTAATTAAAATACACAAATTCCCTGAGAACATTTTTTCAATTTGAATTTTTTGAATTTTACATTTTTTTCTTTGGGGGTGGGTGGGGAAAAAAATCTCACCAATAGCAGCCTGGAGAGGTACCGGCAGGCTGTTCCTGATGTGCCTCACCACCACACTCAGTTCAGGGCTGAAGTGGGGGGACTGGTTACTGCTGAGAGACTCCAACTGACGGGACAGGAGGAGCACGCACCGATTGTACAGGGAGAGGGGCTGTCTTCTGGGGGCCATCACTTCGTGTTTAAAGACTGGAAAAATACAATGAGTCAGTTATGTTGTAATTTTATGGTGTAAAATTTAAAAACTACGTCAATTATTCTTAACCTTTCGATCTGATAATTAAAAATAGAAAAAAGTTTAAAAATTGATGACACATCTAATGATTGTAATAAAAAATTGGCTTTGCAATCTGAGGCAGTCGTCAGGCCAGGAAGGGTTAAACAGTTTAGTTAATAATATGTATTTCTATTTAACACTGTGGAACTAAATTCAAAGTACATTAAAATAAGCATCTTTGAATTATAGTTTCTATATTTTCGAAAGATTATGCGGGCCTGATTCCACATTTATTTTAAAACGTATTAATTAAGGAGTTGAGAATGTATACAAGACTGTTTTATTTTTATTTTATGACCTCTAAATTCATCAATTGACAATGCTCAACGTTCAAAAATTTAAAAATCAAATGAAAATGTATCGATTCCTGTAAACATCTATTGATTTTCATTCATAATGATGTTGCTACTAATTCATTTTTAATCTATTCTTAAAGTTATAATTATCGACAATTTATTCTACCAAATAGGCAGCAGATAATTCGTTAGATAAATAATGAATAAAATTGCTATATTCAGCATGAATTTCAGCTTATATAATGTGTACAGTAATTGAGGATTATACTCCAAATGAAATAAAATAAAATTATTTATATATCAGAAAAATGTTATATTATATGTTACTCTTGGTAGTCCAAAAAACTGTTTATTTTTAATTTATATCAGAACTATCCATAAATGATATGTATGTGTAAAATCTCGCAGTTATGAATATGTTTGACATGCCATTAATTAATAGATTTTGTAATGAATATGACTGTTAATGTTTTATAGTTTGTTCATTGAACTGTTCAGGATGTGTTAAGAGATAAGCCTTATCAGTCATATAGCGTCTTTATCAAATAAAAATGAATGCTCTTTATCAGTTAGCTATTTAGTTGCGTCATCTTAGGGGCATGTAATGGAGCTGTGATTTTCAGTAGACAAAAAAGAAAACAATGGAAAAATAAATTACGGGATAATTAATATACAGGAAATTGAATTCATGGGGAAAATGATATATTGTTATTACTAATTAATAAATGGGAGAATGAATACACGGAAAAATGAATACACGGGGAAATGAATACACGGGGAAATTAATACACGGGAAAATGAATACATGGCAAGATGAATACACGGGAAAATAAATTCATGGGAAAATGAATACACGGGAAAATGATTACACGGGAAAATGATTACACGGGAAAATGAATACACGGGAAAATGATTACACTGGAAAATGAATACACGGGAAAATGAATACACGGGAAAATGAATACACGGGGAAATAAATTCATGGGAAAATGAATACGCGGGAAAATGATTACACTGGAAAATGATTACACTGGAAAATGAATACACGGGAAAATGAATACAAGGAAAATGAATACACGGGGAAAATGTATTCATGTGAAAATGAATGCATAGGAAAATTAAATATCTTTGGTTAAAAACTATTTAGTCTAAATTCAAATTTTACTCTCAGTTGCTTTCGTTGAAGAAATTCTATTTAGCAGAGATTAAGCGCATCCTTTCTATATACTAAATGATAATATTTACAGATTAATTCATTGTATTTTCTTCATAGTTAAGAATATTTATGAGATTTCAATCAATCAGCGTATTACTAACATTTTATCCTTTAGTAATTAATTAATCATTCATAACAGTGATGAAACAAATACCAGAAGCTTATTTATTACCTTCGCAAATTGCTAAAGCCAATTACCATCTTGTAATTCACATAGGTGACTCAAAAAGTGATGAAAAGTATTGGCTCAGATTTGGTGGGACGATTGGTCAATGTCCAAGAACCATCTGGGTATATTTAGGGAGGGAATGGGTAAGAGTTCAAGGTCATTCATAACTCAAGGATTATTGGAAGGTCAAGGTCATTTATAAGCGGCAGTGAAGGTAAGCACTATCCACGAGTGCCCGTCATAAAGTTGTTAAATAATATTGGATGGAAATTCAAAAATGCGCGTTATTAATCAACTGTGTTGACGTATGATTATCTAAGTACATTTTAAGTGTAGTGGAAGCTGGTAATTTCTCAATGAATCCATTAAATTTTATAATAACTAGTACAGTACCTGTTGTCTAATCAGTGAGAGTTCAATTAATATAATGGAATTAAGATTACATTTAAATGCATACATATATATACCATATATTTAAATTATCAAAAATTATATTTTTTACTCTTCTATACTAATAATACCCGTAGTGTGTTTATTTATTTATTTATATATTTATTTATTCATTTATTTGGTGTCCGCTATTACACGACGGGTATTAAACATGAAGAATGTAACTATGATGCGCACAATGATAATATATTGACTTGATATTAAAATTTCCCTTTTTTATTCAATTTTTAAATGTTATTTATATGTAAAATAAATTAGACTATGCAAAAAATTGATTTCTAATTGAATTAATTAAAAGTAACCTAATAACCGGTAATAAATTGGTATTGATGATGACCCGTTATTTTTAACGGGAAAGTACACTAGTTATAGATAAAACTCTCATATCTTCAATTAATAATTTTCGTGTGACCCCCGTAGTCTTGATACTGCAGCAAATTATTAGTTTTCCTTTTCCATTACTGTTTCTTTGATTTTCCTTTAATTTACAACAACTTTATGAAGTGCTGTTGATAGAATGACTGTTTAACCCATTTTGTGACACACGGACGGACGGACAGACGGACGCGCGGCTCTTGTTATAGTAGTATAGATATAGATGGTCATTATATACAGTAAAAGAAAAAATATTATGGATTTTTCAAAATCGAAATTTGTTTACAAAAAGGTGAATTTAAACTACAGTAAAGTGAGGTGCAGGGTGGAGAGTTTTTATTTCTCCTCCTCATTCAAAGTACGGCAGTTATCATCCTTAGAGGGAAAATTGAAATAATTTTAACATACTTTTGAATTAATGTGTAAATATTTTTTTTTTCTGTTTCTTCAAAAAGAAAAAAAATCTTTGAGGTTATTGACTACACAAATTTCTCACAGTCGCCCAGTAATTGCCAATGCTATATGATATAGTTGTTACAACCACCAAGTATAACGTAATGCTAACGCCATATGTGTTATGCTTCCATCCAATAACATTACAACCTTCCCATAGTCTGTTTGTAAACATTATTATTGGTATATAGGTACACCAAAGATATAACTTATTAGAATGAGATATTTCTGATGCCACGTACACACGAATAAGGTATACCATTTAACAAGTAATTTCAGCATTAAATTGTATGTATTATGTTTATGTTGAGCAATGCTAATTTAGGGCACAATATTGAGCGAACTTATACTCTATATAACTAATTTAATATATTACAATTATAGCATAATACTTTTGATCTATATTTGCAAGGGGTCATAATTTGATTTATTATAGGTATACCCTTCTCTAAAATATTGATTAATTTACCTAATGAATAGTAATAATTTTTATTAAAAATATGTACACATGCAGTACAAAAAGTTTGAACTAATTACCTTCGCAAAATTGCGGAAAGTTTCGTTTGATGGGCAATAATTATTTATTTGTAATCTTGGTAATATAATTTAATGGTAATCTTGTTATTCGCATAACTTCCACCAAATTGTCTGAAATTTGGTGGAACGATTGGCCAATGCCCAGGAACCATTTGATGAGATTTTGGAAGCGATCAGGTCAAAGGTCAAGGTCATTTATATCTCAATAACTCAAAAAGTACTCAACCAAATTTCCTACAATTTGGTGGAACGATAATGTCAAGGTCATTTATAACGGAAAAAGTATTCAATAATGGCGGCGAAGGTATGCACCCGACTGTCCTACGTGTGCCCGTTCTAGTGCACTCTAGAGAACGGTTCTAGGACTTTTGCCAGGCGGATTTTTGCCCGGCGGAATTTTGCCAGGGTGGAATTTTGCCAGGCGGATTTTTGCCCGGCGGAATGTTCCCCGTGGATTATATATTTCTATTTTTTAATTTGTAAATTATAAATTTAAAGTTCAAAATGTGAGATGCAATTTACATAAATATGAATCAATTTAGTGTAACTTTAACATATTGTACTATAACAAGTTTTATTGAACTAATGTTAAATAGACACGAAATTGAAAATAAAATGAATTCGAATTTACTGAAAATAATTACAAAACATCTTTTAATTCAACTGTTATACAGTTGAATAAAAATACATATATTCCGACTTGTAAATTTATTCGGACAGTCTTGTATAATTCACATATTAAGGTTAACCTAACTAACAATAATTCAACATTTTCGATAATTTAAGAAACAAACTATACAATCGTTGCAATTTAATAGTTATTATAAATGGTATTCATGACAACTGCAGGTAGGTAACAATAGAAGGTGACAGGGGTTCTACAAATTTCTGTTTGTTATACGACTTGAAAAAGTTGGACGAAGCATTTCATTTATAATCAGTTGATTCCTGATGTTTGCTCAATTAGGACAGTTGTTGTCATATCCCTTTCACAATGGTGTCGATATTATAAAGTTCACGTGGAAAAGATAGCATAATTAAAAAAATGTTAAATGCTAAACGTAAGACTGAAAATTATGATTGAAAACATATTCATAGTTCGTAACGAAACACTAGGTGGAGGAAACCGTAAGTGAATTGCAAACAATAGTTAAAAAATAAGTTACAATATTTTAAAAATAGCAAACTATATAGTATTTTCTAAAACTAAACCACTGCCAAAATTTATTATAGTTAAATTTATCAGGTGTTTTGTAATTATTTTCAGTAAATTCGAATTCATTTTATTTTCAATTTCGTGTCTATTTAACATTTGTTAAATAAAACTTGTTTTAGTACAATATGTTAAAGTTACACTAAATTGATTCATATTTATGTAAATTTCATCTCACATTTTAAACTTTTAATTTACAATTTGCCAATATAAAAATAGAAATATATAATCCACGGGGAACATTTCGCCGGGCAAAATTCCTGTCACCCTAGAGAACATATATACATTAAACTAATTAATCATTTAATATTTTCATTTTTACAAATTATAATATTCGATATTTACTTCATCTTGCCACATTTCTAAAAAAACCCACGAACCAGTTAATTCTTTTGTTAAGTTTAGTATTTTCATATAATATTTTGATTTAAGCTGATTTATATATCCCAAATTTCAAAAATATAATTCTCTGTATTATTGAATTCACTAAAACCTAGCATCTTTTTTTAGATAACAGTCTCGCGTTTTCAAAAATTATCTCAAGGTTATTTTCGTTACTTAATGTTAATACTTGCATAAATATTTTTTTTTTAATTTTGTCTTTACATTATTCGAATGTTCTACTATTCTTTCTTATATTATTTGTATATTCTCTTTCATATTAAAATCCATGGACGTATGTAAATACCTGAGTACCAGTCCCGTACAGCAAAGAAATTAGGTACAGAGATAATTATGATAATATCAGACAAACCAGTAAGCCGATAAGTACTTTTCAAGAAGGCAAATCATTCAAAATACCGTAATACAAATTCAGGAACAATCAAAAGAATTTAGTCGATTCATAATTTTAACGAATGAGTAAATGTTAATTCGGTAAAACTCAAATTATTGCATAAATTTGGGCTAATAGTAAGTTACAAGTCCAACCCAATTTTCAAAATTATTTCAAAACTAGTCAAATACTTTTTAAATATATTTAACTGAAATAATCACTACTTCAAATCCCAATCCTCAGTGTAAAAAAACAAGAATGAGTCAATCACAATATAATGTTCTTTCTACATCAATTTTAAAGGTAATCAAAATCTCGATCACTATTCATTATCAGATGCTTTATAACAGGTGCTGTGACACATTCTTAAAACAATTATAGCTACTTACTTGGCTTATCTAAAAACTTTATTGATATTGACACCGATGGTTAAATCACACTGAAACATGATTATCCATTGAATTAAGCAATAATATTTCTAATAGTTTTCCAGCTCTGAGCTATAATTTCATTTACTGTTAGTATTATTTCATTGCCTTTTTGTATTTAGTATGTATTATTCACAGGGACACTGTTTGGGGCACCACAACAACAATCGGGAGCTCTGCCAGTTGGCAACTGACGGGGAAGAACCTTTGCAAGGCAGGGAGGGACCAACGCGACGAGGGTAATCTTGACAATGCACCTAGTGAGGTACATGAAGAGACAATGTACCTAAGGGCGTGAACGGACAATTCGTGCACGGACACTTCGTTCCTGATATGTTTAATTTTATATTATATTATTAATGTGTATATATTGTATATTATATTTATACATGGTGGTTTATTTTTCATCCCAAAGTTGTGTTTTCCTTGTTTTCCCTTATTTTTCAAGTGATACGTAGACAACAGGCCTGGGAAATTCTTTTGACTTATATGGATGCAGCTGGAGACCATACTAGGTACGCATCTCCTTAAATTTGCCAACCAACCGTTGAATTGTTCTATCAGGTACATCGTTTGTTCTAAAATCTTTCCTCATTGCCACCGCGTCTGAAAAACTGATTTTGTGACAAATTACGATTCGATGATTTTCATCCGCTTCTGAGTACGTAGTAAGGCCTCCAGCTGGATCCATAACGATGTCAAAATAATTTGCCAGGCCTGTTGTCTACGTATCACCTGAAAAATAAGGATAAAAAGGTAAAACACAATTTTGGAATGAAAAATTAATTAGAGCGCTTTTTTGGATATATATTCCGCAATATAAAAGTAAAAACATCCTTTTTAATAGTAACGAAATCTTCTTCTCCTGCCTGCCAGAAAAATAATAAAACTGAATACTTTTCAATGATATACAGGCTGGCCTTGCTTTTATTACAGCTCGTTCTTATAAATCTGTAATAATAGCAAAGCATGACTCGATATTACCATAAATACATGTATAAAGCTGTGACACTTTCTATGGAGTACATTCGCAATAACTACAATAATCATCAATATTATTACTCAGATTAGGTTATTAGAAAAAATATTACTCCAGAAACTAATTTTTTACAATTTTTATTTATAGGCCCCCTGCCAAAAGAAGTGACATTTTTTTAATAGTGACTACATAAATTACATTATAAGTTATACTTGTATATAATATGCTACTAAAAAAGAAAATGATGAGAAAATGTGATATAAAAGAATGGGCTAGATATTGGTACTATTTATTATCACATTTAATTGCTTAAACGTAAAAACGTTCGTGTTATCGGACTGTTCGATATTTTGGGAAACCATAAATAAAAACATATATGATAATTAGTATTAACCTCTATTGTAATTATTTAATACTCTTTTTTAAGTTTCATACAAAATTTATACTTGTAAGTACCCTGTTATTTCTGTTCTATATTTGCATACTCAAAACTCATTAATTAATGTGAAATTTAAACTAAGTAAATAGCATAAGGGTACAGTAACCTGTCTAGCAAATCAAAATTTGTAACTGTAATCGATAGAAAAGCATTTTTAATGTATTCATATTAAAAAATCAATGTAATAATATTATATATTAACACCTGGCTATTAAGTAATAGCGAAAAATAAAATGAAATACATCGCATATACACTTTAAAATACAAAAAACATATCGTGGACGAATCGTCGTGGACGAAATGTCCTAGACCCACGTAAGGGCTACATGAAGAGATAATGTACCTAGTAAGGTACATGAAAAGACAATGTGATGTACACTGTACAGTGTACATTACAATGTACCATCGTACATTATCCCCTGGCTCAAGAAATGTTAACAACATTTATCCAGTTATTTTTCTAAAGCGCTTATAACAAAGTGTTTAAACAAGAATAATTATTAATCATTGACCATTTAAATCGGTTAATTAATTCGAGAGTTTTGAAAACCTTCAAAAATTTGGTTCAGAAATACTTTCCTTCTAAATAGGTGAAGACAACTGTACTTAAATAGGACAACTGTACTTGATAAGGTCAACTGTACTTGATAAGGACAACTGTACTTGATAAGGACAACTGTACTTGATAAGGACAATTGTACTTGATAAGGACAACTGTACTTGGTAAGGATAATTGTACTTGATAAGGACAATTGTACTTGTTAAGGACAACTGTACTTGATAATGACAACTGTACTTGATAAGGACAATTGTACTTGATAAGGACAACTCTACTTTATAAGGACAACTCTACTTTATAAGGACAACTCTACTTTATAAGGACAACTGTACTTTATAAGGACAGCTGTACTTGATAAGGACAATTGTACTTGATAAGGACAACTGTACTTTATAAGGACAACTGTGCTTTATAAGGACAACTGTACTTTATAAGGACAACTGTACTTGATAAGGACAACTGTAATTTTTAAGGACAACAATAAATTAATACATTACAATTTTTCTTAATTTTCCTTATAAATAAAATAAGACAACTTTAATAATTACTGCCTCATGTGTGACACCAATAGAGAGACACAATATTATCACAGATAGAAACTAAATGAAAGATGAATGTACCATCAGAGAAAAGAGTCACTGCATGTGATGATGTACTGTCAGAGAAAAGAGTCACTGTGATGATGTACTATCAGAGAAAAGAGTCACTGTGATGATGTACTATCAGAGAAAAGAGTCACTGTGATGATGTACTATCAGAGAAAAGAGTCACTGTGATGATGTACTATCAGAGAAAAGAGTCACTGTGATGATGTACTATCAGAGAAGAGAGTCACTGTGATGATGTACTATCAGAGAAAATTGTCACTGTGATGATGTACTATCAGAGAAAAGAGTCACTGTGATGATGTACTATCAGAGAAAAGAGTCACTGTGATGATGTACTACCAGAGAAAAGAGTCACTGTGATGATGTACTATCAGAGAAAAGAGTCACTGTGATGATGTACTATCAGAGAAAAGAGTCACTGTGATGATGTACTATCAGAGAAAAGAGTCACTGTGATGATGTACTATCAGAGAAAAGAGTCACTGTGATGATGTACTATCAGAGAAAAGAGACACTGTGATGATGTACTATCAGAGAAAAGAGTCACTGTGATGATGTACTATCAGAGAAAAGAATCACTGTGATGATGTACTATCAGAGAAAAGAGTCACTGTGATGATGTACTATCAGAGAATAGAGTCACTGTGATGATGTACTATCAGAGAAAAGAGTCACTGTGATGATGTACTATCAGAGAAAAGAGTCACTGTGATGATGTACTATCAGAGAAAAGAATCACTGTGATGATGTACTATCAGAGAAAAGAGTCACTGTGATGATGTACTATCAGAGAAAAGAGTCACTGTGATGATGTACTATCAGAGAAAAGAATCACTGTGATGATGTACTATCAGAGAAAAGAGTCACTGTGATGATGTACTATCAGAGAAAAGAGTCACTGTGATGATGTACTATCAGAGAAAAGAGTCACTGTGATGATGTACTATCAGAGAAAAGAGTCACTGTGATGATGTACTATCAGAGAAAAGAGTCACTGTGATGATGTACTATCAGAGAAAAGAGTCACTGTGAAGATGTACTATCAGAGAAAAGAGTCACTGTGATGATGTACTATCAGAGAAAAGAGTCACTGTGATGATGTACTATCAGAGAAAAGAGTCACTGTGATGATGTACTATCAGAGAAAAGAGTCACTGTGATGATGTACTATCAGAGAAAAGAGTCACTGTGATGATGTACTATCAGAGAAAAGAGTCACTGTGATGATGTACTATCAGAGAAAAGAGTCACTGTGATGATGTACTATCAGAGAAAAGAGTCACTGTGATGATGTCATGATAAACCGTTAAGTATGTAATTTATCATTTTATCATCTTGCATCCAATCAAAATCATTAACTCTTTAAAGATAATGATTTTGAATTATTTCAGAATGTTATTTAAATTGAAATAATCAAACTATGAAATATTTAGACTAAATTATAAGTAAATTCAATTGAAATAGTCTATAAAGTGCAGAAATCTTACCAACATATCTTTTCATTTACAATACTCTGCGTACAAGTTTTTATTGGCAATTAACGTCTGTGTAGTGGGACAACATATAAATAATGTAAAGAAATACTATAGTATAGTAAAATAAAAGGACAGAATAGAGAAATAATCATTTACCTAATTAGTAACTTTTTTATTAATCAAACTTACGTTAAACCTTTCAGTGAGTTAAAAAAATGTAAACTTAGAATATTTAGAGAAAATTATATTAACTGAAATTATAAAAGCTTTAATTTATAAATAAAAATAATTGTAATTCTAACTCAAATTAGTTTTAAGTAATTAAACTAAAAGAAATTAAGGCATAAAACATATCTCTTTGCAAGAATCAAAATAGACAAATATTGTAGTAATGGATACATCACCAAATTAATAACAAATGTTATGAACATTTAACTTGATGATCCCACAACATTAGTATATCAAAATTATATGGTACACACAGAGAACGGTTTTGTTGATACAACAAAAAAAAAGTAGGTTTTTGGTTGTATCAACAAAATAAGTTAGTCAGCTATGAGCCATCAAAATAATTCTGTTACAGTAAATATATTTTTTTGTTAAGGTTTTTTTGTTATAGTTACACCAGAATTTTTAAGGTAACAGTAACTAGACTTTATTAGTTATAGTAACATTACAATACTGTTATTTCAAAAAATGTATTTTGTTATGTCAACAAAAAGTATATTTAAAGCAACACAAATAATTTTTTGTAGTAACAAAATCATCTTGTTATTTTAACTGAAAAACTAGATTGTGCTGTTTTAATTACTATTTCTTATTTTATTGCATATAGTGTATATGTAAATTTGGCTGAATATCAATTAGTTTAATGTTACATGTTGTTATTCACAAATTAAATGGGAATAAATGAACATAGAAATGAAGTGGTACATCCATGACTCGAATCGACGATCTCCAATCTCCAGTCTGCGGCGCTAACCTCTCAGCCATCCTGGACATGGTAGAAGTAGGATTGGAATGAACTATAAGCAATAGGAAAACATGCATACCTTTTAAAGTTATTATAAATATATATTATTTAATATTCTATTGATTTCGTAACTTTTCTTTTTTATAATGACAAGCAATAGAACATTTTTATTGAATATTTTTAAAATAGCTATCTATTGATATTTATCAATTCCCACCTACCTACCTAGTTTCTTACTAGGTTTTATCATGATACTAGTGTGTATCATTGCTTACGTAGTTATGATATGTAAAAAAGGCTTCAGAATGAACTTGCTGCAAAATGTATCAATATTTTTACCATTAAGATTTGCCCCAAGACTCAATGCATAACTTTTTCCCGCGTAAACCAGACGAGGGACATCACACGTGGGACCGTTCTCTGTGTGTACTGAATGATCCATTAATAGTTAGTAATTTTTCTATGTTTCCTTTATTATCATACAAAAATGTTTTGATAGAACTGTGAAAAAAAACGTAATTTTCTATCTGCGCGTGCTATTCTGAAGACACCAAGTTTATTTAACTAAGAAAACTGTTGTCTAGATTACTTAGGACACTTTTTTTTGTTCGTTGTTGGTGTTAATTTTGTTATATAATAGTTTGATGTTATTTAAATTGGGTATAACTCTACTAACACTTTTTTGTTATAATTATTAAACTATTACGATATAATTATATTATTGATAAACAACGTTTGATGTCAACAATCGGACACTTCATTCAAACTTTTTCTTCAATGAAGATACTGTTCTGATTAATTGCAATAAGGAAAAACATTGCTATATAATGTACACTTTTTTAACTTCTCTCCTAGGGCAAGTAACTAATTATCGTACAATTCCACATCTTCGATGATATAAGAAAAATAAAGTTAAAGCTAAAATAAACAGTTAAACAATTATTATTATATCTTATACGTTTCGAGGATGTATATATCAATATTAGATTGGTAAAAAAAAATTAAGGAAGAATACTTAAGAAATGACTTTTTATAAAATCTAATGTTTTTTGAGAAAATCTTCGGGTGGTTCCTAATCTTAAATCACAAAGTAAATAGTGACTATATACAGTTGTGGTAAATAAGTTTGGCAAACACGAGTGTTTGGATTTTTTTTTTCGTTATGTTTCATCTAATTGTTGGTTGTTTGTGATTGGTTACTCTGAATAATCACAATAGTAAATAAATATATAATATAGGTATTTGCCCAGAAACAATGTTTAGGAACTCTTTATTAACACAAAAAGTATGATAACCAATATTAAAAAATTCAACCAAATGCTCATATTCCTCACTCGATGGTTTCAATTTATATTTTTTTGTTAATATGTTTTATACATTTGAAAAGAAGGAAAATCTATATAAGCGACACAAAATTTCAATTTGAAAACCAGCGGAATAATGGAAAAATAGATTTTTGCCAAACTGTACATTTATTTATCACTAGAATATGTTTATACGGACTAAATTTAAACGTTATTTGATGTTTTTCTTATGCCTCCCCAAAAGACGGTGGTCGTAAATGGGCTAATATATAATTATTCTTTTTACAATATTGACAAAAAGATGACAATATCAATTAAGGACATTATCAATTAGGGACAATGAAATGAGGTGATGCATACCATCACTATATTCACTATATTCATTTCTATCTATTTTGGCACTAACTCAAGTCACGAGCTTGTAATACAGTCACTACCACCAGTCTCACCAATTAGGTCAGCTGTTAAAAGGTGTACATTTGTAGGTGACTGTACGGGAGAAATTTTAGAGGCTAAATAACAAACTATTTAGTTTACTATTTTCATTGGGGAGTAAATGTAGAGCGGTCATTTTAAAGGGATATCATTTTAATCGGTATGAGATGAGAATTGATATGCGATAAATCGGTATGTGATGAAAATCGGTTTGAGATTAAAATTGGAATCGGATAAAATCGATATGTCATAAATCGGTTTTGTGATAAAAAATTGATAGGTGATAAATTGTTATTGGTTAAAAATTGGCATGTGATGAATCAGTATATAATAAAAATTACAATGTGATAACAATTGAGGTAATTATATATATTGTTTTTAAATTTCGAATTGTGAGAACTTAAAATGTTTCAAGTTGTATTATGTATAAGCCATTTTGTTCACAATGAGCGGATTTTTATCAGTATAAAAATTGGCATTGAAATTCAACCATCTTCCATAAGAAAAATGTTTTCTGAACTTGGGAAGAAAAGGATCATCCTGCAGTTTGCAGAAACGCCTTCTCCTCAGAGCTCAGGATATTTTCAAAGAGACTGGTTCCATCCACAAGGAAAAGCAAATGAAAACAAAACCAAAGAGAGAACTGAAGCAGTGATTCAGGAGGTGAAGAGTTTCTATGAAAAATCCTCAGTGTCTCTCTCAGAAAAGTTTCTCAGCTGATTTCGCTCACCAAACCATGTTGTGGAGAATCGTCACACATGAACTTCGTTTCCGTTTTTATCCTTACACTTCAGTTCAACCATTAACTGATTTCAACAAAGCACAGAGAATGCAGTTGTTTTAGTGGATTCTGCAGCAACCAACAAACATTGTGGATAGAATAGTTTGACTGACGAGAAGTTCTTTTGCCTCCATCAAAAAACACATCGAAAAAACGAAGGAGTGTGGACGAATGAAAATCCTCGAAATACCTTCGAAACAAATAATAAGTATGATGCTATGATAATGATCTTCGTTGACATTATTAATGGAATCATAGAATGGTTTCAATCGTACATGCATTCCTTGACGATGATGGCAACTTGTCATCGTTTAATGGTTTTTCATACATCAGATTGCCCCAGGACAGTATTTGGACCTGATAGCACCATTCTACAACTCTTTCTTCACTTTGGTGGATGTAAGACGGCACTCAACCACATTTGCACAAAATGTAGCTCTAAAATTGATCAGTTAAACGTTTCGAGATCGATTCATTACCAGCACTCAGTCAAGATCTCAACCCTTAGGACTTTAACTTCTGGGCTGCGGCACAAACTCGAGTATGGAGAAAAAACTAAATTCCATTGAGTCTTTTATATAATGTGATCAAAGCTTCTGTGAAGGATATAACTAGGAGACTCGCAAGAAATTTGCAAGAGTGTTTTGAAGCGTGCGTCGTTCTATCTTCATGTTGGAGAGGGTCATTTTCAACAACCTTTGTAGGGCCTCTGGAAGTGCGCCTCATACGACATAGGACAATATTTAATTACTAATCATAAAAGTACCTTCTTTTTCTCTAAAGTGCTGTATCTAGAATGGAATTTGACGCATTTTAAGTGATTCTAATTCAAAATTTAATTATATCACCTATTATAAATTTGTTTAAATTGATTGAAGAACTTCACATTTTCAATCACCTTCTTAAAAATAAGGACATTCCTCTCAGTTTAAATATAGTAACTAGATAAGTTGAAGCCACACCATTCATCACAGAAATAATCGACTTCCCATCAGTCAAGCAACAAATTAGGGCTGAAAAGTGTAAACAGAATCACTCTTCACAATCTCCCCTCTGAGTAACATAGCCAAATAGCTGAATCTTTGGCAGAGACTTACTAACCTATTGTTGTGTTCAAAGTGACCATGGCCTTCAGTAGTGGCACTGAGTACTCTTTTGATGTGTGAAAATATTGTAATTTACCATTGTGACAGAGGATGTACCATCAGGAAAAAAATCACATTATATTATTTCCTAATTCCTTTTTTAATAATTCTTTGTAAAAATATCTACATTCATTAGTAATGTTTCTAATTTAACTTACTTTTTAAGCTAATTATATAATACAGTAGTTAATTATCATTGGGGATGTAACATTGTGTATATTGCAGTACTCGACATATATTTAAAGAGCATAAAATATGCACGTGTGCTTATTTTCCGCGCAATTTGCACAGTTGCACATTCTCGAGAGTACCCTGTACGTTTTTATACCCCTTTAAGTCCCTAATGCCGAGCGTGCGTTAAAACCTACATATATTTTTTATGAAATCGAATGCTAATATATGTGTATCAGGGGGCATGCCACGCTCCGAACTGATCTGAAATATTTTTAAGCCCCCTACCCCCATAAAATAACCATGAAGTGTGCAATACAACAAAGTAGCTGATACAGCAAAGTAAACTACATAACAGCCATTTATGTTGAGAGTTTCATAATAATCTTCTTTTATATACAAATATATGAAGAATATTTAAAAAAAATCAACAAATATGACAAGAAATAAATGACGATTATTTCAAAACGCTCAACATAAATGACCGTAATGTAGTTTGCTTCATCCACTAGTTTGTTGTACTGCACACTTCATAATTTCTTAATGACCTGGCAGAGGGGTTCAGGTACGTCACGTCCTCGTCATACATATGTCATCAGAATTTAATTTCGTAATAAATAAAATAACTTTGATCATATAATATGCAATTATGCCCATTATACTGAATAATTTATTTTTGGCATATACCTAGTATGCCAAATTGGTTTAGCATATATGCCAGCGACTTTTTGCATATTTTATGCAGACAGAGATCGTCATTTTTCTAGAGAATTAATTTTGTTAGCAATAGCTATAGGTAGCAACAAATTTTCTACTTTTGGTTTCATATTTTAATATTTAATTAATCTATACTAAAATTTCCTTTAATGTGTTTTTTATCTATTTATTTATTTATTTATTTGGTGTCCGCTTTTACACTACGGGTATTAAACATGAAGAATGTAACTATGATACGCACGGGAATATATTGACTTTATATTTAAATTCCCCAGTTTTTATTCAATTTTTAAATGTATTTCATCTTCAAAATAAATTAGACTATGCAAAAATTTTAATTTTAATTGAATTCATCAAAAGTAACGTACTAACGGGAAATTAATTGGTATTGATGATGACCCGTTATTTTTAACGGGAAAGTACACTAGTAAATAATAATAAACTATAAGATAGATAGCTTAAATAGAAAGATGGTATTCAACATACAACTATTAGTCATAAAATTCATTGTCAGGTTCAGGTTTTTCCACCCTTTTTCTGGTGATGAATAGAAATGTATCTACTCGAAAGCTTGAAACCTGAAAAAACCTTCAATGCTGAGTTTAAATAACATATGATAATATGGATTTCACGTTGAGTATGAATCTTTTCAATGACTTTTTATTTGCATATAGGCTATACCTAGGGATGACCGATAAACAAACGTTATAAAATGTAAACCAATAGTAAACCAATAAAATGTAAACCAATAATGTAAACCCTCTACTTTTCGCCATTTTTTCAGAAAATACTTCAAGATTTTGGGGTATTAAAATATAATTTCTACCTAAATATTCATTTAAAGCACAGGCGTCAACATGACCTCCGTCTATTTTCAGGAATTTCTGCAGTCGTTGCTGGTACCCCATTATAACCTGCCGGCACATTTCTGCGATGATGTGCCCTTCGAAGACTGTTCCAATCCTTGTCTTTAGCTCTTTAATTGTTCTGGACTTGATAAACTCCCATATCAAGAAATCACAAGGTTTAAAGGGGCAGTTCAGTCAAAGTCAAACTATCGCCAAATTGGTCCTAAATCGATTTAGTATATTTATTTATGTAGCATTAGAATATTCGTTGATTTTAGAAATATTTATATAAAAAGTATATTGTAAATTAGTGGCGCCATCTGTGGACTGCGGTGGACCGCGTAACTAATCATTGTAGTACGTAAACAAAATGATAACCAGTCCCAGACTTGAATCTGTTATTATATGTTTGAAAATGGTGAAAAGAATTTGTGAAATTGAAAACTGTCCTTCGAGTCAATTAGATTTAGTTTTGAAAAGAAAACCATCTCTTTATAAATTACCTGTTAATACAGTTGATATAAAAATTAATTACATGTTCTCTGCTGTAAAATGTAAACAAATAGTACAGAGTGGTGGCGCCATCTGTAAGAGGACGCAGGAACTAAATCGAATTTATAAAATATGATATATATCGCTTATTATATTTTTTTCAACCGTTTAATTCTACAAGAATGTTTTATTCTTACTAAGTGATCGTTCAACATTAATATTATGAAAACAAAAATTGACTGAACTGCCCCTTTAAGTCCGGTCAACATGGAGACCATGTCATGTTGGGAGAACCTCGGCCCATATCCAGCTGTTCGGTAAATTTTCGTCCATTCAACATGCCATGGCCTCCATGTTCACCGGACTTAAACCCTTCCATGTTCCCGGACTTACACCTCTCCGTGTTCACTGGACTTAAACTTAAGTTCATCAGGTCCAGAACAATCGACGAGCTAAAGTCAAGGATTGAAACGGCCTTCAAAGGGCACATCACCGAAGAAATGTACCGGCAGGTTATAATGTGGTACCAGAGGCGATTGCAGAAATTCCTGGAAATAGACGGAGGTCATGTTGAGGCCTGTGCTTAAATTAGTATTTAGGTAAAAATTATATTTTACTACTACAAAAAATTGAAGTAATTTCTGAAAAAATGACGAAAAGTAGAGGGTTCTAACTATTGGTTTACGTTTTATAACGTTTTGTTATCGGTCACCCCCAGGTGGATCATCCGGTATACAGTGGTTTTTTTTTGCAAGACTTTGAGCCTCCACTACATAGAAATATTTGGAATATGAATTTAGAAGAAACAAATATATTTTCCTGAAGATATGGCTTGGTATACTTACATTTCATGTTATACAAACTTATTTGAAACTCATTGAAAACACTTCTAAATGCTATCTACAAAAGGTGTTGAAAATGGTCGCCAGAATCATGTAGTCAAAGTCTTGCGCGCTTCAAGACGCTCTTCGTCACCCTCTCAATTATTGCTGAGTCATAATTTGCAGATGAGAATCCACATGACATTGTCGAATGAAACTATAGAAATGACGAAAAAGTAATGATATTAGTTGCGATTTTGGACGGAAAATTATGTTGTCACAGCATTCATTCATCGATGACGACGGCCCTTGAGACTCTGTTAATGGTTCCTAAAACATGGCTTTGCTGAAAGACAAAATGTGGCAAACTTTTTTGAGCCACTGTAGCAAGACGGAGACTCTGGTGGATGCAAGATGGTGCTCCATCTCTTTGCACAAGAGTGGCTAAGCAGAAAAAATTTCAAGGACGAGTGACCAGAAGAGACACTGAGATCTTCTGGCCAGCACTCAATCCTCTTGATTTCCATTTCTTGGCTACAACACAAAATATTTTGTATTCGGAAAAAATCTCAATCCATTCATGATATGATAGATTTTAGTGTGTGAAGCTGTTTGGTGCAAATTATGACGCAGTGACAATTGAGAAGGGGACGAAGACTCGAAGAGCGTTGAGAAGGGGACGAAGACTCGAAGAGCGTCTTGAAGCGCCCAAGACTTTGCCTACATGATTCGGGTGGCCATTCCCAACACCTTCTGTAGATAGCCTTTAGAAGTATTTTCAATGAGTTTCAAATAAGTTTGTATTACATGAAATGTTAGTACCAAGCCTTATCTTCAAGAAAATATATTTGTTTCCTCTAAATTCTTATTTCAAATATTCCTAGTGGAGGGTCAAACAAAGTCTTGCAAAAAAAGAAAAAAAACACACTGTATATGCATTTTCCGTATGCATCTGCCTTTTTTATTTGCATATTAATATTTTTATTTGCAGATGCTTTTTATTTATGCAGATGCATTATTTAACGGCTATATGCAATAAAAGTTAAGTCACAACCCTACTGATCACTATATATCTCAATGTCAAATGTCCTCTCCAAGCAATTTTTTTATTGTTTTAATTAGCAAGGCTAATGTTTCTTATCTTTTCTCTGCAAACCCCATGTTAATTTTATGCTTTTAAAGATTTTTTATAATCAAAACTCTACAATACCTAGTATTCTACTTCCGCCTTACTAATTTTCAGTCTAAAGAAAAAGAATGTACACCATTTGTTTTTATTGTCAACTAGGTATAATAAACCCATTTCATATTAGTAGGGATGTGACAATATGCAGCATAAAATGTGCATATTTTTTGACGCGATAAGCAGCATATTATATGCTTATTTCTGCATATAATATGCAAAAAGTCAATGTGCATATATGCTGAACCAAAATGCATATTGGAAATATGCATTTTATATGCCTGAAATTATTCAATATAGTGTGCATATTACATGCCCAAAGTTAATTACGGAATTTAAAACAAAGTTAACCTGTATATATATATATAGTTATGTTTTGAATGTAATTGTACTTTGGTGGTTTGAATGGAACCTACAATAAATCGATGGTGTAATCTCCAGTTTTCATTTTTACTGTGAAATGTTTAACGTTAGAAAACAAAATATTACAAAGCTGTTTCAAATTTTAACTTTTTAATAGTAAGTCAATTTCAAATATACACATTCAATTTCAAACAGTGGAATTGGACTTTATTGTTAAATGGTATTTCATGTTTCCAACAGCGAATCTCCTTCTATTATCTGCTAATGTATTTTTGTACTGGGAAAACACCTGTTCTACATCACAAGAAAGAAGAGGAGCAAATGTTTCTTTCAGCCAAATATAGTCTTCTAAAGTTCTAAACTATCCCAACATTCAAATATTGCATTCCGTTCATTACTTTATTCACGACTTGAAAATCATAAACTATCTTGTTAGACCAGCGGTTCCCTTTAAACTTAAAGGATCCGCAGCTGTAAGCAGCGACACTAAGTTATTAAATGGTAAATTTAAACCGCTTCGTGTTTAATTACTGAAATAAATTATATGCATATTTTTTGAGTAGTGCAACTCTAAATAATTGTACCTATTCATTTATTTATCAATAACTACTAGTATTTACTAAATACCAAGTGTCATATTATTTATTAATACATTTATAGTTTCAATATTCCACCTATAAACTTTTTAAATTTGAATAATTAGTTTGATAAAATTTACTTGGGTCCAAAGTTAAAATAGTTTTCTTTGCAGGGGTCCAGAAGAAAACGGAATAGGTCAGACATTTACATGTTAAAAATTGACCAAGAAGTGCATATTTCTCAGTTAGCATATATGCACACGTGCATATTATATGCTCTTGAAATATATGCAGAGGACTGCATATATTCAATATGCACAATTTCACATCCCTAAATATTAGTGTAAAGGTATAAAATTGGATAAACTTATTATAGAAAAGTTTATATACTTAAGGAAACAATTAATATCTTAATCGAAGGCCGAAAACGCATTGTTTGTTTATAAAATTCAAATTTGAAGTCAAAACAAAAGGTGTACAATTTTCTTCTTCAGCGTCAGGTTAGTGATTCGGACCCATGTTGCACACAGAGTATTAAAAACTTTGAAATAAATTAATAAAATGTATACTGAAACCAATTCATTATGCAGTTTGCAGAATAATGATCGTAGACCTTAGTTCTATAATATTATGTAATAAACTCATTTTTTCCCCCGGATTCTGGAGAGGATCTTTAAGATGATTTCAACAATTTAATCTGATTTGTTCAATAAGTTGTTCCTAGATGATTTTATTGGAAGTTTGCATTTGAATTTTTTTTTTAGAAACAGTGATTAGTATTTCCATTACAGTTCCATTTCCTTCGCTCTTGATCACAATATGTGCAAGTTGGTTGGTAGCAATCAGAACAAAGGATATAAAAAAATGGCATTAATTACATAGTTTTACGTAGCTAATTTGTGCAACATAGTGGCTTTATACAAAGCAATATTTATAGCTTAGCTAATTTATACAAAGGCTTTCCAACTAATTTAAAACATTCTAAAAACACAGTATATCTAACAATGCAAACAGAATCTATAAGTTCAATGCCCAACGACAAAACCTAAATTATTGAACTTATCTTGGGATGGACACAATTTGTCAAATGAATATTATATTAATTTGGTTGGCAGTTTTAGATTAACTGTTTTCAGCTTGATTGTTGCAAGTGGGATAGATTAAAAATATTATATGGTAAATAACGTACATCACTTAAAATTAAATAATTTCTAATCTATCCCATCTGCCTACATAAGTTACGGCAAAAACAACTCACTTAAAACGACCAACTAAATTAACAAAGTTACTCCTGAAATATTTTAAAATAGAATAAAAGAGAGACATGTCCCAAACTTATTCGATTGTCATAAGTCTGAGACGTAACAAGAGCGGGTATGCCTGTACGTGGAAAGTGCACATGTACTTTCCAATATGATTCAAAGTGAATATATCAATTTTAGAATGAACTAACTTGGTTCATTTTAGAGATTATTTCCGAGTAGCATTAAGCAGACTAGGAATAATATAGAGTGCGAATAATATATTCTTGGTACACAATTTTAGCTACAGTGAGGAACATATGCATTCTTTGAGAACTATAAATCAACCAATTTTGTAATGAAATTAATAATTAATTTAGTAGAGGTTCAACGTCTGCTTCGGAATTAATGGCAATATCTTTGACGTGAGAAGGAAATAAAATACAAGGGACTGGAAGAAGCAGTCATACAGGAAAATGGTTCCATGGAAAAAGACACCAACCATCAGTCTGGATAATTTTATGGATGCAGAAAAGCTACTCCGTGAATACAGTCACTTACCAAGGAATGGAACGCAAAAGGACACAAGCATCGGAGGCTGCACTCACGGATGGAAGAGGCAAATGAAGAGGTGATAGTAAATGAAGCCTACGAGCCTACCTAACACAAAATCGAAGACCTCGTAGTTGAAGAGCATAACCCTAGCGCTATTCTCTAAAACTGCAGGTAGCGTTAAAATATAATAAACATGGTAAATATTGATAAAACAATACATAATCCAAATTACAACAGTTTGGGGACCAAGAGATGCCACCCCCTTCTCTTCCATACACCACAAACAGTTTCAGGATAGAACCCCTGGGGGCAGTAATCAATTCAATATGAAGAGTGATCACCTTTTGTAATGACTAGTAAGATGAGTTGCTAATTCTAAATGAACATATGAATATATATAGGAAAAATGTGCCTAGCTAGATACATGATTTATAGTGAGAGTGCAATGGTAGTATCAAGAGAGTAACGTTAATGAAATAGGAAGGAAGAGGATGCTAAACTTGAAAACTTAAAAAAACATTCATATTGAGTATTCTAATTGAAGAATCAAGGTTAATTTCAAACTTTCGAAAAAATTGGCACAGGAAAAAGTAACTAATTGAAGTATGCACACGAAACTAAAGTAAATGGAGACTGCGAGCCTACTAACCAAAACTAGGAGATATTGCAATTAACGAACATAACCCTAGCGCTATCCTCTAAAACTGCAGTAGCGTTAAAAAGATACTAGTTTATTCAAAACCTAAATTACAACAGTTCGGGACAGACAACAAAATAGCTAGGTAATGCTGAAAAAAGTTGATGTTGATGGAACTTGAAGATAAATTATAATAATCAAATTCAATAATTAAACTATCAGTCAACAATATTGCTGAATAAATAAATTTATATTTTTTATCAGGACTCATTAGATATTTATTGCCGAGATTCTTTCACATTGCAGCGAATAAGTAGATAAAATAAAATTCAAAAACCCATTATCGTTCAGCAAACCAGTTTTCATACTTTCAGTGACCAAACATTACCAGATAATTTAAAGCATTTTTGTAGTTGGTATCTATGTTCCTAGGACACTGTAAATTAATCGAAGTTTCTGAAGTAGCATAATAGGCCTACTACCACACGGAAGGATTTAAGCAATATTAAGGTTTTAAAGTAGCTATAAAACATCTAATTAGTATTGTACAGCAGAGTTTAAGTGCATGGAGAAGGCAAATCTAAACCCGAATGATTGGGAAACAGGAGTGGTAAGTGTAGTCGAACTTAGGGGGACTCTTGTCCTCTTGCTTGTGTCCCCCTTCTAACAGTTTCATCACAACGAAGTTAGTCTTGACTATCTTCAGCATTGCCATCATCTGTGGAAAGATAAAACTAATTAGACACGAATAGGCAGAATGGGTAGTAATATTATTAGGGTTGTGACATTTTTTTTTCTAAAATCATAGGTAGCTAGATCCTAAAAATAGTGGAGACAGGGAAAAATTAAACACTTAAAATCGTTCTGAACCTGCGGTATATAGCATTCGATACCCTATTTTAGTCCATGATATTCTTTAGATCTATGATTTTAAAAGCTTATCGTCACAACCCTAATTTTATCATCATGAGTTCTCTGCATTATGTTAAGCCACACATCTTCTGACTTTTTTAGACTATTCTATTGGCCCAACACATGACACAGTAGGCAGTGAAGGGATAGCCTATGGACTAGGGTAAGTTACGAATTATTAGTCTGTTTCACATATACGGTCATATAAGAAAGAATTATATAGAAAAAAAAACGAATTATTATTAAATAGTTTTATTTTATTTTATTTTTTCTTTCCATGATTAAAAATATTATAGTTTTTTCTTATACGACCGAAAATATGAAACTGACCAATAACTCGTACCTTACCCCATCTTCCTTTCTTTGCCATCTCACCTCAGCTGTAGGATAGTGAATACTCTCCAGTAGAGTCTTTGCCTTGAAGAAATGGTTCCTAGCGTCATGGTACAGGGAGGAGGGCGTCACAGGCTGAGAACAGACGACAGGTTATAAATACTTGAAAAAATAATTGTACACAGTAACAACCAATTGAAGCCCTTACATAAAGTCCTGCTGTTAAAAGGAGCTTTTCTTCCTAGTGTACGAGTTTAGTCAAAAGTGACGCATATTTTAAATAAATCAAAAGATCGATTTATGTACTAACTACTATCCCTGGCTCTGCTCGAATATTTTAAACTGAATAAAATGAAATTTTAAATAGGTATGGAAGCTATTTACTAAACTATCATCAGAATAATTTCGTATTATTAATAAATATAGAAAAAGTAGATATGAATAAAAAGTTTATTCTAGTTTGTAAAGAAATGTGTCCAAATTTCACCTGGGGGAAGTTACTGAGGTCTGTCATTGTGGTGAAGGTTTGGTAAGACACAGGGGGAGGAGTCACCACCACGTCAAAGGGACTGAAGCGGTGCTGAAAACGCACCTTCTCATCGTCAAACTCCTGCTGGGGGAGAGTGACCTTACCGTGCTCCCTGAGACCCAACTGAGAGAGGGAGGAGGTTAGCTATTAGAAGTTAATGTGAAAATACTGAGTTGTGAAATATTGTTCCTTCATAACTCAGTCACTTCATATCTCGGGTGCACTAAATAGTTTTCCAAAAATCAAAGAAAACTATGGTCATTGAGGGATAACTATGACGAAATTCTTGACCCATTTCATTTTCTATAATTGAAAAAAAGAAAATACTTTGCATTTCATAATTCAGGTCCCCATTTCTCAAGTGCTTCATAACTCAGAAATTCATAACTCAGGAGTTTTAATGTAATTTAAATTTAACAATAAATTAGAGATTTCAAATAGCAAAATGTTTATTTGAAGACAAGAAAACTCAAATCTTAGATAAACCTTCAATCACAAGTTTTAATTTTCTCTCAACATCATTGATAATAAATAAATCTTTCTATTCACATGAATTATCAACAATCCACACATTTAAGAATTAGTGCCAAATTTAATATAAATAATCACCAATAATGATTAAATTACTTCTTAATATAGGGAATTACAATCATAGCGCATTACAATACAACTAATTCAATAGTTTGATTACAGCTAAAGGTAACAAATATTACTGACTTTAGAGTTAAAAGTTCTGTAACTATAATTAAAACTAGATTAAGTAGATTTAATGCATTTCCTCACCATAGCTTTATAGTATCCTCCACAGAGATGTTGCTGTGCCTGGTAGAAGGTTATTTCTCTCCCATACGGTCTGTGAACCTTCTTTGGCTTACGAGCCTTCTTGTGAGCACTTCTGGAGCCTCTGGACCTGCTGACAGGTGGCTGCTGCTCCGCATCGTGATCTGGCAGCAACTCGTCAGCTCTCGTCAGACCACTCACCAGCCACACGTAAACAAACTCGTACAGGTACCTGATGGAAATGAAAATAGGTAACTTTCACCCGTCATTTTTACCAGGTGTACAGTAAAAAAAAGTAGATATATCTGTAACAATATTTTACACAATTTAATATTTACTAAGAGCTGAATTTTTGTAGATATTTTATGAAAAAATAGAAAACTGTGAGTTGTGAAATAATCATCATATGGCGACTCTTTTGTGATATACCGTAGAGGGGAATTCAACTTCTTACGAAGCAGACTTTATTGATTTAGCTAATACCAGCTGGTCAATAAAATAGATTTTCTTTAATCTCTTATATTTAATAAAAAAACTGCAAAGTCAGAAAGTTAGAAACCAAAAGTCAATCCGTTATTGAATTCCCCTATTGTATTATAAATTTTGCCTAGAAAGATTCTTAAAGAAACTTCGTACCTAAAGACTTCTTGAAATACATTTCTTTTATCTAGTTGACTCAATATGTGTCGAACTAATGGGTTAAATGTGAGTAGCTACTTTATATGCTTTTCTTTTCTTTCTTCAGTAAAGTATCATTATAATATAGAACTGACCAGTAAATGTAGTGGTACTCATGGTGAGCATAGAGCTGTAGGCTGAAGCCAGTGAGTAGGTAGTGTAGCATGAGTCTGAGGGTGTGGTGCAGAATCCATGTGCCAAGGTAGGAGAGGTGGGGCCGTGGATTTTCACTCTTCAGAAGGCAGTTGTGTAGGTACTCATCCACGTCATCAGCCTGTGGAGAGAGAACACAGTGGGTGGGTGAGAATAAAGACCGAGGTATTGAAGGGAATAAATATAATTATTTCAACCAAAAAAATGGGAATTTAAATGGTCTTCTATAGCTAGCTATAGTATATACTGTTAGAGTTATTAGAGTCAGAACAAAATAGCCCGAAAAGATCATGAAACCCACAGGATTTTATAAGTGCTTTATTTGAACTTTGTACTTGTATCTATGAATTATGCCATGTATTTCAATATTCTCAAGCTGTTCTTTTTCAATAATATTGCATCATTGTACATTTCTATTAAACCTCAAAGAAAAAGTTAATATCTTTACATTAACATTACAATTAAGCTTCATTTGTAACTAATAGACATTTATTGTTTTTGATGAGAAAGTATTGTCTCTTAACAAATTGCAAGCAAGGTATTCGATTACCTCATCTTGCAGAGATGCAAACTCTTTTAGCAGTTCTGTGACTTTGTCCCTCTGCCTCGCTCTATTGTGCCCATTCATCTGCAGTAACTGTTCAAAGGGACGCACGCACTGCAGGAAAAAGTTGTCGATGTAAGCCTTCGCCTGCAAACAGAAGGAGTTAAGTCACAAATGGAACTATAAGAGAGATTATCTTTGAAAGACAGAGTTTACAAAGTTTTAACTAGAAAGTGAAGTTATTGGATAAATATGAAAACTGGATTACCTATAATGGCCCAATTTTTTTTATTGTTTTATTATATATTCATATTATCTATGCAACAAAAGGAGCTTGAATAATTTATTTATTTATAAACACTAAAAGAACAGTTTGAACAAAAGTACATAGCTACTACAATAAAAAAGTAACATTTTTTTCGGACTAATTAAGCAACTAGCTAGCTATTCAGAATTAATAGATGGAACTAACTAACTAACTCTAGATATAAAATTGACTGGCGAAATTAACAAGTTATTTATAAGACCTTTGTGTAATAACAAAGTGAAATTAGAAACCAAGGTTGAGTTCTTAATTATTGGTCAGTTACATATTGTCGGACATGAATACCTATTAAAACAAAAGTTAAATAATAATTATTATTCTTACGTGTCCGAAAATACGTAGATAACTGACCAATAATTAAAACTTACCCTATTGGTCTGCTCTCGAGGGAATACTAAATTTATCTCATGTAGCTACCTATTCATTGCATTAATATTAAATATGAAAATATTATCAGGAGTCATTTTGCGACTGATTTTTCTACTGTTATTAACTTATTTAGCTACCTGAGGGTTTTGAAGCACAGGAGCCTTAGTGATGAGTGCAGGGGGGCAGATGAACTGCTTGGCAGCCCCTCTAAGGGTGTCAGCCATGTTCTGACCCCCCCACAGTTTATTGTCCTCTGCCCCGTTAGCAGAGGGAGAGTTGGGGCCTGTGCCGAGGTAAAGAACCTGAAAAGATTGACAGTTATTAGTATTTACAATGCTCCCAATCAGAAAATATAGTCTTAGGTGCCTAAAATTAAGTTTTCAACTGACCTGAGCAATACTGCGCGAAAGAACACACGGTTCAAATTCACTGAACTTTTCAAGAAATTCCATAGCTTGTTGAAAAGTGTGAGTGTGTGTGATTTTGCCGCACTGCCTTATGCGTGTGACCATAGACTCGAGGTACTGAAGAGCCTCCCTCCTGGTCCTCAGTCGGGTGTACCGGGGGAAGGTCGGGGGCAGAAGCCTCTGGTTGACTAAGGGTTCAAAGCCCATCATGTGACCATAGTCCCCTCTGTTGAGATCATCTTCCTTGGTTTCCTTGCTAGCTTTGGGTCTCAGACCTCTACCAACAGTGTTCTGCATGATGCACACAAGTTCTGTGCAGGAGGCAAGGCACCTCTCCGCCTCCTGCATGGACACGAGATCTCTGCGCATGTATGCAGCAAGAGCTGCGTACAGCAGACGCAAGAAACGAACACGAGAGAAAAGAGCAACGGCATCCTCATGCTGTTTTTGCATCAGTGGTTCCCATGGCTCCCCCTGTTTATTTCTAGAGCTTTTAACAACTCTCTGTAGCTCCTCTTCCACCTCTCTAACAGCACCAGCAGCTCTAGGCTCGGGCACCTCGGCACACTCTCCATAGCCGTAGAGGGAGGGCTGGAAATCCTCCTCCTCATAGACACTTGCTATGTTCACTATGTTGTTGATGAGTGCCACCAGTTTGAGGGTGAGAACACAGAATGAGCGCAATGCTCTATCCTCTATGGTGAGAGGCTTGTGGAGGTACAGGCACGTAAGAACAGTCTGGGCAGCTGAGTGACCTTCCAACCAAGTTACCAAACAACCAAATATGCAGTCCATGATGCCAACCAATTCCTCCATGCTGAAGTTATTCAATTTCAACACTCCACTCTGTAGGTGAGAAATAATAAAATCAGTCATTTTAGTGAAAATGAACTGAAAGTAATCACAAGCAATTCAAAATTATATAGCTAGCTAAATAAGAAAAAAATATCTTAGAATGAACTGCTATTTATAGCCTACCTTATTTATTTTAACTAGACATATTTTTAAGTTTAAGATAGCTATATGTATTAGCTTCATTAGTTAATAAAACTAAGGCAGATATATGAAAATAGTAGCAAATTATTAGAAAAAAAATCATATAGCTAGCTACTTCTAGAAAACAATAGGCTAATATTTAGCCAAATTCTGATCAGGTTTTCACTACGTTCAAAAGTTACTATGTATTATGATTAAGAATTATATCACTATTTGTATCAATTAATGAAAACCTTATTCTTGAATAACTAGATGCAACATAATTAACAAACCTTGACAGCTTTATCAAAGGTGAGAACCCTGTTCCCTCTGTTGCACATCATACCAGCATCCATCTTGGGATCCATCATTTCTATGGCAGACATGGCATCAAAGAGACCAAACATTCTGTCGTGAAGCAACTCACCCAGGTCAAGCTCTGAAAGAAGCAATGTGTTAACAGCAGCAATGGAAAACAGGTAGTAAAATGATTGAATAATAGTAATCTGACAATGACTAATTTAGCAACTGAAATTTTTCAAAAAAAGTTGTAAAAAATTCCTACTCATAACTTCTGGAATAATTTAAAATTATTAATTAGCTAATATCAATTTCTTCTCCAATATTCAACTCCATTGCTACATTACCTTTTGTTGCCTCAAAGAATTCAGATGTGATGTCAATCCAATTGCATCCATACTCTGGTCCCAAAGCCAAACTGAAGATAATGTTAAATTAGTTATTAGTAAAGTTTAATAATCTCAATAACTGAAAGTACTGCCTACATTTAGCTAGACTATTGATACCAAAATTTGTTTTTTTCAGAAATAACTAAAAAATTATGAATTTCATTAGCTTTCAATTCATTCACTCTATTATAGCAATAGGTAGTTAAGTTTCTTAAGCACTAAAGATAAACAACAACAAATTACTAGGAAATTAATATTTAAACTCTTGTGAAAATAACTTAATGAAAAGACAAAGCAGACACAAATGTATATTTGAAGATCAGTTATATATTTAAATTTAAAACTAGCTATTTATAAGAGCACATTCTCAATACAGAATAAGAAATGTTAATTTGTTAATATAAAATAAACTAAAAACATCATGATTATTTGGAATAAAATCCAATTCTAGCAAGCTATATCTTGAAGTAAATGTCTACAAAAAAATTAATTAATTTAAATATTGTTTCTAGTCTCTACAGTCTACATAAATAATTGAGAACTAATTACCTTGGATCAATGGGTGTCATTTCTTCATTTGAAGTCTCATCTCCATTCTCCTGCTTGCTCTCTTCAGAGTCTTCAGTAACTGACTCCATGACTAACACTGCTCCTTAGATATACACAGCTGTTGTAACTCTTAATGCTCTAGTCTATGCAAACTTTACTGAACTAATTTGAGGATGATTGGTCATTCAAGCTGTAAGAAAGGATTGGACTTAGCTACTTATTCCATGTTATGTCAGTTAAAGCCAATTAATTGGCTTAGATTTCAAAAGGTCAAAACTCAGATGTCGAATTGACTTAAAATATTGAATTAGTATTTAATTCCTATGTTCCCAATCCCATGTTAATGTTAATTTTGGTTTGAAATCATCAAATAATGAGCTAAATTGGCTTGGCTCAGAATTTTTGTGAAATTTTGGATCAAAAATGGGATTACAATTTTCCAGCCTCTGAAACATGGTACATATTTTAAGTCATTTAGATCATATAATTAAGCTATTAGGGGAACATTAATGAAATTATTAGATAATAGTAGCAGGGTAATTATAATTTATAGGGTATCAACTATCAGGTCACAGTGTCAGTGTGGTCTACATTTGTACGAAAATGTTTTAGAAATTAGAACATGGAAGACCGCAGGCTCAGGAGAGCCTGGAGAGGTGTGTTTACCAGTCAGTCTGCAAAAGATGCATGAAGTTGTGTAGTTTATTATCTGCTATCCGGCGACAATTTACTAATTAAGTCCTATGTTTATGTATAATTATTGGGGGTATTTTGAGATTTTTGGCCATTTTGGAGAGAAATTTCAAATTTGAAAAACATTGGAGAGAAATTGCCCCAAAAATAAATATCCGAAGACTGATTGTGCATGCTTTGCAGACTGGTCTGCAGAGTCTATTCAATATTTCAATGTATGCCATATGGCAGGAAAGTCACCAGTTTAGAGAGAAAATGGATCCAGGTCGGCTGAGGTCGGCAGGTTGCCACATTTAGGATACTTTAAAGAACAAATTTGACTTTCTAGTGAAGATTTTACATTTGAAAACATCATTATACCTCATAACTCATGTCTGATGCATGCACATCTCTTGAGACTATTTTAGTTTTGATTCACTTGTTATTTACAGGTTTTTCAACTTATTTCACCCCTCAAATGTCACCAATAAACTGGTACCTTTGTCCATGCTTTGAAACATTGTGCTGCAGACTGCAGTCAGCCAGTCACTGACCAACTCACGGTTACTCAACAGTGGCCAGTGCAGAGTAGCTATTATAGTAAGCTATAGGGTCAAGCAGGTAAATTGCGGCATACTAACTAACTGCGGCCTTAAACAACAGAAACAATGAAACATCATAATGATCATATCTTCAAAAGTTCAAAACACACGTTAAAAACTTAAATTAATAATTTTTAGCATGCCTGCGCTTCTTTTGATAGGCTGGTAGCTATGCCATTTTAATCTAATTTCGGTTCAGAATGTCTTAAGAGACTCTCTTGATAATGATAAGGCCGCAATCAAAAATAAAAGGGCCGCAATTTACCTGCGTGACCCTAGTAATAGAGATAATGATATCAGATACTGAGATAGAGTCAAGAAGGTAAATTGCGGCGGCAATGCGGCCCACTAATGACTAACTAACTGCGGCCTCTAACAACAGAAACGTCATAGCTTTAGCTTAAAAGCATAAAGCAATAAATTATAGAATGCACTGCGATTATTTTGATAACTATGCAACATTTTAATGTAATTTCGGTGCAGAAGGTCTTAAGACTCTCTTGAGAGGGCCGCAATTAAAAATTAAAGGGCCGCAACAATTTACCTGCGTGACCCTAGGCAGCTAGCTATTCTGCATTATTTATTTGGAACCGAATATGAATACCTACTCTTGACAAACAATTTTGAATTAATTTCTAAAACTACCTACCTACATTAATAATTAATTTTGCTAAGAACACTTCATTTAACCAGTCTGAATTTCATGGTAAATTCCACCAACATGTCGGTGGAATTTTTCTCCTTTGAAAATAATATTCCAGCAAAGTCGGTGGAGTTTTAGCTATTTATTCCTATGTTACCATTAATTTTTGGTGGATAAAATGGGAAAATGTTGGTGGATCAGCCAAATTATTAAAAATTTATGGTGGATTTTTTCAGCTTTTTGAAAAAATCAGTGGAATTTTTTGCACCAAATACAGACTGGCACTTTAACACCTAGGTACTATGAATTAATAAAATTTATAGGCCAAGGTTTAGCCTATAGGGCCATGCTAGGTATACTAATATAGCTTTTTATATTAAATTAATTTTGATTGCAAACAGAATAAGATATCTCTACAATTTACAAACAGGCAAACACTTTTCCTTTATTCATCATTCATGGCATGTTCCAGAGGCTGGCAAACTGCAAGCCAAATTTTGATTAAATTTTTCACAAAAATATCTGTGTGCGGCGTGCCAAGCCAACCTGGCTCATATTTGAAGATTTCAAGCTAAAATTTACGTGGGAAAATAGGAATTATCTAATTCAAAATTTTAGGCAAATGAGTTATGACCATTTGAAATGTACCTACCTAACCCTTAATAACTGTATATATTGGTATTTGTTTTGACTTCAGTTCTGGGTGCATAGTGTCACTGCATACCTACCAACTTACCTACAATTATCAGAACGGACCCTGAGTTACCAGAACGATCCTGAATTACCTGAACGGCTCCTGAATTACCAGAACGGTCCTGATTCCCTGAATTACCAGAACGGGCCCTGAAATACCATAACAGAGTTGTTTAATTGAGATATAGCCCTTGTTACGCAATTCAGGTATACATTAGGTCAATTTATTTTCCAATTGACATCATAATTTACCATTTTATTTCTCATTTCTGCTCATATTCAATTCCAAAGGTCTGAAACATAGACAGAAATTTTACAAGAGTATATGCTGAAATTTGTTTTCTATGGATAATCTTTTATAGAAAACATTTTAATGGGAAACTAGAGTAATTTTCATATCGTATTAACTACATATACTAGTTTTATTAAGAGATCATTTTGATTTGCTTTCGTGTAGGTACTCATTTCGGCCCAGTTGCGAAATACAACTCCTTTGAAATACAAAAATTCGAACCGACTCCTCGATCTTAAAATATGATATTTTGGTGTTTGGAAAGAGATGGATCATGGCTGTCACGAAACACGACTCCCAGGAAATAAAAAAATTCGATCCGACTCCTATCATGGTAATTAAATAGTATCAAAGTGGTGAGTCATTGGCCAAAATTATATCCAGTCTTGCGGGACGCTAAAATCCTTATTTTTGGGTCACGTGACTAGTAATCTAGCGTCAGTTTAAAGGAGAAATGATATAACTGAAACAAAATTTAATGGAGAAATGATATAACTGAAACAAAATAAGCTTTTACACCGTCTTCCTTAGCGTCCTGCAATCGCTGCAACACTTCCTCTCTCTAGAGTAGTTTATCATAACTCTATGATAATATCTCTTCAATATTCCTATGGGGAGAAATTCAGGGGAGTTGCTTTTCATGACAGCTGTATAGAGGCGATGTTAAAACAATCCGACTCCTCTTAATTTAAATTCAAGTATTAGTGATGAAATCATTTGAATTCAATAATAATTAGAATAAATATAATAGCAAATTTTTGTATCATAGTTACGACAAACTATACCAACTTATTTATGTGTTCGCTACAAAATTTGACGAAGAATATTTAATTGTATTATAGTGTAATAAAGGATATTTCATTGTATTATAAGGTTTAATAAGTTGTACTTAAATTGAATGGTATAAACATAGAAAAGCTTTTTGCTTATCAATTGAAGGTAGGTTAGGCTGGTCTTACGTTTCGTATAGCATGAAGAGTCGTGTTTCGTGACAGCCATCTCTTTTCAGTCATCAAAATATCACATTTTAAGATTGAGGAGTCGTATACAATTTTCATATTTGGAAGATGTTGTATTTCATGACAGTCATCATTAAAAACACACAAAAACCCTTATTATCCATTGGAGGGAGTCGTATTTCGCAACTGGGCCCTCATTTCTATGTGTTAAAGGTCCTCTCCAGGCTCCGGTAAAGAAATGAGTTTATTACATAATATTATAGAATTAAGGTCTACGATCATTATTCTGCAAAACGCATACAATTCGGTTGAGTATATATTTTATTATTTGCTTTTAAAGTTTTTTAATAATATGTGAGCAACAATCGAGCGAATCTCCAACCTGACGCTGAGAAAGAAGATTGTACACTATTTGTTTTGATTTCAAATTTAAATTTTTAAACGAACAATGCGTTTTTGGCCTTCTTTTAAGATATTAATTGTTTCTAAAAGTATTTAAAGGTCCTCTCCAGGCTCGGGGAAAAAATTGAGTTTATAACATAATATAATAGAACTAAGGTCTACGATCATTATTCTGCAAACCGCATACAATTCGGTTCAATATATATTTTATAATTTGTTTTTAAAGTTTTTTAATACTCTGTGAGCAACAATTGAGCGTAAAATGAGTATTTATTTACTTAATAGTTTTAGTTTAGTTTGATTTAAAGGTAATTAGATTAGATTGGGTTATTTAATGAATTTGATCAGTTTTACTTTATCACTTTTAGTTTAATTTATAGCTTAATATTTTACCAACCAAGGTTAAAGAAACACACAAATATTTAATAATTAAATATTGAAATGATGCCTACCTATATAAGAAAATGATACACAATAATATAAATGATAAATACTAATATAAATGATACATCCTAATATAAATAATAAGCAAATAAGAACTAAGTAATTTGATATGAATTGCGATTTGGCAATGCTTTGGAGGTAGGTAGGGTAGCCAGTAAATTGTAGGCTAGGCTGAGTAGGTAAGAAGGTAGGTTCCAGACTAAAACCTGCAATATAAATTTCATCTTTGCAAATCCATATATACAGTAATATTAATTGTTCCTACTCTATACATATATCAGGTATATTTATTAAATTCTAAACACAACTTACCCTATTAAGGGAATATAAACTTTAGTAAGATAGCTCTGTAGTTTGGTATTGATGCAGGAGCAGATAAGTATAGCACGTAAATAACTGAGTTATTGTGAGTGAAAGAGGACGCTGCAAATGCTAGGCTACTTATATACCCTGTCACTAATGACTACCTGGCAACTTTCGTATCCCAGTTATTCTATTTATTTTGAATTTAATCTATTATTTTTACTGAAACTATAAACTAAAAATTATTATTGAACTAAACATAAACATCAAAGGAAACTACTTAAATATTGAAAAATGAAAAGTACCTAATACTAACTAAAAATATAATTAACATTGTACAGACAATACCAGACATGTTCCGAACAGAGGGAACAAAGAAACATTCTAGAAGAAATTAAAATATTATGGAAACTTAAAATTAGAGCATGACAGTGCCAAAATAATATATATGGTGTCACCACAGTGCCTCCGCGCCCCTAGACCTGAAGAGGTCGCATTACAACTAACAATGAATAAAAAAATGTAAGAAATAGTAATCAATGATTTTAGCAACTAAAAAAATTATGAGTGAAAAGACATGATGACAATTTAGTTCAGTATGTTTTAAGGAGCGTGTAAAGTTTTCTAAAATTGGCATACAGAGAATCATGACATGAGGGTTTAAACGATATAATAATCGAAGCTGCATGAAAATTCTTCAAGAGATTTGAAGCCAATCATTAGAAAAGAAAGGAAATTTGGTCTAGGGAGAGTGAGGAATCGAGTAAGATTATCTTATGATTGACGTAAAGAGAGTCATGATCATGTGTTTTAAACCATATGATAATCGGAGATGCATGGAAACTCCTGAGATTTAAAGTCAACCATAAGAAGAGAGAGTTGGAATAGCGAAAGTGAGTTATCACAAGAAGAGTAATATTTTGACAAGAAGATTCTTCATGATCTATTGGTTTAAACGATAAATCGATTATCGTAGATGCATGAAAATACTTATGTGGTTTAAAGTCATTAATTAGAAAAGATCATGAGTAACGAGATGAGAAAAAAAACTGGAATACAAAGAGGAATTATAATAACCGTTTTGTCAAGAAAATAAGAGATACAAAAATTTAATCAACTAAGCAACGATCATCAAACAAGAAAAAGAGAGCCACACTGGGCTTCACAAACGCAAAAAACAAACTTCCATTGCAATAGAACAGGAAAAGAAAAATTTAATACTACATGAAAAACAACAAGAACAAGGAATTACTGAACAAAACGAGAAGGTAGACGTATCTGACGTCCATATCGTGTTCGATACACGCCATCAGGCTGTTGTGAATCAACAGGTTGATTAACTGGTTGGGGATTATGATCATCAGGCTGTTGCAAATGAACAGGTTGATTAACATTTTGGGGGGTCTGATCACCAGCAACAGCTGGATGAACATAGGGCATACATTCTTGTGGGCTGTTTCGCCCAGTGGGGTAAGAGTTCATTTCCAGAAATGATTCGGCTAGATTAGCTGCTTTCAAACGATCAACCGATACCTTATCTGGACCTCGGGACAACAGAACAGAAAAGAATTTTGGAGTACGAGACAGTACTTTGAATGGACCCTTATAATTTGGTTGTAGTCCCCGTTTGCTTTCATTTCGCATGAAAACATGAGTACAGGTCATCAAGGAAGGATCAATCCAGGAAGAAGTTGGGGGTTGGCGTGATTGAATGGGAGCTAAGGAACGCATGTGTTCTTTAGGTCATCCTTGAAAGGTTTAATCAAATCACCAGGGACAGTGAGTATTTCACCGTAAAGGGCTTCTGCAGGGGAAACTGCTGCGTCTTCGCGCAGAGCAGTGCGAATGGTCAAAAGGATGAGTGGAATTCGTTTCATACACAGCTGAGCATCATCATCAGCGTGGGAACGGAAGGCATCTTTCAGGCGACGATGAAATCGTTCGATCAATCCGTTAGCTTGAGGGTGATATGCAGTGGTACGAATTTTAATAGAGCCTATCCGAAGAAGCATCTCTTTCCAAAGTTGACTCTCAAATTGAGTACCTCTATCGGTAGTTACTGTATGAGGAACACCAAAACGGGCAACCCAATGAAATAAGAAAGCATCAGCAACTGTTTGAGCTGTTATATCGGAAATAGGGATAACTTCCGGCCATCTCGTGTACCGATCAATCATAGTTAATAGATATTTGCAATTCATATTAACCGGAAGGGGTCCAACCAGGTCGAGATGTACCTGACTAAATTTTGCTGAAGCGGGTGGAATTGATTGGATTTGTGCTTTGTTATGACGAACAACTTTCGCTTTTTGACAACTAATACATTGGCGAGTCCACTGAGTTATTTCCTTGTTCATGGAAGGCCAAAAGTACCTCCGTATTAAATGAAGGCGAGTTGCTCTAATGCCAGGATGACCATTGTTATGGTATTGTTCAAAATAAGATCTCCGCAATGTCGCTGGGAGATAAGGTCTTGAGAGAGAACCAGTTGTGTGATGATAAACATCATTGATTTGGGTTAGTGTTATACTCTTGTACTTTCCTGAGAGAATATCTTGCAGTTCAGAATCATCTAACTGAGCCGACCTCAACTTTTCCTCAAGAACATTAGAGAAAACAGCTGAAATGGCTAAATCATCAGAGCTGAAAAGTAAAGAGGGGTTTACTTCGGTTGTTTTACTGATTAGGATAGCATCTTCACTGTGTCTGGAAAGCGCATCAGCCAACACATTATGAGATCCTTTAATGTGCCTGATATCGGTAGTAAAAATACTGATATACTCCAACCAGCGTTCTTCTCTTGGGAAATCTCTAGAACCTTTCTTACGCATAGCCTTTAGAAGAGGCTGGTGGTCTGTTAATATATAGAAGGTGGATCCCTCTACATACGGTAAGAAATATTTCAGAGCAGATTTAGCAGCAAGAAGCTCTTTGCTGAAGGTAGAATAATTTAGTTGAACATTGTTCAGTTTTCGACTGAAGAATGATATTGGTTTCTAACTGCCATCAACTTTTTGTTGCAAAACACCAGCCACAGCAATGTTCGATGCATCAACTGCAATTGATGTCTCTGCATTGGGTATAGGATGGTGAAGCAGAGTGGCATTGGACAGCAGAGTTTTAGTTTGTTGAAACGCTGTTTCGGATTCAGAGTTCCAACTTAATTTAACTTTGTTGGCATTTGATTTGTGCCCAGCAAGCATGCTGGTCAAGGGAGCAAGTTGTTCTGCAGCATGAGGGATATACCTATGGTAAAAGTTAACTAAGCCGAGAAATATGCGAAGTCCTTGTACAGTGATAGGTTTTTCGTAATCTCGAATAGCCTGAACTTTATCTGAGAGAGGGGAAGTTCCATCTTTGCTGATGTGATGGCCGAGGAATGAAAGATCTGATGCTAAAAATGTGCATTTATTCAAGTTTATCTTTAGTCCAAAAGACTCCAGTCGAGCGAAGAGTGTTTCGAGATCTTCCAAATGATCTGCAGTAGATGTACTAGCAATAAGTATGTCGTCAACATACCCAAAGTGTGTGATTTTACGTGGTGTAGAGTTTGAGTTTTGAGAGATAACTTTAAGATCACGAAGAATGTAGTCAATAAATCTCTGGAAAGTTTGCGCTGCACCGCAGAGGCCAAAGTTCATTCGCGTAAACTCGAAATTACCAAAAGGAGTGGCAAGCGCCGTTTTTTCGATATCTCCCTCATCAATTGGTATTTGGAAAAAGGCATCTTTTAAGTCAATGGTTGAAAACACGGAGTGCCCGTGAAGTTTAGAAGAAAAATCGTTCAAGTACGGTAAAGAATAACCATCTTTCTTCGTTACAGAATTAAGTCGCCTATAATCACCTACAAAACGCCAATCTCCAGACTTTTTCGCCACATAGTGCATAGCCGAAGACCATGGACTAGAGCTTTCTCTAATAGTTCCGTCTAATAACATCTTTTGTAAAGAGCTCTCAGCTGCTTCACGAACAACCAAACCCAAACGTCGAGGCTTTGTGGACAGTGGTCGTTGATTGGGGTCGACAATTATTCTATGCACGAAATTGTGTTTAATTGGATCTGACATGGAGAATTCTTTGGTGAGACTGGGATATTTATTCAGTAATTGATCAATGCTCTCTGGAAGGCGAGCAATCACGGATATAAGTGGAATAGAGTTAGAGATGGAGATGTCAGAAGCAGTAACGCAAGAATTAGAGGGGACATGTGTAACCTGACGAAAACGCAAGTGAACTAAAATATCATGATGTGCCAAGAAATCTGCACCAATAATGGGATGTTCAACCTCAGCTATGACAAATACCCACGGCAAAGGTTCTGGAAATCCAAGGTCAACGTACACAAAACGTTCGCCGTATGTTTTAATAATGGTCCCATTCGATGCGCGCAAGGTTAATTTAGAATCTAAGCTTTTAATGTCATATTCTTTTGGGGGAATTACACTAAGAACAGCGCCAGTATCAATAAGATAGGATTGGCTCTCTACTCGATCCGGAATGTACAGGAGATTGGAAGAATTTGGTACGTTATTACTCCTGGGAATATCGCACCCTACTAGTTTAAATGAGAACTATCATAATTTCCCCAAAGGCATACGGACTTATCACACGTACGAGGAGGGATTCTAAAGTTTAGCCAATCGCAGGGGTCGTTACACTTACGAGCTTTTCTACCAAAGCACGCATGGTAATAGCAAAGCTGTTGCCTATCGATATCAGAGGGTATTGAAGGACAACCACCACGTCTGGTAGTGGGTGTGAAGCGATTTTGAGAGTTTCCACGTAAATTTAAAATAGGTGGATGGTTAGTTTTGGAATTTTCCATATTATCAATACGTGTCGTAAGATGTTTCAGGTTTGCAGATAGTTCTTTTACCAACGTAGAAAGATCATCCCTATTGGGTTCGGAATAGTTGTTTGCAGTGCTAACACCTGTTGTGTTAGGTTTAGAGAAACGAGATGCATTTATGGGATAGCTAGAGGAAACCGGTTGTGCATTAATATGCCAAAGGTCATCTGCGATCTTAGCAGCTTCATTTAGACGATGAACATCATTGGAAAATATCATGCTCCTATATTCTGCACTCATTATGACTCATACCCATTGCAAAGGCATAACGAAGATGGTGATTATCGTTTTGATCAGCCTCTGAGAATTTTCTACGAAGATCACGCAGAAATTGCAAGGGTGAGCGATCACCAATGGTCTCCAAGTTATATAGTGCTGTGAATTTAGCATGATCCGGAGTGGAAAACCTGCGAGTTAGTTGCTCCACTAATGAATCGTATGTATCGTTAGCATCAGAAGACAAAAGTTCCTTATAATCTTTTTGCATACCAGTGGGCAGTGCCCTATACAATGAAAGAAAGCTGAGACCGTTATTTTGTGGAGAAGCAACCCTAATCAACTGAGTGGACAATGTCAACCATTCTATATCGGAACGAAATTCAGGCAAGAGGCCAAGTATGGCTGAGGAACAATAACAGGAGTGTTATTAGAAGTTGAACTAGTTGCCATCTTGTCAAGAAATTATGTATCTAAATTTAGAAGAAGAAAATATTTATTTTAAACTTAGAAGATGAAAAAAAATTTAAATCTAGAAGAAAATCATTTAATTCGAATTTAGAAAGATAATTAATGCAATGGAAATTAATTTCTATAGTACCTACTATTGATTGATAAAAAATATTGTTAATGCACGAAACTGGTAAGTTATTTAATTTTTAATTTTAAGAATAAACGTCGCAGCGTAACTAAAATTCGATAGGTTTGCGGAAAGCACATACGTATCTGGTAGGCATACCGAAGAAAACCTAGCTAAACAAAAAGAAATTAAACGATGCAAAAAGAAAAGATATTGATTTTAGTTCAATACAAACAAGGAAATGAATCGACACAAAAGTGAATAGGTAGTGATCGGCCGAAAATGAGAAATGATAATCGTAAAATTTAAAGAAACTTAGTAAGTATAACACTATTAAATAAATAGGTAGCTAGCAGAAATTGGCTGAAAAAACTAGGTAGGTATAATACACTGATCATTAGGTAGCTATAGCAGAAATGAGTTTAAAATGTAAGTAGGTAGCTAGCAGAATCGAGTTGAAAAAAAAGTAGGTATAACACAGTTAAATAGGTAGCTAGCAGCCTAGCGGAAATGAGTTGAAGAATCTAGGTACCTAGGTGTTACACTGGTAAATAAGTAGCTATTTGAGAAAGAATTTAATACACTAAATTTAAAGATATTAATTTAAGTAGGTTGGTACTAATATATTCCTCAAACTTGGTTGGTAGTGTTCGGACAAAGGGTGTCACCAATAAAGTGAGTATTTATTTACTTAATAGTTTTAGTTTAGTTTGATTTAAAGGTAATTAGATTAGATTGGGTTATTTAATGAATTTGATCAGTTTTACTTTATCACTTTTAGTTTAATTTATAACTTAATATTTTACCAACCAAGGTTAAAGAAACACACAAATATTTAATAATTAAATATTGAAATGATGCCTACCTATATAAGAAAATGATACACAATAATATAAATGATAAATACTAATATAAATGATACATCCTAATATAAATAATAAGCAAATAAGAACTAAGTAATTTGATATGAATTGCGATTTGGCAATGCTTTGGAGGTAGGTAGGGTAGCCAGTAAATTGTAGGCTAGGCTGAGTAAGTAAGAAGGTAGGTTCCAGACTAAAACCTGCAATATAAATTTCATCTTTGCAAATCCATATATACAGTAATATTAATTGTTCCTACTCTATACATATATCAGGTATATTTATTAAATTCTAAACACAACTTACCCTATTAAGGGAATATAAACTTTAGTAAGATAGCTCTGTAGTTTGGTATTGATGCAGGAGCAGATAAGTATAGCACGTAAATAACTGAGTTATTGTGAGTGAAAGAGGACGCTGCAAATGCTAGGCTACTTGTATACCCTGTCACTAATGACTACCTGGCAACTTTCGTATCCCAGTTATTCTATTTATTTCGAATTTAATCTATTATTTTTACTGAAACTATAAACTAAAAATTATTATTGAACTAAACATAAACATCAAAGGAAACTACTTAAATATTGAAAAATGAAAAGTACCTAATACTAACTAAAAATATAATTAACATTGTACAGACAATACCAGACATGTTCCGAACAGAGGGAACAAAGAAACATTCTAGAAGAAATTAAAATATTATGGAAACTTAAAATTAGAACATGACAGTGCCAAACTAATATATATGGTGTCACCACAAGCGAATCACTAATCTGATGCTCAAGAAGAAGATTGTACACTCTTTGTTTTGATTACAAATTTGAATTTTATAAACCAACTATGCGTTTTAAGCCTTTATTTAAATTATTTTAGATATTAATTGTTCCCTAAAGTACCTATATAAACGTTTCTATTATAATTTCATTCAATTTTATACCTTTACACGAATATTAAATGGATTTATTAAACCTAATACCTAGTTGACAATCAAAACAAATGGTGTACATTCTTTTTCTTCAGGCTGAAAATTTCTTAAATTAGTAAGTCGGAAGTCAAACAGGTTTTGTAGAGTTTTGATTTTAAAAATCTTTAAAAGCATATAAAATTAAAAATACGCTACCAAATTTGATGCGGTTTGCAGCAAAATGATAAGGAACATTAGCTTCGTTAAATAAAGCAATAAAAATATTTGCTTGGAGGGGACCTTTAAACGTTTCTATAATAAGTTTATCCAAATTTAAACCTTTAAACGAATAATAAATAGATTTATTTAACCAAATACCTAGTTGACAATCAAAACAAATGGTGTACATTCTTTTTCTTCAGGCTGAAAATTAGAAAGTCGGAAGTAAAGTAGGTTTTGTAGAGTTTGAATTATAAAAATCTTTAAATGCATATAAAATTAAAAATATGCCATCAAATTTGATGGGGTTTGTTGTAAAATGATGAGAAACATTAACCTCGTTGATTTAAGCAATAAAAAAATTTGCTTGGAGGGGACCTTTAATGATACAGTATATTAATAAAGATTTTAAATTTTATGAAAATGACCATATACATACCTATGAATTTCCTTGATTTTTAAAGATACTACGATACTACCTATTATAAATTCAGTTACATTCCTAGTGTGGAAGCCAAACTGACTGCTTTGGGGACTAATTCTACTCTGGTGTAGACAGTGTAGCTGGCCAAAACTACTCTGGGCACCTGCTCCTATTTGCATAGCGCGCTGTCTAAATGCGGATACGCAGCCCTTAGCAAAAACTGCTATAGGTTTAATAGTAATAACTAGAGCTAGGACATTGGGGCACTTAAAAAAGCAGTAGTAGCGGTCAAAACGAGCACTTGTAGCGCTATAAATGTGCAGTAGGAGCGATAGTAAAGAGCATTTGGGGCACTTATCGGGGCATTTGGGGCACTTATCGGGGCATTTTGGGCATTTATCGGAGCATTTGAAGCACTTATCAGTGCATTTGGGGATAGTTATTGGTGCATTTGAGGCAGGTTTTGGAGAGTTTCATGCACCGAAAGAAAAAGCGTGTTACTTATCAAAGTAAGAATTTTAACGAGGTTTTGTTTTGAAGAGTTTATGGATGAAATATGCACAAGAATTATCTTTATTTTTATCCATAAATAATTCATTTTGAAAAATCATTATGTAAATATGTAAGGCTCAAAAGTATTGTGCAATACTTGAAAAAACATAAGAAAAAGAACAATAGATGTTGAAACCAAAATGAACGTATACAGTACATATAATAATTGGAATCTATATTGAGTCTATAATGTTACAGAAAATTTTAGCATCACATGTTGTTGAAGTTTATTAACAAGATAAAACCACTACTTCCTTAACATTTTTTTTGACACTTCATCGTCTATCTGACCAAATATTTCAATAAAAAGAATAATCTCTACTTCTTTGGAAGTAACAGGGGCACTAGCATAGCGGGAAACATCTTAGGGAGTCAATTCGTGAAATATTTCAGTCTGTTTTCTTCACTACGCCTTGCAAAACATTCAACCCAGCATTTACTTACTCAAACAAATGTATGAAAAAATAAGGTATGTAAAATAAAACAAAGATATTTGTAACTAAATAGATATGAATTACGTGAAAATCTAGGGTTAATATTAGAATAGTTACACCTCTTTTTAATTTTTATAGAACTTTTCTAATCAAAGAAGATGTATAGGAAAAGGGTAACAAAATTAAATTATTAAAAAAACTGAACAACAATACATTAACTCATTAAGTGAATGTAATCAAATTAAATCAATGCATGACTAGATTAATGGTAGACATAGAATATATTTGTTAAACCATATAATTTAAAGTTGTCATTGTAAGAACTACATGGCCCTTATAGAACGGATATTTTTTGCACGATAAAAGATCGTCCGCTGTACGAGCTTTATCTGTAATATGATTTCTCTTCAACATTTGAAATTAGTTAACTATCAAAAAATAATTACGGATACAATTTCCTTGACTGTACCTAGGTAATAGCACACAAACACATACCCTGGTATTTCACTGAAGCTATCTCTCTATCAATATCAAATTCGCATTTTAATCTATTTTTAGTTTAAGTATATTTATACGAACTAATTATTAGTAATATGAAGGATGGGGAAAGAAATGTATAAATTAAAAAGGCTACATTAATCACTGACAGATAGCTATGTGAAATTAGTTCGATCATGAACCCTTAAATACACTTAAAAGTGCAGTTGTCCACCCGGTAAGAATGATACAGTTATTTGACATTACTCAATCTTGGTGCGCAATAGAAGTCAACCTGAGTACATATGGAGCATTTTGAGACATTTTGAGCATTTTGGGGCGTTTATAGCGTTTGGAGCATTATGAGCGCTAGTGGCATTTAACTTATAAATGCTCCAATGTCCGAGCCTTAGTAATAACACATTACAGTCGTGACTAGGGGCCGCGCATCCGCAGTTAGGCAGCGCGCTAGGTAAATAAGAGCAGGTGCCCAGAGAAGTTCTGCACAGTTACGCCGGAGTATAATTAGCCCCCAAAGCGGTCAGTTTGGCACCCACGCAAAACAAGTAGTAATCAAAGTAAGGGGGGGGGGGGAGTTTTTTTCAGAGCTAGCTTTCAAGAATGAATGCCATTTTATCAATTTTCTTCATTCATTCGAAGAGACAATTTGTGATTTCTAGCCTTCAAAAGTTACAAAATTAAACAAAATCACTTATATAAGTCTCCCTAATAAGTAATAAAATTCTTATTTTTGTTATAATTGAAAGTGATTGAAAATTTTAGTAATTGGAAATTATTAGAAGTAATAATTTAGTATAAGTATGGTAGAAGTTATCTATTAGAAAGACGGCATAACTCTCCTTTTAACAGTGCAAAATTAGTTGATACAACGATAATGAACTATTTTCTTTAGAACGACGTACCATTACCTATACTCTCTCAATAGATGTTAAAAAAAATATATATTAGAGTTTAATTTATTATTACCAGTACTCTGAATATTTGCAAATTTTAATACTTGCAAAATAAATAACCGTTATCACTATGGAGTGGATTTGAACAGTCAGTATTTAAGAATTCAGTATTTCAGAAACTACAGTATTTGGACGAAATAATTTACAATTGCCAATTAATTTAATTGGAAATTTTTAAGTAATATTGCTGATATTGAAAAGAAATTGAATATATACGGGGCTTGAGGTCGCAGTTAGAAAGGAAAGATACTCTATGTAAGAATAACCTACCACCAGTCGGAGACGATGCTCATGGATGCAAAAAAATAATAATCCATGAATGCAGTTACTTACGGTGACAGAACAATAACCCCCGTGCAAAAAAAAAAACCTGCGGTCAAAAAACCCCGTGCAAAATACCCCCGGAAAAAAACCCTGTGCAATAAACCCTCCGAACAAATACCCCCGAACAAAAAAAAACATAGCATAAAACCCCCGGTCGATATAAATAGCCAAATTCAAATTGATTAATTTTCATTATTTTCTTATTAATAAAATTACTATATGCTATAAATATAAAGAGATATAGCGCACCTATAGTGACAAAATGTATACTGTACTTTTTTTTAACTATAAAATAGGTAATTGGGTATACCTTATTTTGCCAAAAAATTTGTCATCATATTTTCGAAGGAAATGTAATAATTATTGGTTCGCATTGAATAATGTTTAATATATCAATAAAAATGAATTATGCTATTTATAAAGACCGGGGTTTTTTGCTTGGGGGGCGTTGTCCGGGGGGTTTATTGCACGGAGTTTTTTTGCACGGGGGTTTTTGACCGGGTTTTTTTTTTTTTTTTTGCACGGGGGTTATTGTCTTGGAATCGTCACTTACTAAGGAATGTGACGAAAAGAGTCACCAGCAGCGGTGGCAGCACTCACAGATGGAAAAGGAAAATGAAGAAGTGATAATAAATGATAACACAAAAATCTAAGAGCTCGTAGTTGAAGAGCAAAACCAATAGCGTTATCCTCAAAAACTACAAGTAGCCACAAAAACGGTAAGCCTGAAGCTGTTAGGGGCCCCTTCTCATTCACCTCAACAGATTGAGGATACAGCCACTGATCGAGGGCTTTACTATTAGCCTGAACAGAACTGATACGAATAACTTTGCTAACTATATCAGTTAGCACTGAATTAATAGAAATTTGTCCTTACCAATTAAGAAAAGGGAGATTTGCACTGCTGTCGTTTGTTTCTTCACTTTCTTGTCAGGAGAAGGGATCTGGTCATAGGTAGTTGTCTTTCGAGTTCCAGCTAGCGAATGCTCTCTTCATTGAACTGGAAACAAATTTTAATGATATAAATTAATATATTAGTTATTGTTATTGAATAGGTTTGATGCGAATATAATGGTTTCGAGATTTCGTTAAACGGAAAATATATAAGGACCTAAATATAGATCTAGAAGTCAGATTGGAAAGAGAATCCGTGAATGGAATGAAAGAGACACTCTTTAATGGAATATTACGGAATGAGAATCAAGTAATCGTGGAAGTAAGAGGAAAATGAACAAAATGGTGGCAAAAACTTGTGGCAAATTATATTAATAAACAATCTAAGACTACATTGTAATCCATATGAATAAAATAGTTAAAAGAATGCTCGCACTCGACAGAAATACCGATAAAGAAAAAGAAGGTGACGTCACTTGGAATACGATTTCAAGGTTCTTATATTGTTAACTTTCGAGGGTAGCTCAATACTAGCTTTTCTGTAGCTTAACACTAGCTTTACAGAATACAGCTATTAGCTACTTTATTCTATACAGTTTTCTTTTTTTATTCGTTTTGTTAATTTGTATATATTATGAACAACAATTTAAAGTTAGTGATCTATGATTTTAATTCATTCCTTAAAGGTCCTCTCCAGGCTCCGGGAAAAAATGAGTTTATAACATAACATTATAGAACTAAGGTCTACGATCATTATTCTGCAAACCGCATACAATTTGGTTCAGTTATATTTTATAATTTGTTTTTAAAGTTTTTAATACTCTAGTTGTGAGCAACAATTGAGTGAATCACTAATCTGATGCTCAAGAAGAAGATGAAGATTGATTGATTGAAGAAATCCGCCTTTAATTGAAGAAATCCGCCGACAAATGTTAAGTATACATATTTCACCATATTGATTTTATCGTGATGAATATTAAATAGTTCATATACCTACATTTTTATACAAGAATTTACTCTCTATAGCTCTTCAAATTAAATCATTGTTGGAGAATACACAATCGATCGTAGTCGACATAAATCCAATTATTATTGAATATTATCTGAGCTAAATTCAATAAATTATTTCAGTATTAGGTTTAAATTTCCGTATATATATAATTATATATTAACATTTACGATACATTTAATTATATATTTCACCAAGTAATAAAAAAGTTTTCTTCATGAAGATCTATAACCAAATATTTCCGATGCGAGTATCTGTATGCCTAGTGACGTCATGAGTCGCAAGCGTGACGTCACACTTTCGCACCATTTTCAAGTCCGGGTATCCTTCTAACTATTTAATTCATGGTTATCCCTATCTAGTGCTATTCTACAAAACAGTCAATTTCAATGAAAGAAAAAGGAAAAATACACCGTCATCATCCAATGTGAAACTGTTCGTACCGAAAAATCCTCTGCCTCTTCCTTCAATTCATTACTGTTATATGGTATCATTCGTTAAAAAAAACTCTCATAAATGCAACATGAATATCTTACATAGGTATTTACTATTGTTAATTTATGATAGTTATTTTAGTATAAAGTTATTAATAAATATTAAATAATCACTGCTAATTTAGGTAGGGGTTTAACGTTTTCTTTGGATCCAAAGGCCATGTCACTGACGTCAAAAGGAAATTAAATACAAGGGACTGGAAGAACAAGTCAAAGAGGAAAGTGGCTTCAAGAAGAAAGTCACCTACCACCGTCGGTGACAATGCTCTTGGATACAGAAGAGCTACTCCGAGAATGCATTCACTTAAAAAAAGAATAAAAAAGGACCCAATTTAAAGGTCCCCTCCAAGAAAATATTTTTATTGCTTTATTTAACGAAGCTAATGTTCCTTATCATATTGCTGTGAACCGCATCGAATTTGGTAGCATATTTTTAATTTTATATGCTTTTAAAGATTTTTAAAATCAAAACTCTACAAAACCTATTTTACTTCCGACTTACTAATTTAAGAAATCTTCAGCCTGAAGAAAGAGAATGTACACCATTTGTTTTGATTGTCAACTAGGTATTAGGTTTAATAAATCCATTTAATATTCGTGTAAAGGTATAAAATTGAATGAACTTATAATAGAAACGTTTATATACTTTAAGAAACAATTAATATCTAAAATAATTTAATAAAGGCCGAAAACACATGGTTTGTTTATAAAATTCAAATTTGTAATCAAAACAATGAGTGAGTGTACAATCTTCTTCTTGAGCATCAGATTAGTGATTCGCTCAATTGTTGCTCACAGAGTATTAAAAAACTTTAAAAACAAATTATAAAATATATATTTAACCGAATTGTATGCGGTTGGCAGAATAATGATCGTAGACCTTAGTTCTATAATATTATCATTATAAACTCATTTTTTTCCCTGAGCCTGAAGAGGATCTTTAAGGTCCGGAGGCTGCACTCGTGGATGGAAGAATAAAATGAAAAAGGAATAGTAAATTAAGCCTACAAGCCTAACAAACAAAAAAGTGAATCAAAAATCAAAACATTACAACTGTACAAAAATAATTACTTCCAATATTTACACATTCATTCTCAATTTCCTACTTATCCAAATCAGTATCAGTATCAGTATCATATTCGCAGAGTAGGGCCATTCGCAACGGCACTCTAACTCGCATCGATTTGACACCCTCATCATAATAACTCCAGTAAAATACCAGGTGTAGAGAAGCATGCATGCTAATGCAACTCCACACCTGTCCCCACACAAGTCAAGATAGCCCATGTGTATCATTAGTAAAAGTTTAAAGATATCAAAATTCCATTTTCAGGCAAATTAAAAGATTAAAAACTATTTTATTTTTGTTCTAACTAAAATACACGAGAAAAATAAAAATATACCAGAGAGACAGGGTTGAGGAGCAGTATTCAAGAAAGGATGTGCATTGTGGGAGAAAACAAACACACAACCAGGTTCTCCTCCACAGCACCCATCCTGCTCAGAGCAAAGACAGGGTGTGTACTGGGAGAAGAGAAAAACAACACACACACACAACCAGGTTCTCTTCCACAGCACCCATCCTGCTCAGAGTTAGGATAGGGTGTGTACTGGGAGAAGAGAAAAAACAACACACACACACACACAACCAGGTTCTCTTCCACAGCACCCATCCCGCTCAGAGCTAGGATAGGGTGCAATCGAACCAAAAATATTTTTCATTAATTCTATAATACGGAATCACGGTCAAAGTCATGTCTATTTTCTGTCTCTGTTTCACAGTTTCTGTCTTCAGATGGTCCGATGGAACTCATGGAAGTACTAGTAGGATGGTCCTCAGAGTTCAGACGTTTGGTCTGAAGCGGACACGAGACTGAGTCTTGACTCTTGAGGACCCGAGGCTTCACTTAACCGATACAAGAAGAAGAAATTCGTTTCGGTAATTCAGGGTCCGTTCTGGTATGTGTATGGTCATGGACCGCTCATATTTATTATTAGGTGAAAATAGATGTCATTTGAAAATATTTTTGTCCGTGTGCCATTACTGCCATAAAGAAAGTGAATAATAATAAAGAAAGTGAAAGGTGGAAAGCAACCAGGCCCTGATGGTATTAAGGGAGAACTATATAAGGCTATGTGTAGGAGTGAGAAATGTTTGGAGGGTATGGTTGAGGTGTACAATGGGGTGCTGGAAAGAGGTAGGGTTAGGGAGGAGTGGAAGAAATCAAAAACAGTAATGATTCCCAAGGTAAGCAAGCCACAGGCTATGCAGCATAGACCTGTGGCTCTAACAAATGTAGGGTACAAGCTGTTCATGGGTATGGTCAAAGATAGATTGGTGGGACAGGAGATGTTTGATGGTAGGGTGAGTGGTTTGCAGCCAGTCTGCAGAATATGTGAGATATTTGGGATATTCTCTCCGAACAATTTTGAATTAATTCCTATATTTACATTAATTTTGCTACGAACACTTTTGAATTAATCCCTTTATTTACATTAATTTTGCTACGAACAAAATAAGAGATCTCTACGAACACTTTACCAGTTTCTGCAGACTGGGTTTGCAGGCTGGTTTTATGGAAGGAAGGAGGATAGAGGAAAACTTGTGGATTCTGAATAACTGTGTGGAGGAGAGCTATATGAGGAAGGAGGTGTTGGTTGTGGTAGCGGTGGATTTCAGTAAGGCATTTGATAGCATTGATAGGAAAGCACTGATTGAAAATCTAATGTATTATAAGTGTGATCCAAGGGTGATTCAGGTGATAGCGGAGCTGTTAGGGGGGATAAGACTGAGGTATGGCGTGAAGGAAGCCAAGTAAAATAGTAGGATCATTTTCCTATGTCCCATAAACTTGCCATTTGTCTCTCCAGCTCTCTCCAAAATTCAACAAATTCTCTCCAAAATGATCAAATTTTCATAAATTCTCTCCAAAATAACATTGTAGCATAGGAGAAAAATAGATAAAACTCGCCATTTGCCATTGAAGGGCTCAAAATAACTGTCACAAACTCGCCATCAAAATGGCGAGTTTGGACATGTTTCATTACTTGGGAAGGAAGGGAGTTGGGTGAGATGGAAGTGAAGAACGGGATAAGGCAGGGTTGCACAGGATCGCCTAGGTTGTTTGTGATGGTTGTGGGGAGAATTATAGAGAGATTGCAAAGGAGTGGCCTGGGGTATAGAGGCGGACAAAGAAGGATACCGGTGCTTTTTTATGCGGATGATGGCTTGCTGTTGGCAAGATCGAGGGAGGAGGCGGGGGAGATGGTTGATATATTGGAGGAGTGTGCAAGGGATTGTGGTTTGAGTATAAGTAGGGAGAAGAGTAAGTGTATGGTTTTTAATGGTGGGGGTGACGTTGGAGAGAGTGTGATCAGGGGGATGGAAGTGGTGGAGGAAGTTAGATATCTGGGAGTGTTGGTGAGTGCAAGGAGGGACTGTTTCAGGGAAAATAAGAAGGAAAAGATAAGGAGTGCGGAGAGAATGGTGAATGTAACCTACTCAGTGCTGGAGAGGTCCTGTGACAGACTACTGATGGGCAAAACTTTTGGAAGAGTGTGGTGCTGCCAGGGGTGTTGCATGCGGGAGAGGTTATGGTGTGGAATAAGACGGAGATCGGGAAGTTGCAGAGATTGGAGAATGGGGTTTGGAGAAGGATCTTGAGGGCACCTACTTATGCACCAGTGGCAGGTCTGCAGGGTGAAGTAGGGTGCTCGTCAGCTATGGCAAGGGACATGAAGATGAAGGTTAGGTTTGGTGGGTTCTTGATGAACACTGGGAATGAGGTACTGAGGGATATGGTTGAGAGGGTGAGGGAGAGGGGTGGTGGTAATTCATGGATGAGAAAGATAGAGGAGTATATGGCGGAGCTTAGTTTGGACTGGGAGGCCCTGAGGGTGTTAGATAGCGGAGAATTGGGAAGAATAGTTGATAGGTGGGAGGAGAGTAGATGGAGAAGGGAGGTGGAAAGCAGAAGTACATTGGTATGGTACAGAGAGAAGGAGGGAATAGGGGGAGAATGGTACGAAAATAGGTGGGGAGCATGTCTGCTGTTCAGAGCAAGAACAAATTCTCTTAGATTGGGATGGAGGGAGAGATTTTGGGGTGGGGAGGTTGGGTGTAGGATGTGTGGTGCGGAGGAGGAGACTTTGGAGCACTTCCTGCTGGAGTGTCCTATGCTGATGGAGGTGAGGGAGAGATATGGGGTGGTGAGTATGAGTGGGGTGATGAGCTTTGGTGAGAGGAATCTTGATGGGGTGTGGAGTTTTCTGGAGGAGGCGTGGAGGGAGAGGGGGTTGTTGGCGGGAGAGGGAGTGGGGCTGCCAGAGGGTGGGGGTTGAGGACTGGAGGAGGAGGTCTCGGCCCTGCGGAAGGGGCTGGGGGGTGTGAAGTCAAGGGGTCCAGGAGGGGGGACAGTGGCGCTGAAAAGCCATATTCTAGAATCCCCCCCGAAATCCAGTTCCATACAATCTCGCTTCGTCGTTCGTTCTGTAAACATCAGAGCTACCGTCCGTCTTTTCCAAAGTGTTTCAAAGTGAATATTGTGTGAATTTCCTATTGATTTCTTTCTGAAAACAAAGACAACGTATTTTCAAAGTTGAGAATAAGTAATTAAAGTGCTAAAATGCCCCTTCCGGGCAAGGGGAGAGATAATTCCTCTCCTCGAGGAAAACCCCAAAGTGACTAGAGTCATTCAAATAGTAAACAAACTTTCAGTGCCAAGAAACAATCGCCTACAAGAAAGCGCAACAAACGCAAGAAAAAGCACTCTCAAAATAGTAATCATGAAGCTAACAAGAAACGCCTACAAACAGTGAAACAGACATTAATGACAACAGTATCATTGTGCAGTCTGAAGAACTACATGGAAACCAATCTGATGCCAGACTTGCCAGTGGTATAATTTCTGACAGCAATAGCAATACAAGCTCAATTAAAGGTAGCCAATTTATCAGTCAACTTAGTCAAGAAGAAATGAGTGATGAAGATTCTCTAACTCAGTCTCACGTACAAGAAGTAAATACCCAAGAAAGTGTTGAAAGTATGATTTTTAAAACCACAAGACTTCCAAAGCAATCTATGACAGCACCTAAACCAAATATGAATAATGAAACTACAGAACCAAGCAGAGCTCGAGTTGATCTGAATAGACTAGATAAAGTACCACCCAATACACGCCATGTGTACATAACAAGTACTGATCCTACCAAAAAACTCACTACTTTCAACCCCTGCAAACTCCAAATGGACATAGACTCTATTTGTGGCCCTGTGAATAAGGTAGAGTACCAGAGATCAGGATCACTACTAATTACTCCAGAAACAATTGAACAGGTACAAACCCTCCTAAAAGCTAAAAAATTCTATGTACTAAATATCTCTATAACTGCTTCTGTAGCTTGGACTAGACATTTCTCATATGGTAAATTATATGCCAGAGAATTTTTAGAAGACTCTATAGATGCAATTTTTGAAGCCTTGAAGCCACACAAAGTAGTATCAGTTAGGAAACTGTATTCAGATCCTAATAAAGTCAACATACCTCTCTATGTACTTACATTTTTAGGCCCCTGTCCATCAGAACTTAGGGTTGGCTATGTACAATATAAAATTGACAGATACTACTCTAAGCCACTCCAATGCAGGTCGTGCTGGAAACTACGTCACTCAACAAATAATCGTAGAAGTCAAGCGACATGCACATTTTGTTCCTCTACATCTCATAGCAAAACAGAATGTAAAGCAGACACTCCAATGTGTATTAACTGTAAAGGTATCCATGAGGCCAACTCCCCATCCTGCCCTATGTATAAATATGAAACTCAAATTTGTGCCATGCAAGCAGAGCAAGGGATCAGTTTCTCTGAAGCCAGGATGAGAATGAGTCAACCCAGACAAAGTCAAAATATAGAGATATCACAAAGCCAAGAAGAACCAAGCTTTCCTGTTCCACTTGGATATACTGACAAAGTAAGAAATGTTCCAGAATTCCATTTTGAAATAAATGATTCACAAAATCAACAAAAACAAGCAAGAGTAACATCACCAATCATATCCTCCAATAGCTCCTTCCCTCCGTTAAGAAATATTCAAAGTCAACAAATAGAACCCTCATACATTACCCCAGGTCAACCTAACCAATCTTACCAATCAAAGTCCACCCTTACTTATGCTGAAAAAGTACAACAAGATGCTCACCATGGTCTTCCACCACTACCCCCACTATCTCCACCTCACTTTGCTCCTATCAATGATGAATCTTCTCACAACAATTTTGTTTATCACAATCAACGTAATCAAAGGGAAATGGATGTAACCTTCCCATGTGCCACCAGAACCCAACATTATGGAAACTATTACAAAAGCACTTCCTCAACTTATTCCATTTATTGTTAAACTTCTCTTCGCAACTACATTGCCCGAAAAAATTGAATGCATCCCACAAATAGGCACTACCTTAAAACTTGATAATATTATATCAAAGGCACTCTCTTCACTACAGCTGACTCCGAACACAATATGAGCTCTATAATTTTGCAGTGGAACATGCGTAGTTTCCGTTCCCAAAAGCCTTACCTCCAAACAGCCATAGAGTCCATGAAACCATCTGTAATAGCCATACAGGAGACTTATCTCAAACCTAAGCATCGGTCTTACCTATCATCCTATCATTTCCCTCCAATTAGAAAAGATAGGACTGACAGAGAAGGAGGAGGAGTTGCATTATTCATCTACCAAACACTGCAATACAATATAATTCAGTTGAATACTCCTTTAGAAGCAGTTGCAGCAGTAGTTTTCTTTGACAAGAAACCCATCACTATAGTATGATTGTATATTCCTCCTGATTGTCTCCTCTCAGATCTGCGCACCAGTTTGGAAAATCTTATCAACCAACTCTCCTCACCTTATCTCATAGCAGCTGATATAAATGCTTACCATCCAAGCTGGGGCTCCCCATTAGCAAATGCCAGAGGGACTTTCATAGATCATTTAATAGAAGAGAAATCAATGATTATCCTAAATAATGGAGAACCAACTCAATTATCTCCCAATGGAAGTTTTAGCCACATAGACATCACACTATGTACACCTGAGTTGGCCAGTAAATTCCATTGGCAGCCCCATCATGATCAGTTGAATAGTGATCATTTTCCTTTGATCATCTCCACCTCCCTCTCACCCATTAATGAAATACCCCTAGCAAAATGGAGATATAAAACAGCTAATTGGGACTCATTCCAGAAAGATCTAATAATGCCTACAACATTCTCATCACCCGATTCAGCTTGTATGGAAGTAACCTCTGGTATAATAGAATCTGCAAAGAAGAATATAGAGCAAACCACAAATAAACCTAGATATCCTTCTTGTTACTGGTGGACGGAGGAATGCACAGTGACAAAAAGAGCTAAGAATAGGGCACTAACCAGATATAAAAATCACCTGGGAGGTGTTGTACTGTGGAATCAGTATAAAGAAGCAAAGAGAAGTTTCAGGAAAATAATAATGGAAGCTAGGAAGCAAAGTTGGAATTCTTTTCTCTCCAAGTTTACATGTAGCACAACGTCCAGTGAAGTTTGGAAGCAGGTTCGATGTTTGCGAAATAATCCTCCATGCAAAAGATACATTTTGAAAGATGGAAATAGCTACCTTACAACACCCTTGGAAGTAGCTGAATCTTTGGCAGAGCAATTTTCCAATAAGAGCAATGGTACATATAGTGATCCTGTATTCAATGAAAATAAGGAGAGAGAAGAAGAAATCCCAATCAACTTTCCAAATGGAGAGGAGCAAAACTATAACCTTCCATTTACCCTTCCAGAACTGGAACATGCAGTAGCTGTATCACACTCACGATCCCCTGGTACTGATAACATTCCGTATGAGCTTATAAACCACTTATCATCCTTGCAGCTAAACCAACTACTAAATTTCTACAATTACCTCTATAAGACAGGATACCCAAAGCAATGGAGTGAAGGACTAATTGTACCTATACCTAAAACAAACAAACCAATTTTTCTAAAGGAGTTGCCTCTCAAAGATCATGGAACGCATAATAACAAGAAGGTTACAAGAACACCTGGAAACAATAAACTTCTATACCCCATTTCAGAGTGGGTTTAGAGCAGGTCACAGCACACTTGATGGACTTTTCAGACTGAAACATGATGCCCGACATGCTGTACTGCATGGAAAATTCTGTGTAGCAATTTTTTTGGATATTGTCTGTGCATTTGATACAGTATGGCACCATGAACTCTTGCTTAAATTAAAAAACCTTGGACTATCTGGGAATCTGCCAAACTATATATCACAATTCCTTCAAAACCGTTCAATTAAAGTCAGAGTCAGTTCTACATCATCTTCATCACATCCAGTGTACAGTGGAGTTCCTCAAGGATCTGTCATCAGTCCTACAGTATTCTCAATTTTTATAAATGACCTGTTTGAAGAACTACCTGAAAATGTTGAGTCATCCCTGTATGCCGATGATGGTGCTATCTGGATAGTAAATGAATCTCTTCAAGTAGCATTGAATTCTGCACAGCAAGCCCTAGACAAAATAACTGAATGGTCCAAGATTTGGGGCCTTTCCTTCTCAACTCAGAAAACAAACTGCATCATATTCTCGCTCAGACAAACTCGAAATCCCAACCCACTAACCCTGTACAACACCCCAGTCCCGTTTGTGAACTCTTTCAAGTTTCTCGGAGTTATATTTGATAGACAATTAACATGGAAGAAACATATAATGGAACTGAAACAAAAATGTGGCAAAGATATTCAATTAATGAGAGTTATAGCTGCAAATAAATGGGGTGCAGATTACTACATCCTGAGGAAATTATACACTTCTTTAATACTACCCAAAGTTGAGTATGCATCACCTCTGTTTGACAATGCTGCCTACTCGCATCTTCTTACACTGGATAGGATTCAGTATGCTGCAATCCGTATCATGTTGGGTGCACTAAGATGCACACCAGTTGTCAAACTAAATGCTGAAGCAGACCTGCTACCCCTCAAATTCAGACGACAGATGTTGCTGGTCCAATATGGATGTAGGATATCCAGTATCCCTCAACATCCAGTTCGTGACCAAATAAGGAACCTCAGAAGTTATGAAATGGATCTGGATGCAGATTATGCCCTTTCTGCCATTACAAGATTCCGAAGGGAGTTAGAAGATCTACCCTTTGTATTAGAAAACATACCTACAACAGAAAGAAGACTCAAGTATAGAAACTATCCTTCCAGTTAAAAGCTCTCTTCCTACATATAAAAAAGATGATTTAACGTCTCAGCAGTGGAAGGTACAGTTTTCAGAGCTGGCAACATCTTACAGTGATAGAACTCCAGTTTACACAGATGGATCTGTAGTTGAAGAGAAGAGTGGGAGTGGAGTTTGGAGTGAGGAATTTTCACTCATTGCCCGCCTCCCTACTGATACCTCTGTCTTTACTACTGAATTATATGCAATATATTGTTGTCTGTCGTTCGTGAATAACATTATGAAGAAGTATGTTATATATACAGACAGCCTAAGTGCCATCAGAGCCCTGCAATCAATGCGCACCTCAACTCACTATCTTGTTTACTGGATCATAAGCCTAATCCAACAAATGCCTACTAATAAAGTAATAATTGAGTGGGTTCCTGGCCACTGCAATATAGATGGCAATGAACAGGCTGACAAACTGGCTAAATCATCTGTGGAACTGAGCCATCCCACCATCAAAGAAATTCATCACAAAGAAAACTCAAGAGCACTACTATGAGAAGTGGAAAGAAGAATGGTCTTCTCTCCCTCCAGAGACAACTTCTTTCAAACCTGCTTTGGGACCATTCCATTATGCTGATGAAGCACGAAATCTTCAAGTGCCTCTTACTAGAATTCGCTTGGGAACAAGTAAGCTCTCTCATGGCCATCTATTCAGAAGGGAACCTCATGTTGAATGTTCTCAATGCCAGTGTTTCCTTACACATCAGCATGTGTTGATGCTATGCCCCAAGTACAGAGTAGAAAGAGATGTTTTAAAACAACAGTGTCAGAACCTGCAAATCAACTTCACCTTTAAAGAGATAACATCTAAGGAATGCATGACTGGGCCACTGATCCAGTTTCTCATCGATGCTGCTGTTCTGACTGAATTGTAGCTACACCTCATGCTCAGAAACCCGGCACCCTGGCTGGGAATGGTGACGTGCCATACTCTTCAAAGTCGCACCACCACATTACGGCGCACCACTGTACTTTCTATTAATGATCCTAATGTGAAAATCTGTTATGTAGTTGAATGTTCTTAATGCCAGTGTTTCCTTAAACATCAGCATGTGTTGATGCTATGCCCCAAGTACAGAGTAGAAAGAGATGTTTTAAAACAACAGTGTCAGAACCTGCAAATCAACTTCACCTTTAAAGAGATATTATCTAAGGAATGCATGACTGGGCCACTGATCCAGTTTCTCATCGATGCTGCTGTTCTGACTGAATTGTAGCTACACCTCATGCTCAGAAACCCGGCACCCTGGCTGGGAATGGTGACGTGCCATACTCTTCAAAGTCGCACCACCGCATTATGGCGCACCACTGTACTTTCTATTAATGATCCTAATGTGAAAATCTGTTATGTAGTTTGTTGTTCTGCACACTTCATGATTGCTTAATGAACTGGCAGGGGGGTTTGGGGGCGGCACGCCCCCCGATACATCTACCTAACGGTTAACTGATAAGTTTTTATTTACACCTCAGACTGAAAGTTTACAATAGTTACCCAATAAAATTAAAATTAAAGTTTTCTATGATAAATTTTATTTTCTATTCCAAATTAAACATCTCAAAGAATTAAACTGTGTAGTATAAACATTGGATTCAGGTACCGTCAGGCGTCAGACATAAATTTGATACGACAATTACCTATCAAATTCACTCTGTTTATCATTAATATGTATTCAAATAGAATGTACAGTGGTGCGCTGTAATCTGGTGCGCCGTACTGTGGTGCGCCGCTCAGCTTTTAGATACGTATCTCCCAGTCTGCAGAAACTAGTGGTTAAAGTGTTCATAGAGATCTCTCATTCTGTTTGTAGCAAAATTAATGCAAATATAGGAATTAATTCTGATAAATTCAGAATCGTTCGGAGAGAATATCCCAATTCCCAAATAAAAATATCTCCCGTATTCTGCAGACTGAGACTCGGAGACTGGGTATTAAAGCAGTCTAAACTCACCAGTTTTATGGCGACTGGCGAGGCCGAGTTTGTGACAGTTATTTTGACTTTTGAGCCCTTCATCGCCGCTTTCAATTGCAAATGGCGAGAAATATCTATTTTTCTCATATGGCCCTATTATGCTAGTGCTACAATGTTATTTTAAATATTTAGAGTGAATTTGGTGATTTTTGGAGAGCCAAATGGTGAGTTTATGAGCCATACTATTTTACTTAGCCATATTCTGCAGACTGGCTACAATGTTACAACTACAATCCAAGGAAAATTTCCATGTTACAGACCACCAGACTGCAGAATATGGAACATTTTTCCGAGACTCTCTCCAGGAGTTTTTGATTAAATTTTAGAAATTGGAGATCTCTGCAGGAGATGAGATAATGAATTAATTCCTATGTTACCATTAATTTTGCTGCGGGAGATTCTGAATCTGCTGCTGAGAGTCTGAGAGTAACTCTCAAATTAAAATCTCTGCGGGAGCTGGGAGAAGAGACATATTCTGGCTCTGCAGACTGGACAGTCTTACAGAGTATGACGTATGTCAGTTAAAGCCAATTAATTGGCTTTGATTTCAAAAGGTCAAAATTACAATTTTCCAGCCTCTGATAGTTTGAAACATGGGCTACTGTGCTACAATGTTATTTTGAATTTTTGAGAAGAAATTTGAATTTATTAAGGTTAATCATTTTGGAGAGAAGTTCAGCTTTAAAGTTCTGAAAAAAGTTCATAAAAAGGAGCAAGTATGGATAATGGTCTAAGGATGAACCAAGTAAAGATAGCAGACAAGAAATGAAGCAAGTAAAGATAACAGACAAGATATGAAGCAAGTAAAGATAATGGACCAGAAAAACAATTGATACTTTCCTTTAGTATTAATAATTATTTTCTTTTAGTTTTTATAAATGTACAACCTTAAAAATGATTTATACAACCTTAAAAATAATTATTTTAATGATCATCAGATTATGCTTCATTATTTATAGGAAACTTTATTAATTGAAAGAATTGATTGAAGACCACTGTTTTTATAAATATGCAACCTTATAAATGATAATACATTATTAATTCATACTATATTAATTAAAAGAATAGATGGAAGTACTGTGCTACAATTTTATTTGAAGAAATTTGAATTTATGAAGGTTAACCATTTTGACAACATAGTTCCCATTAGTTTTAATAAATATTTCCTTTGTTAATGATTATACATTATAAGTGTAGATATTGACTGCGGGAACAGGACAAAATCCCCCTTTGGACAAAAGCCCCCTCATGACAAAAACCCTCTCTGGATGCAGACAGACAGATTTTAATAAGTTTAAAAACATGTTTACAAAGTATCAAAGAATCCTGCCGATATTGAAACTGTGTTTTACACGTTATCTGATCTAATTCCAGAAGGAGGAGTTCAGATATTGAATTATTTTGAGGATGTTTATATTGGGAAGTAATATCGTAAAGCACGTCGGCCTCCAACATTCCAAGTATCTTTGTGGAACCCACACAATACAACTAGTGACCATCTTCCTCGAACTAATAACATCATCGAAGCTTGGCACAAACGGTTTTCCTCATTGTGTTGTTGTTCTCATCCACATATTTGGAAGTTCTTTGACTTACTTTAAACTACAGAAATTAAATATCAGGACTGCCGGGCGGCTCAACATAGTTCTGGTCATGAAAAAAGAAAAAGGCAAATAAAGAAGGTTACGGCCTAATATGAAAAATATTCTCATGAAGATTTTTTGCGGAATATTGCAAGGAACTTAATTTAGATTTTAAAAGCCTTTCCTGTATTTTACGGTTGACTGTATCAATTATTTTATCATGGAATCTTAAATGTTTTGATTTTTAACTCCAAGTACTCAACTATATTATTTGAATTTGATTGAAGCACTGTACCTACTAGTATAGAAGGTATTAATGATATAATTATTTAGAGAAAATTATGTTGTTGTAAATATTAAACTGTACATAGGCACTTTAATTATTGTTATATTGTAATAATACAAGGCAAATTATGTATTACACATTTGGTAAAGTTTTGTAGACTCAGCGTTGAAAATATTTTATTAAACTCAAGCTTTTAAATTGATTATCCAATTCATCATCAGATGAAGTACATAAAATAAAACGAAAAACCAATGCCTAATATGATCACCTAAAGAAAATATGATACTGACCTACTATATTACAAAACTCTACTCTCATTTTAAATTAATTACCAATTCTAAAATAAAATGGAAATAGTAAATATTACTAACTCACTTTACTTCTTTACTTGATCCAAAAATAAATCTTGCTTCAGTTTAAATATTGTTAATAGAATTAAATAGTATGTTTCATTAGCTCTTAATTTCTCTTATCGGGTCATTCCAGGACAATTGGACTTAGGGTTAACACCGCACTCCCTCAGATTTGTATGAAAGTTAGTACAAAGGCTTCTTTTGCCCAAATAACTCTATTTTGAGAATCTCAGCACTCTAGCTCTTATAGGTCAAAAGTTAAGACTTTGTGAACTTTTGAAAAAAAGGGGCATTATGCCTTGACATCACCATTTTCGAAAGGTCATAACTTTCTTATTATTATACCTAGAACATAAATTTTAGTTTGTTTTTTGTTCAAAATAAGCTAGGCAATCTTTCTAGGTGTACAAAATTTTATTATTTCAAATTTTTGAACTAAAAAGGGCACTCACCCTCTCTGATCTTGACATTTACCCTCAAATGCCCCACCTGACAAAAAATAATTACAACAAAAAATTTAGATTGACTACTTTGCTATTGGTTGGAAAGTTAATATTTACTACTATTAATAGGGATTAGGGATATATGAGCTGAAACAGGTGCGTTAGACAAAAAAAATACCAAAGTAAAAGAAAAAAAACATAATTTTGATAAGTTTTATTGAAGTAGAGTTTCACAAATTACGAAGTTACTTATATTAATAATTACCAATATCAAGTTTACTACTATTCACTATTATTTACTAATAGTTTCTATTATTTACCAATAGTTACTATTGGTTTTTCAATATTTACTATTATTTATAAATAGATATTCTTATTAGCTAATAATTACTTATATTTACCAATATTGAATTCACTGATGTTAAATATATACTATATGTTAAATAATAGTAAATATTAATAACTTAATATTAATGAATGTTTTTAAATATTGATGAATATTAGTGAATATTTGAGGGTAATGTCAAGATCAGAGAGGGTAGCTAAGTGCCCTTTTTATTTCAAAAATTTAAAATAATAAAATTTTGTACACCTAGAATAATTGCTTATCTTATTCTGAACAAAAACATACAAAACTTTTTGTTCTAGGACTAATAATAGGAAAGTTATGACCTTTCAAAAATGGTGATGTCAAGGCATTTTGCCCCTTTTTTTCAAAAGTTCAGAAGGTCAAAACTTTTGACCTATAAGAGCTAGAGAGCTGAGATTCTCAAAATAGAGTTTTTATTTTGTCACAAGAACCCTTTGTACCAACTTTCATACAAATCTGAGGTGTTGTGGTGTTAAATTTCATATTTTTTTGGTTCATTTGTCATGGAATGCCCCTATCCACCTTTATGCAAATGATCCTAAATTTCTCTTAGAGATCAAAATATCATGAACTCCAAAATATTATTGAAGCATAGAGAATTAGGAATTTCTCTTGCCATGTGTCTCACTGACTTTGAAAAGCTCAAAATTATTGTTATAAACTTGTCAGGCAAATGGTGAAAGAGTCTATTGTTTTCATGTTAATAACATGAAGACAAACTGAACTTTTTCATTGTTTAGAAATTATTCTGATAATGCTTGCTTGCTGTATCCTGCAGTCAGTGGTGATTGAAAAAATGAATATCTGAGCTTGTGTGATATCCACATATCTGTTAGTTAGATCTCTTATTGATTTGAGGTGCTGCACTTAAATTAATTTTAGATAGACACTTACTAAATTTGTAGGTATTGAACTATTAACTCTAGCCTAAATAATATTTTTTGCAGTTAAGTGATATTTCCATTGAATAAGTGCATTAGCTTCATTTATTAATGGAAAAATCTGTTCCAGTGAAGACTAAAGATCCTTGTAAAGCCAAGGCCTGTGCAATCCAACGTTGTCTTGAACGTAAGATTTATTTTGATATTTTGTCAAAGGAAATGTAGTATCATCTACTATATCAAACTCCAAAGTGAAGTGATTGTTTATTTCACAATTCATAGATAAATATAGATATATTCTGGTTGACATTACAGTGCATAATAATAGCTACATCTTGCATTGCTTTTTCAGGTACCAAATATAAAGTTGTTCTTTGTCAGTCTTTCTATGATAAGCTCACTGAATGTTGCATAGAGAACGACTACAAGTCTGATGCATGCGGTAGCGAACGACCAAAGGAGAAGTAGCTGATTGTTAAGGTGAAATTTCAGCAAACCTACATAAATAGTCTTTTACTATTCAATTATATTAAATCTAATAAAATCTTATACTATAAATTAAACATCTCTGTTGAAGAGAAGTTTGAATATTGTGGGCTTTCATTTGCTGTAGCTACAATGTACCTACCACAAATTTATATAAAAAGATATTTTTCATAATTTGCCAGTGTTAACTCTTGTTAATTGTTTTTATTTTAATTTGATGTAGCTTTGATATTCAATTCTTAGCTGCTGTATATACCATTATAAATAGCTAACAACTATATTTTATCATTTCAGTGGTCTCGTTATGTCAAGCTCTACCCAAAATTCAAGTGGCAAATCCGGAAGTTCTGTTCATAAACCACTCAGCAAAGATTGGTTGTATAACAAACCTCCTCTGAAAGTCAGAAAGCAGCCAAAATTTGATGTCCAGAAGGTGAGTTATAGCAAATTACACTAGAAAGTAATGGTAGTTGTAACTATTGTCTACTGATTGCATGTGATTAAATTGATCCAGTTAATCTGTGATAGCTATCAGAAAACTCTTAAACTGGCTAATTTTGTTCCATCTTTCAAATTCTCATAACTCAAATTATTAACTAAAGATAATTATTTAGTAAGAATAATATTATATTTTAAGTGGCTCATTATGTACAATTTCCCCATTTATTTTAAAATACTGAACACCTTTTTTTCAGTATCTGAAAGACGCCCCTCCCCCTACTCCGTTCCTAACCTCTAAAGAGCCTAGTATTTTCCAAAAGTGGATTATCAAGAGATATAAGCAGAACCCAAAGAGAAGCCTGATTGTGTTTTTTGGTGGTGGTTGTCTTTTCGCCTTCAGTCCCATTTGGTACCATTCAACTGTTAAGCCACTTGGACAGTTCATCTATGATGTACATGACGCTATTTTTCCCTCTACTGTTATTGAAATAGAAGAATTTGATGATTAACTAGCCATTTCTTTTCTCGTGATTATCTTTAACTACAATGGATTCCATGAAGTCAGCTAGTGGGAGAATGCGAAAATTTCCTTTGTTATTAAAAGATTGCAAAGATCCAGCCTCGAAGTACGCTCGTTGTGTTGCACTCAAAGATAATGTATTGAAAGGAGATTGTGAAAAAGAGTTCCTGGAATTCAAAAGGTGTCTAACAAAAGCAGCTCTCAAAATAGGCTCTAAAATATAATGCAATTCTAGTCCCCCATTTTTCAAGCAAGTTCCATTTTTTACACACTTATATTCACATAGCTACTGATATAGATAATTGTGTAAAATGGCTATTTCGTACAGTCCCTTCTATAATATATATTTTCACCTATCTTTTGGCTTATTAATAAGATTTTGTCTGTTGGTCTATGGTGAATATCACGATAGAAATAACTCAGTTCAGTACACTGATACTGACTATCATGTACTCACAGACGCAGCTCGTTATGTTTCTTTAGGCGAGTCCCCTTTCCATAGACATACCTACAGATACACACCATTTTTGTCATGGCTCATGCTGCCTAACCTATATGTGCATATGTTTGCTGGTAAGATTCTATATTGTCTTGTTGATATCTTTGCTACTTTGCTCCTGTATAAAATCCTCCAATTATCAAATACTTCAGTCAAAGTTTCCACCACGCATGCTTTGCTATGGCTCTACAATCCTATCATCATTGGTATATCAACGAGAGGTTCACCAGAATCACTAATTGTAACTCTTGTGCTTCTTGTTCTCTACTTCCACCTTCAAAACAAAATATTTCTCTCTGGAGTTACTTTAGGACTTGCTGTTCATCTTAAAATATACCCCATAATATACTCCCTTCCGTTGTACCTTTCCCTGGAGCCTTGGACCACCTTTTCACCATCTGTCTTTTTTCCGACTAAGAAACGATTGGTTTTCTCTCTGTCCGCAGCTCTTTCCTTCTTGGCACTCACTTTTTACGCGTACACTCTCTATGGCGAGGAGTTTATTGACGAGGCTTTACTGTACCACATGAAGCGAGTCGATACAAGACATAACTTCTCCATATATTTTTACCTACTATACCTTGCAGTGGGCTACGAAATACCCTACTTAGGCCTCATCACATTCACTCCTCAGATGCTCATTGTAGCAGCTTATGGCTTCGTCTATGGAACCAAGGAACACATCATTCTCTCTCTGTTCGCTCAAACAATTTCCTTCGTTACTTTCAACAAAGTTGTAACGTCCCAATACTTCGTTTGGTACCTTGTCTTTGTGCCGCTGATATGTCACAAACTTCAAATGACGAAGTTGAAGACGTGTCTCCTCCCGGCTATGTGGTTATTCGCTCAGGCTGCTTGGCTGCTACCTGCTTACTTATTCGAATTCAAGGGAATTGATTCATTCCTCCCCATTTGGCTAGAGTCAATCGCTTTCTTCTGTTGCAATGTGGGCATTTTGATGGCTGTTCTCTCGAGTTATGGAAACAAAATTAAGGTAAATTAAGCAACTATGATGATTGTTTGGGACTTATTATTGCAGAAATTGCTATGTTTTATGATGCTTGTTAAAGTGGCTGAATGTAAAGTTATTGTGATGACTGCAAGTAGAAAAGGTTCCCAGACCTCATAGTGTATAGTAAAATATGTAATGCTATTTTGATGTGTGTTTGAAGCTTGTAAATAGAATTTCATCAAAATATTTTTTGTTTTCATTTTCTACCTCTTTAAATCTCTCAACAGCTAAGTGTTTTATGCAGTTGACATTGATTAAATTATTATAATTCCTTATCAATTACAGTAATACTATTTTGCTTCATTATCAGCAGCTTGGAGATCAACTGATAACGGATAAAGTTTATCTCCGTGAACTATAGCATTAAACAGTTCTGTCTTGTTCTTCAGAATGTGCGGTAGAGCTCTGTCGTTGTTTCTTATTTTCAATGGAAGAACCTAAAGGGCCGTACTCACGTAGGGTTATTAAGTCTTTATCCCTGATTTTTTGCTAAGCTCCTCCTACTTTTTCCACGAGAATATAAGAAAAAACTGGGTCTAGGTCAATTGATCCCCATACCATTTGATTCCCAGTCAAAAGATCCCCGGTCATTTGATTCCCAGTCATTTTCCGTTAACACACCTACTATTCATTTTTTCATATGAATATATTATTTATTTATTATATAATAGAAATATGCACTTACAGTCGATGAAGTTTTTAAAGAAACCAAGTAAGGGTAAAAACAGCTAACAAGAAATTAAACATTTTTATTCAAATAAGTAACAGTATATATGCTTTCAAATTTACATTACAGCATTCAATGGTAAAATCAATTTAAATGCACAGGTATACCCCACGCTTATTATAACTAGCACATATTACTAATCAAATAAATCAGGACCATGTGTCGTAATATTTCATCCTGGTATAAGAGCTAATTGAGGAGTAACTTTCTTTGTCGTAACTATTACAATTATAATCGTCATGCAGGTGGGAAATCAAAAATATTTTTACGGTAAAATAACTTCAGTATTCTATTTACCATAAAATGATTTTCAATCTACTCCACCTACATGAACATAATGTTTGTAATAGTTTCGGAGAAAACAGCTTATATTGAAAGTTAGGTATATTCACTTAGCTTGCGAAGTGAATATACCTAACTTTAGCTTGCAAAAGTTGGTTAATATTTCTTATCACCTGTACTATGTTTTCTGACTAGTTGCAAATGTAAATTATTTGTAAATAAAAATAAAAAAATTTGTTGCGATAATAAGTTCTAGCTGTTTGTTTTCTGTTAATTTGTTTCATTATATTAAAAAAACCACAAGTTTTATTTATTGTTTAAATATTAGCGTAAATGGCAATTTTTATATCGAAATAAAAATCGTAATAAATTATTGTATGCTAAATATATGAGCAAACAAAAATATGGGGATCAATAGACCGGCCACCGAAAAAACTATATAATTTTGGCTGGTATCCATGATACCTGCAGGCATAGTAAATAGATAGTATATTTATTTACTATGCATGCAGGTATCCTGGATACCAACTAAAATAAATAATTATTATATCGTTTTTTCTTATATTCTCGTGGAAAAAGTAGGAGGAGCTTAGCGAAAAGTCTGGTGGAAAGACTTAAAAATTCCCTACGTGTATACGGCCCTTAAGAAATATCTACGTTATATAAAATATTTGTATTAACTAGTGGCTATTCCAATTTTCAAGCAAAGGTGTTATTTGTGTGATCTCAGTTTCCATAGCTCTAAACAATTGTTGACATCTATTAACATAATAATTATAATTACAATTTACAAACAAAAAGGAGTATGATGAAATCTCAATGGATTTCCTTTTAAATTCAAAGAGCGAAGTAGACGTTGAAATATTTTTGAGTGTGTCCATTTAAAATGAAATATTGATTTTTTATAATTAATTTGCGCTCTATATTTGTAATGATACTATTCTCGTAATTACTAATTTCAAATTATACAGTATGTCTCAAATTGTAATAACTTTTGATAATCAATATGAAAACTTTATTGAAATCAAAAAGAAAATTACCCAAAGTATAATGCATGGAAGAAATTTACAAATATTTCTCATGGAAATCAAGCCTGTAATATGCCAATGTTGGTCATTTGAGCAAATTTGTGAAATGTTTAGGTTTTTCACATTTGATTATTATATTTTTTTTACACAATTGAAACAAATTTATAAACTACTTCACAGCCAAACCCTAATCAACTAAATACAGATGAACATAATTAAAAATTACTATTATTTCTAAAGTAAGGATAGGTAACATTAACATCAGAACAATACTTGTTCACTTAATTTAACCTGATATAAGGTATTTTTTAATTTCTTGCTGAAGACCCTCAGATTATTATTTTTTTTTTTTGAACGAATGAATCTATTTTGAATCAGTTTGAGCTATTTCTAATTGAAATACAAAGCTCATGCCAATTTTTTTTAACGAATGAATCAGTTTGAGCTATTGTTAATTGAAATACAAAGCTCATGCCAATTTTTTTTTTTAACGAATGAATCAGTTTCAGCTATTGTTAATTGAAATACAAAGCTCATGCCAATACTTTTCAAAAGTTATGAGTTAGGTTCCAAAATAAAAGTTGCGCAATTAAATCTTTGTGAATAAAACAAAAGGCTGTACATTTTTTACTGAAATAACCTGCAGTGGAAATAATAATAAGGAAACAATTAATCAATCAAAACAAACGTCTCTACTATTCTCTATCTTCAACTTGACAGCTATTCGCAAATCACGGCTCTCTTTCTCATGCTACACATTAATCCAAAGTGATTTGAATTCTTCTTCTCGTAGGTATGATTTTGTGGTTGATCATGTTTTTGGAGCCCAATGCCTGTGGATCTGTCTGTTGACTAATTCATTTATACAGAACGTTGCTTCAAATCCAATAGGTAATAATTCCGTTTGATAAATGTTCTGGCTTTCCTGTAAACCACTGCGCAATGTCAATCGCCATTGTACGTCAGATTCACCAAGTTGTTGTTTGATTATCATCCGTTATAGACACATTTTCAACTCTTTGCACATTCGATGAAAGGACGTAGGTGATATTTTAGAATCCTTTCGAAAATTCAATTCTACGTCGAATGGATCAAACAGACTCATTGAAGAGTTATATAACAATTTATCAATGGGAAAATATTTTTTTTTGAGACATAGCGTATATTAAATACACAAAAAACGAGTGACTGACGAAAATTTCTGCCTAAAAATATCCTTTTTCAGATAATTTTCTCATTCATGATGATTCTAAAAAATTTCCTTTGTAAGTATGTTTAAAATTTTAATGAGAATTACTTAATTTAATAAGACAATAATTAATAGTATTTCAAATAAATTGGAACTGTAGAATTAATCTCTAGTTAAAATTGATATCCTATTGCATTATATTTTTAGTAGTAGTAAAAACATAGAACTAAGTTATTTATTGTTGAATTATCCTTATTGTATTCTCTTTAGTAATGTTTTTACATTCATTTTAATAAAATGAGAAGTTAGTATTTTGAAATTATTAATTGAGTGAGTATTTAACTAATATAAATTCTATTTCATCAATAAAGTTCATAGTCACTTAAATTCAACTGATATATCTAAATTATTTAACTATAGAATATAAAAAAATTGATAATCACAATAGAGGTAAAAAATTTGTAATTTGATACATTAAATGCTTTATTACCATTTTTTCTAGTTGTATTCGTTGCGTTTCTCGCTTCGCATCATCGCCATGTTCTCGCTGATACTTCAATGCAAGAACTGCTACAAAATGATTACCCTGCTTTCGTTGAACAGGTTCAAGAAGGTGACTTAAGGGGCCGTACACACGTAGGGTTCTTTAAGTCTTTCCACCAGACTTTTTGCTAAGCTCCTCCTACTTTTTTCACAAGAATACTACAAGAAAAAACGATAAAATTATTATTTATTTCAGTTGGTATTCATGATAGCTGCAGGTATCATAGATACCAACTGAAAATAACAATTATATCGTGTTTTCTTCAATTCTCGTCTCAAAAAGTCTGGCGGAAAGACTTAAAAAACCCTACGTGTGTACGGCCCTCAATAATTGTTATTTAATTTATCTAATGTATCAAAGACATTTAAATTCGAAGAATTTTACGTAAATATCGTTACAATACTGATGTTACGTTACATAGTACTCGGAAAGTGGGTGTTTAGTAGAATAATATAAATCGGATTCTTAATACCTAATGATTTATTGTAAAAATAAGTTTCAAAAATTACCATTAGTATGTGTAGATTACTGAAATGCAATAGCTGTGTCAGTATTTTTACTTACAATTGAATCTTTACTATATTGTGTTGGTTAGGTTGGGATTTCGACCTGCTGGAACTCATTTACTCTGACTCGCTGTCCGACATTTTGGATGCAGAGGAGGGAAATGTCAGTGATGTGAGATATCTTATATGGACACGGTAAGGAGTTATGATAGTAGGTACAATGTCGTCAGTAAGAGGAGTTATGATAGTACAATGTCGTCAGTAGGAGGAGTTATGATAGTAGGTACAATGTCGTAAGTAAGAGGAGTTATGATAGTAGGTACAATGTCGTCAGTAGGAGGAGTAATGATAGTACAATGTCGTCAGTGAGAAGAGTTATGATAGAACAAAGGTAGATTTTAACCCTATTATATCAAAGATTGTGAGTTATATCTTTATTTTAAATTAACTGAAATAGAAAATGAAATAAATCGAAATCTAATTCTAAAATATATATTTCCAATGAATAACATTTACATCTAAGTTTCACTACCAGCAACAATGTTTAATTCGTTGCATTTATATTTGAAAGAAACTTTACTGCATTTTCATATTATTATTCACTATTTCTTGTTTAGAACCCTATTTCAACTAAGGAAAACGTATTTTCAGTGAAAATCCTGATGAATACTTCGAGGTCTATTTCGACGAAGCAGATGCCATTACCCAATCGAACATTGACTATCAATTGAATACTTACGTCATCGTTCATGGTTACACCAACCATGGGTTAGCAGATTACGTCCTGGAGATGAAAGATGGTGAGGACTTTTATCGTATAGATATGAAATGTTGTAACTCAATCAATAATATGTTGTGGTATTTTTAAAATGAATGTTAAATATTGAAGCTTCGTTAATTATCAAAAGGTGTTGATAGGTTGCTTCTAATTCTTCTAATTGCCCCGTTCACACGGTGAAACAATTTGATAAGAAGGTATCTAACTCTCAGATTTACTGTATGCGTCCACATGTTATATTTCTGGAAAAACTGTTTTTAATAGAATGCAATTGATAAAATAGATCGATGCTAAAGTATATTTTGCAATAATTTGATCTCTTTTACAGCATTCCTTAAGAAAGAAGAATGCAATGTGATCTCCATAGACTATGGTGAACTTGCTCATGGTCCAAATTACCCACAGGCTGTTGAAAATTCGTATAAGGTAACAAATGAATTTTTTTAATCGTAAAGTTTTTTTTGACAAAAATTCATATTTAGTTCCTTTACATCTTAGGTAGCATTACAAGCTGCTGAGTTCTTAGATCTGCTAAAGATTTCTTACGGAATGGATTTCGATAAAGTTCACTTGGTAGGACACAGTCTTGGTGGACAGTTGGTTGGTATGATCGGACATTTCGTTTCAGAAGGAGAACTGGCAAGAGTGACAGGTGAATAAGATATGAGTGGCTACTGTTGTTTAAAATGTTAGTTAGTTCAAATAAAAATACTAATTTCTCAACAGGGTTAGATCCAGCTGGTCCTCTGTACTATAATCAAACAGAAGAGTTAAGCATAAGTCAGGGCTCAGGTAAATTCGTTGATATTCTTCATACCAATGGATGCTTTCTGCTTGATGTAAGTTTGAATTCACTAACCTAATAAAAAGGATCGACCATACGATAAATAACTAAAATCCTATAAATATTCCCTTTTCTCAGGGGTGTTTTGGAATCTTAAATGAAGTTGGACATCTTGATTTTTATCCAAACGGTGGCATGCATCAGCCAGCTTGCACTAATGAGACAAGTTCAGACATTAAAGATGCATTAGGTATGCACTTTGAATAGTTTCAAAACTAACTAAATAATGGAGATTAGTGTAAGGAATAATCCTCTATTTTCCCAATCCAGAGAACTGCAGTCACCACCGCTCTGTCCTGTATTGGATAGAGAGCATACTGGCGGAGTCACCACAGGATAACACCTTCTACTCCTGGCCCTGTGAGGACTACCAGACTTTCGACCAGGGGGGATGTACCAGCTGTCAGGATGGTTGTCAGGAGATGGGACTTCCTTCTAATCCAAAGTATGAATGTAACGATATGCTTATCTAAGTTTATTCACAATTTCTCGATCTGTTTATATTTCTAGCTATGAATATTGCATACCATAACTACATTTCCACATTTCATTTTATAAATTAAAGGTCCCCTCCAAGCAAATATTTTTATTGCTTTATTCAATGAGGCTAATGTTTCTTATCATTTTGATGCCAACTGCATCGAATTTGATAGCATATTTTTAATTTTATATACTTTTAAAGATTTCTTTAATCAAAACTACAAAACCTATTTTACTTCCGACTTACTAATTTAAGAAATTTTCAGTCTGAAGAAAAAGAATGTACACCATTTGTTTTGATTGTCAACTAGGTATTAGGTTTAATAAATCCATTATTATTCGTGTAAAGGTATAAAATTGAATGAACTTATAATAGAAATGTTTATATACTTTAGGAAACAAATAATATCGAAAATAATTTGAATAAAAGCCGAAAACGCATGGTTTGTTCATAAAATTCAAATTTGTAATCAAAACAAAGAGTGTACAATCTTCTTGAGCATCAGATTAGTGATTCACTCGATTGTTGCTCACAGAGTATTAAAAAACTTTAAAAACAAATTATATAATGTATGCTGAACCGAATTGTATGCAGTTTGCAGAATAATGATCGTAGACCTTAGTTCTATAATATCATGTTATAAACTCATTTTTTTCCCGGAGCCTGGAGAGGACCTTTAAAGTTTTCAAATTTATAATATATTTTGTAGTATTCATGAATCATATCTAATAGCTGTATTTTTCAGTCATCCCGGTTCGTTCTACTTACACACTGCCGAACACGCACCATTTGCTCTTGGAAAAGCTCCATCAGTACTTTCGTCGGGAATTCTCCTGTTCTTCGCTGCGACTTTAAACGTGTTCATGAGGAAACTATTCTGAGCCTACTACCAATGTTGATTAGAAACTTCTAAACTTAGTTAATTGTTTATTCTTAAAATGATTGTTGTCAAGCTCTATTGCTACGATGATATTTTCACTCGGTTGAAAATTAGATAAACTTAGGTAATATGAATCAAGGCAATAGATTAACCATTAATTATATCATTGAGTCAAACTGTTAATCTTCTATAAAGTTGTGAAACACAAAGTTAACGTAAATTATATATTGGCTAATTAGGTTAACGTAAAGACCGCTTGTGAATCTATTATCAATATGTTAAACTTATCACGGAAATTTCCAATAGAATCACACCTCTTCACAGAGAAGTATATAACAAAACGTCAGTTCACGAACAGTATTGGGGAACGTACACACTACAAGCGGAGCGGAGCAGCGCGGAGCGGAGCGCCATTAATATCATTGTTTATTTAGAGCGCCGCTCCGCTTGCAGTGTGAACAGCCAAGTGTCTCTGCATACGAATACCAAACAACATTAAAGGCGCTCTGCTCGCACCGCTCCGCGCCGCTTGTAGTGTGTTTGAGCCCTTAGTCTGATCTGGTGTCTTGTAAAAAGGAGACTTACTCCTGTCAACCGGGTGTCTCGGTGCCTGTCTTTGTCGACTGCGTATCTTAAATACACAGGAATTGATTCACTTGTGGAATCCGTGTTGCTTGAGCAAATAATTATGACTTTAATGAAATACAACTTGCTGTATCATTTAACCTTACTTAGTGATCAATACTTATTGAAGTATACACATGAAATACTAAATATTTAATGTTAATATTAGTTGCTAGTATTGGTTTCTATGTTTAACCAATATTTTTGAGTAAATGAAGCAATGTATAGGAGTTAACTAAGTAATATCGAGATAGACTGTTGAGTTAGTGAACTACAGGGTGACACAAAAGTTCTACGACAAACAAAATATATCAGATAAAACATCAAAATAGGTAAAAAAAAGGGCTTTTGATATATTATAAAGCTCATTTAATAAACTCTTCTTTTATTTGAATGACGGCCTCCAATCTGTCGGAGTCGCTTCAACCGCTGCACGCAACTCATATATTGGCAATTTTGCCTGTCCATTTTCATTTCAGATTTCTCTTGACAGTTTAATTTTTATAATACAGTTGCATGGGAATATCTGCACTCATTCTTCTACATTGCTTACCACACGCAGAATTCCATCGCATTTAATCAGATGCGAACTTTCCTGCTCAGTGAAATTCACAACCTTGACTTTCCAACGAAAAGGCCGTCAACTTCTTAAAAATAAGGGATGACACTTTTTATAAGTTATATATTACATTGAACACTATAAACTGTGAAGAATGTAGCGAATTTCCTCACATTAGTTCACATATAAGTATTTTATTTGTAAAGAAATAAAATTGTGTTGCAGAACTTTTGTGTCTCCTTGTATATTGGTTCTTACATGAAAAGACATATATTAAAACAAATCTTTAATTTTCATTTCACAGTGAATATAAAGTCTAAGACACTACCAAAATATTCTGGCGCTTAAACAAACTTTGCCGTTAGAAGAATAAATTTTAGGACAAATGGGTTAATGAAGAATAAACTTTCTTGCTCAGTACTTTATTTTTTGATGTTTCTCAATAGCAATTACCAAACACATCTAACTGTCTGTGTTTTCTTGACCCAATGCGTAGGGAGAACTTGCTGAAACGTGGAGATAGAAGTCACCAGGTAAACTGAAATAAACACAAAATGTTGGTTAATATAACTACTTTAGGCAAATTATAGTGATTAATAATATTATAAAGAGTAAATTAGAGTTTACTTATTTATAAAGAGTAAAATATTTAAGTATTTTATACTAGTTTTCATATCACAATCGCAGGATAATTTATTAATATTCTAAATAGGGAAGAAAACACATTAACCACATTTTTCCTCTAATTAAAATAAATCGATAAAGAAGCATTGGAAAAAGAAAATGATATTCATTGAATTAACAAAATTTTTAGGATAATATATATATTTGATGAAGTGCCGCCATTTTGGAGACAAATCCTAACACTGAACGCTGCCATGTTTGGGTGACGGACACTTGGCCGAAAGGACCGTTAAGGACGTTTGGCCGAATGGACATTTGGCCGAAATATATTCATTTTGGAAATCAAAAAAAGGAGGGTAATATCATTTAGTATAATAAAAATATCAACTTTATATAATATATAACTAGATTACGTGCACTCGGTAGAGCGCATACCTTCGCCGCCGCTTTGGCCCGTTCTCTCCCAAAACCTAATAATCTGGTAACTGGATAATGACCAATCGTCCCACCAAGTTTCATGCAATATGGTCCAATACTTTTTGAGTTATAGAGTTATTACAGGCGATTTGGCTTAACACTTTTTCAGTTAAGCGAATAACAAGATGATAAATAAATAATTGACGTGTAAAATATAACCTTATGGAAATTTTTGAAGGTAATATCCAATGATAACAAATTCAAAAGTATGAAACATAGGTATGAAGAGAAGCATTTTTCCACCCTCGTTTGCGATGAAATCCATGATTATTAAATAATTCGAATTCTTCAGCAATATATGCTTACAGTTAGTAATATGGATACACATTATGTACATATTAAAGTTGAATTTCCTTTTATAAAACAACTTTATTCGTAATATTGCCGGTTCGTAATATTGATACACATGGAATAAAAGTCTTTCTGCCAAGTGTCCGTTTGGCCAAATCTACTTTCGACAAAGTGTCAGTTCGGCCAAATGTTCTTCGGTAAAGTGTCCGCGCACGGTACGGCCAAGTTTATGAAAAACGTCCGTTCACAGAGCTACACGTACAACCAATGTGTTGAGCTACCTTTTTAAATATATATTAACTATTGAAATGAAAAATTATTTCTCCTGTAAGAACAGCCAGTATATAACTACAATATTATTCTAACAACTCGAAAAATTTGATAAATTGGCTGCCCCTTCCTCAGAGGATTATTTGAAGTTTTTCATGATTTAACTAAAAAATAGTAGAATCATAGCTTATCAAAATCTGTTCTTGTAATGGTCTCATTATACCTTTATTAATAATAAGGAAATGATCGACATACTTTGGATTAGCAGGAAGTCCCAACTCTTGACAACCATCCTGACAGCTGGTACATCCCCCCTGGTCGAAAGTCTGGTAGTCCTCACAAGGCCAGGAGTAGAAGGTGTTATCCTGTGGTGACTCCGCCAGTATGCTCTCTATCCAGTACAGGACAGAGCGGTGGTGACTGCAGTTCTCTGGAAAATCGTAGAACAAGAGGCCAGTGAAATACCAATTATGGGGAATTTTTGAAGAAAATGAAATGTAAATCATTATATTTTTCACCAATAGCATCCATCAGATCCCCGCCAGTAGCGTTGCTATGTACACAGTCTGGCTGGTGGCTGCCTCCATTAGGGTAGAAATCAACATGTCCCACACTTCTCAGAAGACCGGCACAACCCTATATATAGATAAAGGAACCATCATCTTAGCAGCAGTTCATAGTTTTTATTATACATATATATAACAAACCATATAACATATACATATTAATATACATGTATAAAGCAATATATTTCAAATAATAAATTCTACCGATTTCAAACTCCTCCCGAAATTGAAAACCAACTACCTATCATGAGTTACCCTAGTTGCGATTACTAGTCTTAACAATTTCCAACAATAATCGTAACAATATATGACTCCAATTATAACTTATTTGTGTATGTGAAATGACACAATACAATTATATATTTCGTACATTTTTGGAGAAATGTCAACATTTAGTTCAGTTAACTGCGTGCGGTTTGTATTGAAGGTAATTTTTGATTCTCATATTTACATTTACAATGAATCCTCCGTTCGTGTGGATGATATCCACAAAATCTCCTGATTTTTTGCTTATCGTCATAGTGTCATTCTTCTCGTAATACTCTGGACCAGCAGGATCGAGACCTGTAGGAAAATATTGGAGAAAATGAATATCTCAGAAACCGAGTTTAATATGAAAAAGTTTCTGGTATTTTTTGAGTAAATGAAATAATATATCAATGATGGAGACAAGAGATAATTGATATTATAGAAGCGCCTATAATTCTGTATGTAGATTAAAGAATTATTTTTATATTAAATCTATTCTTCTAAGTGCAACATTTTTTAAAGAATTTTTTTTTTGTTTGTTTGTTTGTTCGTTTGTTTGTTTACCATTCTCGTATTATTTTCATACATTCTGTATTGCTCTAAATTGATCAACAGTATGTAATATTTAGTCTTTAATGTAATACATTAATAATTTACTTATTCTCATTCCCAAAGAATTTGTTATGGTGGAGCCAACGAAGAATAAGAAGAGGTTATCATTACTCTTCTAAGGCTTCACCCTAAATATATCTTTGAGTACCTGTCACTCTGGCCACAGTTCCCTCCTTCAGATATTGTCCACACATGCCGGCAGTTTGACCCCCCAGACTGTGCCCGATGATGTGTACCCTTTTGAGGTCTAACTGGTGATAGACCTTTAGCCAGTCTATGTATTCAGCAGACAGCGCAGCTACCTAACATCGCAATGGAAAAATAATATGTTGAGTTTAACCAGAATACTAGAACTCCTTTGTATTAAATGTAAGCGTCCTGAGTAAGAGAACTTCACCGTATGTATAGTGAGCAAATTTTCTTTATTCTGCCATGAATGGTAATTAGTTTTAGAAAACTAATTACCATTCATGGCAGACTAAAGAAAATGTGTTCACTATTCAGGATAGCTCTCTTACTCAGGACTCCACTTTCACTATAGAGGAGTTCCACTGTAGTATCTTTTTTTTCATTCATATATATTCTAAAAATGTTGTACTACAATTATTATTAAATCATAAAAAGAATTCTGGCTCTACCAAACAATAGAGTGAAGGTTTCTTACCCGATAAGAGTTCTGGACTGATTTAGGATACCCAGGGGGCGTTACCAGAGTCTCGTGATCAACTGATATAACATTGCACTCCATCTTCTGAAGTAAAGCTGATGTACATAGAATTAAATTTTATATAACTATATCCCACTGAGAGCATGATATTGAAAAAACCTTACTATGAAAGTGAAAATAAACATTTCTTTCTAAAATTATCTCACAATTACTAGTGGGAGACCAATTGTAATTAAGAAAAATAATATTTTTTTCATACGGATTATTTTCAACATAATTATTCATGCAGGCACATTTATTAACAAATTACCTAGGAGTATGACAAAATAATTCTTTCTAATTTTAGGATAAAATCATGTTCATTTATTTGATATTACCGTTCTTAGTGTCGATGATGTAACCGGTAGTACCGTGGTCATTGTAACCGTGGAAAATCACAAATGTCGGTAAACTGAAATCTAGTGGCGACTCTTCAACACTGGAGTTGTCAAAAACTTCCAGGTTGAAGTAATCATCTTCATTCAACCTGAAGATTAAAATAACGATTCAAAAGAGAATAGTATTAATTTGGGAAATATAGTATGTTCTTCTAATTTTTTGTAAGTGAACTCTCTTTTCTTGTAGTTTGTCCAATTTTGTTGCCAACGATTATTCAATCATCATGTTGATCTATTTCTTATACATGTCATAATAACTAAACCAAAATGAAATAGCAATATTCATATACATGGAAATTATTTACAAAATATTGTATTATAAGATCAAAAATAAGTTGCTGTTGCATCATTTTTCAATTACGAAATATCAAAGTAAGCACATGAATTCCGTATACATTTGTTGGTTATATGGAATATTCTTAAAGTCAAGAAAAAAAAATATGACAGTTTTTCGATTTGAAGTTAAAACAGGTTATGTAGCGTAATTTACTAATTTTATACAGTCTACCTCGTCCACAGCAAGAATTTGACTTCACTCAGATCATCAGTACTGTTCTTCAGTTTGGAGTCTTGCTCAGCAGATATGGAATAGTAGTCATCTTGTTCAGAAAATTCTGCTAAAGATTCTGAACGCTGCAGAATTACCAGTAGACAAAACAACGCTGTGATTCGAATAGAAAAAGAATGGAATGGGGGAAATAAATCGTTTATATTCTGCTTGTAATAGTATAACTGTCACTCTAACATCATACAGTTATTATAGAACAACCTACTATGCATGACAAATCAGAAAACAGTAAATTTTAAATTATGATAACAATAGCATTTCTCAAATTTCAAATTGCAGTCTCGTAATTCATTTTCTCATCTTTTTTAACCATCGAAAGTTCATCAAAATTATATAGCATTAGAGACTTTAATGTTCAAACTAGGCGCGCCCGGTGATTGATAATTTAAAACTAAACAGAACAAAACATTTTATTGATATTTATACGATATATGAATAGGTCATAGAGTCCATAGGCAATTAAAAATGAAGGTCACAGAGTTTCAGCAACTCAAGCCTACTTGTTCTTAAAGTATGCATCTACATTGTATGTACCTATTGAATAGCAATAGTTCCACTGTGCATAATATCAGCATATATTTGAATAGTAAAGATTACAAAATTTTATAGAGATTTATATTGATCGTCATTGGATTTTTGTACAACAGATAAATCACTATCACATTATGATCGCAACTTCAACTACGAATCTGATATATTGAATAAAACTTACCGAGTAATTTCAACATCTTCAGCGTTTTTACAGTCACCCTTAAATGATTGTAACGGTATAGTTACTATCTAAAGAGAAACTGTGTGAGCCTATCACTTATTTCGTTTGCACTTTTGCATACGTAGATACCACAGCTGAGTAAATACCCACTGATAAGAGATATGATATGCAGGCTGGCATGATCTACAATGATTGAATGTTCAGTCACCTTCAATGATAAAGTAACACAAGAATAAGTATTTGAATTGCATGATTTATTGATTGAACACATTTTTCTTATATTCATAATGAAAATCCAAATAATGAAAATCTTGAGTCTGGTGAAATCTCCGAATAGTTTCCAGCATATGGCGGGGTAGGTGACACATGGAGGTAGAATCTTCCTTCGTACCTAAGGAAAAAGTGAAAGTATATAAAAAATAACTTCGAATTCATTGCTACTAAACTTTAATATTAATACCAAAAGATGTATTTATCAATCACATTGGATTAGCGGGAAGTCCCATCTTCTGACAACCATCCTGACAGCTGGTACATCCTCCCTGGTCGAAAGTCTGGTAGTCCTCACAGGGCCAGGAGTAGAAGGTGTTATCCTGTGGTGACTCCGCCAGTATGCTCTCTATCCAGTACAGGACAGAGCGGTGGTGACTGCAGTTCTCTGGATAGGAAAAATAGAGGATTATTCCTTACTGTTATCTGTAGTATTTATTTATCCTATTACTTATTAGATGTATAATTCATTATTTGTTTGCTTGCTGTTAATAAATTTGATTCCATATTTAATTAATATATACTTATACAATCTTAAATTTGACATTAATGTCATCCACATAAACGAACTTGAAATATGAAAATATTTAACATATCAATTACTATTCCAACTTAGTCACTGTCATCTTCTCGAGAGATGATGTACGTAATATATATAATCAACAAATATATTTTTTTTAACCCATTAGTACCAATAGCATCCATGAAGCGGCCCCAAGGAGTGTTAGTCCTCACACATTGTGGTTGGTGTCTTCCACCATTGGGGTAAAAATCCACATGACCAACGGCTTGGAATAGACCTTGGCAACCCTGAATTAATTATATTAACAAAAAATATTGAACAAAATATATTAAAGATATTAGTGTTATTTATTTAATCAAGTATTAATGTGTAAAATAATATTGAACCATATATAAATCATAATATAAAATAATTTTAATTGAATCCTACTTCCAAAATATATCCGCCATTAGTATGAATGACATCGACAAAATCACCAGATTTGCGACTGATTCTCATCGTGTCATTTTTATCATCGAACATAATACCAGCAAGATCCAAACCTTAAAGAAATCATTATTATCATTCATAGATATATACTGATATATATTTTAATAGCATTAGATTGAATCAATTAAATTTGTAATTTCTATAATTCAGATATATTAAAATACTTAGTAAAAAAGTGATTTTTGACATAAATCACGATTTTTTAGGGGGGGGGGGGTCGCATTCTCAAAATTGAACATCTAAAATAGGTAACTATTCTACTATAAAAGATTAAAATAATATTTCTAGTCCTAAATCTGCACCTGTAACCCTAGCAACATTTCCCCTCTTCAGACGATATCCTGTCAAACCTGCAGTGTGAGCCCCTAGACTGTGACCAATGAGGTGAATGGATTTCAAATCTAAACCATGGAAAACATTCAACCAATCGAAGTACTCTGCTGATAGGGAAGAAACCTGAGGAAAAGAGTAGCTTATTTATCTTTGTATTTCTTAATATACTCAACTTTTCGAAGGGGTCATACTCTGTAACAGTTTTCAACAGCTCTTGTGTACCAGGGTGGCAGGACCAAATTACGGTAGTCAACAGATATCACGTTACTTGCAAACTTACCCAGTAGAGCTGCGATTAGAAAAATAAGATAAATCTTTATATTTTTCATATAATTTATTATTAGATGCTTTTTACATAATTTAACTTTTATATTTATTTATTATTGTTATACTTATTGTTTTACCTTTATTATAATTCATCTTTTTGTTACTACATTATATTTATATGACTTTATAATTTCCTATTGGAAGTCCATCTCACCATCTTTAACATCTAGTATCCACTGCGTTGTACCGTGGTCACTGTATCCGTGATAAACTACGAATGTTGGCAGACTTACATTCAGTGGAGAAACAATGAAACTTGCATTGTCGAATGCATCCAGAGTGAAGAAATTATCCAAGTTATTCCTATAAAAGAATAATAAACAAATAACAAGTCATATCGTGTTGTAATAATATCACATCTTAACGTGATGTAATAATATCATATCTTACCGTGATGTAATGATATCACATCTTAACGTGATGCAATTTAACATCACATCTTAACGTGTTGTAATTAATATCATATCTAAACGTGATGTTATAATATCACAACTTAAAGTTTTGTAATAATATCAGATCTTAACGTGATGTAATAATATCACATCTTAAAGTGTTGTATTAATGTCACATCTTATAACGCGTTGTAATATTTAGAATCACATCTTAACGTGTTGTAATTAATATCATACCTAAACGTGATGCAATAATATTACATCTTAACTTGACGTAATATTATCACATATTAACGTGATGTAATAATATAATATCTTAAAGTGTTGTAATAATGTCACATCTTATAACGCATGGTAATAATATCACATCTTAACGTGATGTAATAATATCACATCTTAACGTGTTGTAATAATATCACTTCTTAACGTGATGTATTAATATCACAGCATTAACGTGATGTAATAATTTCGCATCATAACATGATGTACTAATATCACATCTTATAACGTGATGTAATAATATCATATCTTAACGTGATGTAATAATATCACATCTTAGTGTGTTATAATAATATCGCATCTTAACGTGACGTAATAATATCATATCTTAACGTGATGTACTAATTTCGCATCTTAAAGTGATGTAATAATATCACATCTTAACGTGATGTGATAATAACATATCTGAAAGTGTTGTAATGATATCACATCTTAACGTGATGTAATAATATCACATCTTAACGTGATGTAATAATATCATATCTGAAAGTGTTGTAATGATGACACATCTTAACGTGATGTAATAATATCACATCTTAACGTGATGAAAATATATCACATTTTAACGTGTTGTAATAAAATCACTTCTTAACGTGATGCAATAATATCACATCGTAACGTGATGTAATAATATCACATCTTAACGTGATAAAATAATATCACATCTTAACGTGATGTAATAATGACACATCTTAACGTAATGTAATAATATCACTTCTTAACGTGAAGTATTAATATCACATCTTACCGTGATGTAATAATATCACATCTTAACGTGTTGTAATAATATCACTTCTTAACGTGATGTATTAATATCACAGCATTAACGTGATGTAATAATTTCGCATCTTAACGTGATGTACTAATATCGCATCTTAAAGTGATGTAATGATATCACATCTTAACGTGATGTGATAATATCATATCTGAAAGTGTTGTAATGATATCACATCTTAACGTGATGTAATAATATCACATCTTAATGTGATGAAAATATATCACATTTTAACGTGTTGTAATAAAATCACTTCTTAACGTGATGCAATAATATCACATCGTAACGTGATGTAATAATATCACATCTTAACGTGATAAAATAATATCACATCTTAACGTGATGTAATAATGACACATCTTAACGTAATGTAATAATATCACTTCTTAACGTGAAGTAATAATATCATATTTTAACGTGATGTGATGATATCACATCATAAAGTGATTTAATAATATCACTTCTTAACGTGAAGTAATAATATCATATATAAACGTGATGTAATAATTTCACATCTTAAAGTGTTGCAATGATATCATATTTTAACGTGATGTAATGATATCACATCATAAAGCGATTTAATAATTTCACTTCTTAACGTGAAGTGATAATATCACATCTTAACGTGTTGTAATAATATCACTACTTAACGTGATGTAATAATATCACATTTTAACGTGTTGTAATAATATCAACTCTTAACGTGATGCAATAATATCCCATTTTAACGTGATGTAATAATTTCACATCTTAACGTGTCGTAAAAATATCCCTTTTTAACATGATTCAATAATATCACATCTTAACATGTTGAAATAATATCACATCTTAACGTGATGCAATGATATACTTCTTAACGTCTTGTAATAATAACATATCTAAACGTGATGTGAAGATACCATATCTTACCGTGATGTAATAATATCACATTTTAACGTGATGTAATAATATCAAATCTTAACATGAAGTAATAATATCACATCTTAACGTGATGCAATTTAACATCACATCTTAACGTGTTGTAATAATATCAGATATTAACGTGATGTAATAATATCACATCTTAAAGTGTTGTAATAATGTCACATCTTATAACGCGTTGTAATAGAATCACATCTTAACGTGTTGTAATTAATATCATATCTAAACGTGATGTGATAATATTACATCTTAACGTGACGTAATATTATCACATATTAACGTGATGTAATAATATCATATCTTAACGTGTTGTAATAATGTCACATCTTATAACGCGTTGTAGTAATATCAAATCTTAACGGGTTGTAATAATATCACTTCTTAACGTGTTGTACTAATATCACATCTTATAACGTGAGATAATAATATCATATCTTAACGTGATGTAATAATATCATATCTTAACGTGATGTACTAATATCGCATCTTAAAGTGATATAATAATATCACATCTTAACGTGATGTAATAATATCATATATGAAAGTGTTGTAATGATATCACATCTTAACGTGATGTAATAATATCACATCTTAACGTGATGTAATAATATCACATCTTAACGTGATGTAATAATATCACATCTTAACGTGATGTAATAATATCATATCTGAAAGTGTTGTAATGATGTCACATCTTAACGTGATGAAATAATATCATATATGAAAGTGTTGTAATGATATCACATCTTAACGTGATGTAATAATATCACATCTTAACGTGATGTAATAATATCACATCTTAACGTGATGTAATAATATCATATATGAAAGTGTTGTAATGATATCACATCTTAACGTGATGTAATAATATCACATCTTAACGTGATGTAATAATATCATATCTGAAAGTGTTGTAATGATGTCACATCTTAACGTGATGAAATAATATCATATCTGAAAGTGTTGTAATGATGTCACATCTTAACGTGATGAAATAATATCATATATGAAAGTGTTGTAATAATATCACATCTTAACGTGATGAAATAATATCACATTTTAACGTGTTAATTGTAATAATATCACTTCTTATCGTGATAAGAAATTTAAATGAAAAGTATTAAACTTTAGTTTCAATTTTAAATAATTCTTTTAATTTTGACTTAAAAAATTGTTGTATATAATTGTACCAGTATGGGGGATATTAAAACAGAATTTAATTAATCCTATAATTTTAACTAATATTGTTGCTGCGAGCACATGAATGGACGATAGGGGCTACAACTCTATCACTGCGAAAACGGGGAATGTTGCCGCAAAAAACCCCTCACAGCACGAAAGATAGAGAATCCGCCCGGTCTCTGCACATGTACTGGCCTACGCACTGATGTGGCTGTAAATTTAAAGGGCACGTTAGATTCAGTCAAACTAAATAGGTAATCGAGAACTTTAGATTTAAATAAAGAAATTCAGTTAAAAAATTTAAATTACAAAGGACTTAGGAATTGAAGATTAAAATAGTTCGGTAGTGATAATTTCTAGATTAGCAGGTATATATATTTTATCAAATTAAACAAAGTAAGTATATGAAAAGGTAAGTATCTATGAAAAGGTAAGTATCTATGAAAAGGTAAGTATCTATGAAAAGGTAAGTATCTATGAAAAGGTAAGTATCTATGAAAAGGTAAGTATCTATGAAAAGGTAAGTATCTATGAAAAGGTAAGTATCTATGAAAAGGTAAGTATCTATGAAAAGGTAAGTATCTATGAAAAGGTAAGTATCTATGAAAAGGTAAGTATCTATGAAAAGGTAAGTATCTATGAAAAGGTAAGTATCTATGAAAAGGTAAGTATCTATGAAAAGATAAGTATCTATGAAAAGGTAAGTATCTATGAAAAGGTAAGTATCTATGAAAAGGTAAGTATCTATGAAAAGGTAAGTATCTATGAAAAGGTAAGTATCTATGAAAAGGTAAGTATCTATGAAAAGGTAAGTATCTATGAAAAGGTAAGTATCTATGAAAAGGTAAGTATCTATGAAAAGGTAAGTATCTATGAAAAGGTAAGTATCTATGAAAAGGTAAGTATCTATGAAAAGGTAAGTATCTATGAAAAGGTAAGTATCTATGAAAAGGTAAGTATCTATGAAAAGGTAAGTATCTATGAAAAGGTAAGTATCTATGAAAAGGTAAGTATCTATGAAAAGGTAAGTATCTAAGTAAGGTAAGTATCTAAGTAAGGTAAGTATCTAAGTAAGGTAAGTATCTAAGTAAGGTAAGTATTTAAGTAAAGTTTTAAGTAAATAATTAAATAGTAAGGAAATCCTAATGGAAAAACTAAATTTTGGTCTTGCGGAATAGTTTAATATCAAAGCACAGTATATAGGTTCGTAATGGTAATGAGGAGTTTACTCTAAGTGAAATTATAATGGTAATAAGTTCTACCAAGGTATGTAAAGTATTGTAATCTGCAGTTAAAAGGGGACGGGTATATCCAAGAGAGCAAATGAGAAAAAAGGTTAGGTATTACATAAGTCGCACCAGTCAAATTACCAATACACACCTTCAAACTTCTACAAATGCTCCAGACATCTGACAGGGGAGTTGGCCTAATTGTTCCGAGGGTCCAGGGTTTACACATCTTAGTGTCTCATCATCTCAGCGTTGGTAATAGGTAACGCTACGAGTTTCTCCATATCCAAGTCTATAGGGTAGACTTGATTCACTCTAGTTTGTAGAGAATTATAGTGCTCTCATACTTAGTGACAACTTTGTAGAAAGGACAGTCCTCGGAGTGTTCACTTTACACCTGTTGTCTTAGTGGACGATGGAAGCTGACCGCTGATAGACTTGAGACAGGGATTAAAATATACATGGGGAGAGCAAACTGAAGGCAGTGGTGCGCATTTTAATAATTTAACTTTTTACGAACCATGTAAATTATGCCAAAACTGCTAATTTCGAATTTGCTCTCATTGAAATTAAATATTTTAGACACGTGATGCAATAACATCACATCTAAACGTGATGTAATAATATCACATCTTAACGTGATGTAATAATATCATATCTTAACGTGATAAAATAATATCACATTTTAACGTAATGTAATAATGACACATCTTAACGTGATGTAGTAATATCACTTCACAACGTGAAGTAATAATATCATATTTCAACGTGATGTAATGATATCACATCTTAACGTGATGTAATAATATCACATTTTAACGTGTTGTAATAATATCAAAGCATTAACGTGATGTAATGATATCACATCTTAACGTGATGTAATAATATCATATCTGAAAGTGTTGTAATGATGTCACATCTTAACGTGACGTAATAATATCACATTTTAACGTGATGAAATAATATCACATTTTAACGTGATGTAATAATATCTCATCTTAACGTGACGTAATAATATCACATTTTAACGTGTTGTAATAATATCAAAGCATTAACGTGATGTAATGATATCACATCTTAACGTGATGTAATAATATCATATCTTAACGTGATGTACTAATATCGCATCTTAAAGTGATATAATAATATCACATCTTAACGTGATGTAATAATATCATATATGAAAGTGTTGTAATGATATCACATCTTAACGTGATGTAATAATATCACATCTTAACGTGATGTAATAATATCATATCTGAAAGTGTTGTAATGATGTCACATCTTAACGTGATGTAATAATATCACATTTTAACGTGATGAAATAATATCACATTTTAACGTGTTGTAATAAAATCACTTCTTAACGTGATGCAATAATATCACATCGTAACGTGATGTAATAATATCACATCTTAACGTGATAAAATAATATCACATCTTAACGTGATGTAATAATGACACATCTTAACGTAATGTAATAATATCACTTCTTAACGTGAAGTAATAATATCACATCTTACCGTTATGTAATAATATCATATTTTAACGTGATGTGATGATATCACATCATAAAGTGATTTAATAATATCACTTCTTAACGTGAAGTAATAATATCATATATAAACGTGATGTAATAATTTCACATCTTAAAGTGTTGCAATGATATCATATTTTAACGTGATGTAATGATATCACATCATAAAGCGATTTAATAATTTCACTTCTTAACGTGAAGTGATAATATCACATCTTAACGTGTTGTAATAATATCACTACTTAACGTGATGTAATAATGTCACTTCTTAACATGATGTAATAATATCACATCTTAACGTGATGTAATAATATCATATCTTAAAGTGTTGTAATGATATCACATCTTAACGTGATGTAATGATATCACATCTTAACATGATGAAATAATATCACATTTTAACGTGTTGTAATAATATCACATCTTAACGTGATGTAATAATATCATATCTAAAAGTGTTGTAATGATGTCACATCTTAACGTGATGTAATAATATCACATCTTAACGTGATGAAATAATATCACATTTTAACGTGTTGTAATAATATCACTTCTTAACGTGATGCAACAATATCACAACGTAACGTGATGTAATAATATCACATCATAACGTGATAAAATAATATCACATCTTAACGTGATGTAATAATTTCACATCTTAACGTGAAGTAATAATATCATATATAAACGTGATGCAATAATATCACATCTTAACGTGTTGAAATAATATCACATCTTGACGTGATGTAATAATATCACTTCTTAACGTGTTGTAATAATATCACATCTTCACATGATGCAATAATATCACATCATAACCTAAAGTAATAATTTTACATCTTAACGTGTTGTAATAATATCAATTCTTAACGTGATGTAATAATACCAAATCTTAACATGATTTAATAATATCGCATTTTAACGTGTTGTAATAATATCACTTCTTAACGTGACATAATAATATCACATCTTAATGCATTGTAATTATATAACGTATCTTAACTTGACGTATCAATATCACATCTTAACGTGTTGTATTAATGTCATAGCATTATCGAGATGTATAATTTCACATCTTAACGTGAAGTGATAATATCACATCTTAAAGTGTTGTAATAATATCAGATCTTAACGTGATGTGATAGAATCACATCTTAACGTGTTGTAATTAATATCATATCTAAACGTGATGTAATAATATTACATCTTAACGTGACGTAATATTATCGAATATTAACGTGATATAATAATATAATATCTTAACGTGTTGTAATAATATCAGATCTTAACGTGATGTAATAATATCACATCTTAAAGTGTTGTAATGATATCACATCTTAACGTGATGTAATGATATCACATCTCAACGTAATGAAATAATATCACATTTTAACGTGTTGTAATAATATCAACTCTTAACGTGATGCAATAATATCCCATTTTAACGTGATGTAATAATATCACATCTTTAAATGATGTAACAATATTGGCAATGTTGTAACAATATTGGTAATGTTGTAGTAATATCACATCTTCACGTGATGCAATAATATCACATCATACTTTAAAGTAATAATTTTACTTCTTAACGTTTTGTAATAATATCACATCTTAACGTGTTGTAATAATATCACTTTTTAACGTGATGTAATAATGTCAATTCTTGACGTGTTGTAATAATATCACATCTTAATGTGACGTAATAATATCACATCTTAACGTGATGTAAAAATATCACATATTAACGTGATGTAATAATATCACATCTTAACGTGACGTAATAATATCACATCTTAACGTGTTGTAATAATATCACATCTTAACGTGAGGTAATAATATATCACACCTTACCGTGTTGTATTAATATCACATCTTAACGTGATGTAATAATATCACATCTTAACTTGATGTATTAATATCATAATATTAACGTGAAGTTATAATTTCACATCTTAACGTGTTTTAATAATATCACATCTTAACGTGTTGTAATAATATCACATTTTAACGCGTTGTAATAATATCACATCTTAACGTGTTTTAATAATATCACATATTAACGTGTTGTAATAATATCACATCTTAACGCGTTGTAATAATATCACATCTTAACGTGTTTTAATAATATCACATCTTAACGTGTTTTAATAATATCACATCTTAACGTGTTGTAATAATATCACATCTTAACGCGTTGTAATAATATCACATCTTAACGTGTTTTAATAATATCACATCTTAACGTGATGTAATGATATCACATCTTAACGTGTTGTAATAATATCACTTCTTAACGTGATGTATTAATATCACAGCATTAACGTGATGTAATAATTTCGCATCTTAACGTGATGTACTAATATCGCATCTTAAAGTGATGTAATGATATCACATCTTAACGTGATGTGATAATATCATATCTGAAAGTGTTGTAATGATATCACATCTTAACGTGATGTAATAATATCACATCTTAACGTGATGTAATAATATCATATCTGAAAGTGTTGTAATGATGTCACATCTTAACGTGATGTAATAATATCACATCTTAACGTGATGAAAATATATCACATTTTAACGTGTTGTGATAAAATCACTTCTTAACGTGATGCAATAATATCACATCGTAACGTGATGTAATAATATCACATCTTAACGTGATAAAATAATATCACATCTTAACGTGATGTAATAATGACACATCTTAACGTAATGTAATAATATCACTTCTTAACGTGAAGTAATAATATCACATCTTACCGTGATGTAATAATATCATATTTTAACGTGATGTGATGATATCACATCATAAAGTGATTTAATAATATCACTTCTTAACGTGAAGTAATAATATCATATATAAACGTGATGTAATAATTTCAAATCTTAAAGTGTTGCAATGATATCATATTTTAACGTGATGTAATGATATCACATCATAAAGTGATTTAATAATTTCACTTCTTAACGTGAAGTGATAATATCACATCTTAACGTGATGTGAAGATATCATATCTTACCGTGATGAAATAATATCACATTTTAACGTGTTGTAATAATATCAAAGCATTAACGTGATGTAATGATATCACATCTTAACGTGATGAAATGATATCACATTTTAACGTGTTGTACTAATATCACTTCTTAACATGACGTAATAATATCATATCTTAACGTGATGTACTAATTTCGCATCTTAACGTGATGTAATAACATCACATCTTAACGTGATGAAATAATATCACATTTTAACGTGTTGTACTAATATCACTTCTTAACGTGATGTAATAATATCATATCTGAAAGTGTTGTAATGATATCACATCTTAACGTGATGTAATAATATCACATCTTAACGTGATGTAATAATATCATATCTGAAAGTGTTGTAATGATGTCACATCTTAACGTGATGTAATAATATCACATCTTAACGTGATGAAATAATATCAAATTTTAACGTGTTGTAATAATATCACTTCTTAACGTGATGCAACAATATCACAACGTAACGTGATGTATTAATATCACATCATAACGTGATAAAATAATATCACATCTTAACGTGATGTAATAATTTCACATCTTAACGTGAAGTAATAATATCATATATAAACGTGATGCAATAATATCACATCTTAACGTGTTGAAATAATATCACATCTTGACGTGATGTAATAATATCACTTCTTAACGTGTTGTAATAATATCACATCTTCACATGATGCAATAATATCACATCATAACCTAAAGTAATAATTTTACATCTTAACGTGTTGTAATAATATCAATTCTTAACGTGATGTAATAATACCAAATCTTAACATGATTTAATAATATCGCATTTTAACGTGTTGTAATAATATCACTTCTTAACGTGACATAATAATATCACATCTTAATGCATTGTAATTATATAACGTATCTTAACTTGACGTATCAATATCACATCTTAACGTGTTGTATTAATGTCATAGCATTATCGAGATGTAATAATTTCACATCTTAACGTGAAGTGAAAATATCACATCTTAACGTGTTGTAATAATATCACTACTTAACGTGATGTAATAATGTCACTTCTTAACATGATGTGATAATATCACATTTTAACGTGATGCAATAATATCTATTTTAACGTGATGAAATAATATCATATCTAAAAGTGTTGTAATAATATCAGATCTTAACGTGATGTAATAATATCACATCTTAAAGTGTTGTAATAATATCAGATCTTAACGTGATGTAATAGAATCACATCTTAACGTGTTGTAATTAATATCATATCTAAACGTGATGTAATAATATTACATCTTAACGTGACGTAATATTATCGAATATTAACGTGATATAATAATATAATATCTTAACGTGTTGTAATAATATCAGATCTTAACGTGATGTAATAATATCACATCTTAAAGTGTTGTAATGATATCACATCTTAACGTGATGTAATGATATCACATCTCAACGTAATGAAATAATATCACATTTTAACGTGTTGTAATAATATCAACTCTTAACGTGATGCAATAATATCCCATTTTAACGTGATGTAATAATATCACATCTTTAAATGATGTAACAATATTGGCAATGTTGTAACAATATTGGTAATGTTGTAGTAATATCACATCTTCACGTGATGCAATAATATCACATCATACTTTAAAGTAATAATTTTACTTCTTAACGTTTTGTAATAATATCACATCTTAACGTGTTGTAATAATATCACTTTTTAACGTGATGTAATAATGTCAATTCTTGACGTGTTGTAATAATATCACATCTTAATGTGACGTAATAATATCACATCTTAACGTGATGTAAAAATATCACATATTAACGTGATGTAATAATATCACATCTTAACGTGACGTAATAATATCACATCTTAACGTGTTGTAATAATATCACATCTTAACGTGAGGTAATAATATATCACACCTTACCGTGTTGTATTAATATCACATCTTAACGTGATGTAATAATATCACATCTTAACTTGATGTATTAATATCATAATATTAACGTGAAGTTATAATTTCACATCTTAACGTGTTTTAATAATATCACATCTTAACGTGTTGTAATAATATCACATTTTAACGCGTTGTAATAATATCACATCTTAACGTGTTTTAATAATATCACATATTAACGTGTTGTAATAATATCACATCTTAACGCGTTGTAATAATATCACATCTTAACGTGTTTTAATAATATCACATCTTAACGTGTTTTAATAATATCACATCTTAACGTGTTGTAATAATATCACATCTTAACGCGTTGTAATAATATCACATCTTAACGTGTTTTAATAATATCACATCTTAACGTGATGTAATGATATCACATCTTAACGTGTTGTAATAATATCACTTCTTAACGTGATGTATTAATATCACAGCATTAACGTGATGTAATAATTTCGCATCTTAACGTGATGTACTAATATCGCATCTTAAAGTGATGTAATGATATCACATCTTAACGTGATGTGATAATATCATATCTGAAAGTGTTGTAATGATATCACATCTTAACGTGATGTAATAATATCACATCTTAACGTGATGTAATAATATCATATCTGAAAGTGTTGTAATGATGTCACATCTTAACGTGATGTAATAATATCACATCTTAACGTGATGAAAATATATCACATTTTAACGTGTTGTGATAAAATCACTTCTTAACGTGATGCAATAATATCACATCGTAACGTGATGTAATAATATCACATCTTAACGTGATAAAATAATATCACATCTTAACGTGATGTAATAATGACACATCTTAACGTAATGTAATAATATCACTTCTTAACGTGAAGTAATAATATCACATCTTACCGTGATGTAATAATATCATATTTTAACGTGATGTGATGATATCACATCATAAAGTGATTTAATAATATCACTTCTTAACGTGAAGTAATAATATCATATATAAACGTGATGTAATAATTTCAAATCTTAAAGTGTTGCAATGATATCATATTTTAACGTGATGTAATGATATCACATCATAAAGTGATTTAATAATTTCACTTCTTAACGTGAAGTGATAATATCACATCTTAACGTGATGTGAAGATATCATATCTTACCGTGATGAAATAATATCACATTTTAACGTGTTGTAATAATATCAAAGCATTAACGTGATGTAATGATATCACATCTTAACGTGATGAAATGATATCACATTTTAACGTGTTGTACTAATATCACTTCTTAACATGACGTAATAATATCATATCTTAACGTGATGTACTAATTTCGCATCTTAACGTGATGTAATAACATCACATCTTAACGTGATGAAATAATATCACATTTTAACGTGTTGTACTAATATCACTTCTTAACGTGATGTAATAATATCATATCTGAAAGTGTTGTAATGATATCACATCTTAACGTGATGTAATAATATCACATCTTAACGTGATGTAATAATATCATATCTGAAAGTGTTGTAATGATGTCACATCTTAACGTGATGTAATAATATCACATCTTAACGTGATGAAATAATATCAAATTTTAACGTGTTGTAATAATATCACTTCTTAACGTGATGCAACAATATCACAACGTAACGTGATGTATTAATATCACATCATAACGTGATAAAATAATATCACATCTTAACGTGATGTAATAATTTCACATCTTAACGTGAAGTAATAATATCATATATAAACGTGATGCAATAATATCACATCTTAACGTGTTGAAATAATATCACATCTTGACGTGATGTAATAATATCACTTCTTAACGTGTTGTAATAATATCACATCTTCACATGATGCAATAATATCACATCATAACCTAAAGTAATAATTTTACATCTTAACGTGTTGTAATAATATCAATTCTTAACGTGATGTAATAATACCAAATCTTAACATGATTTAATAATATCGCATTTTAACGTGTTGTAATAATATCACTTCTTAACGTGACATAATAATATCACATCTTAATGCATTGTAATTATATAACGTATCTTAACTTGACGTATCAATATCACATCTTAACGTGTTGTATTAATGTCATAGCATTATCGAGATGTAATAATTTCACATCTTAACGTGAAGTGAAAATATCACATCTTAACGTGTTGTAATAATATCACTACTTAACGTGATGTAATAATGTCACTTCTTAACATGATGTGATAATATCACATTTTAACGTGATGCAATAATATCTATTTTAACGTGATGAAATAATATCATATCTAAAAGTGTTGTAATAATATCAGATCTTAACGTGATGTAATAATATCACATCTTAAAGTGTTGTAATAATATCAGATCTTAACGTGATGTAATAGAATCACATCTTAACGTGTTGTAATTAATATCATATCTAAACGTGATGTAATAATATTACATCTTAACGTGACGTAATATTATCGAATATTAACGTGATATAATAATATAATATCTTAACGTGTTGTAATAATATCAGATCTTAACGTGATGTAATAATATCACATCTTAAAGTGTTGTAATGATATCACATCTTAACGTGATGTAATGATATCACATCTCAACGTAATGAAATAATATCACATTTTAACGTGTTGTAATAATATCAACTCTTAACGTGATGCAATAATATCCCATTTTAACGTGATGTAATAATATCACATCTTTAAATGATGTAACAATATTGGCAATGTTGTAACAATATTGGTAATGTTGTAGTAATATCACATCTTCACGTGATGCAATAATATCACATCATACTTTAAAGTAATAATTTTACTTCTTAACGTTTTGTAATAATATCACATCTTAACGTGTTGTAATAATATCACTTTTTAACGTGATGTAATAATGTCAATTCTTGACGTGTTGTAATAATATCACATCTTAATGTGACGTAATAATATCACATCTTAACGTGATGTAAAAATATCACATATTAACGTGATGTAATAATATCACATCTTAACGTGACGTAATAATATCACATCTTAACGTGTTGTAATAATATCACATCTTAACGTGAGGTAAT